>JAVIAB010000145.1:34317076-34917076 GCA_032433765.1 Megaustenia siamemsis | reverse complement strand
CATGAATTCAGTGCATTCATAGCTCTTTGTAACAATTTGGAGGCCACTGTTGCATACTCCTCTGTGCACCACATTACCAAGTCATCTGCATACATTGCCACTTTGATACCATGTGGTAGTTCAGTAACTAGGTCATTGATGTAGATCAGAAAAAGTGTTGGAGATAGTACCCCTCCCTGTGGAACGCCCTGGCGCAGTAAGACCTTCTTACTCTTAAGACCATCCAGTTGCACTCTGGCTCTCCTGTTATGCAGGTATGCTTTGACCCATTTGTACATCCTGCCATTTACTCCATAATTTCTCAGTTTCTTCAAAAGCCCTTCCTTCCATACCTTATCAAATGCTTTCTTTAGGTCTATCCATGCTGCTAGTACCAGTTTCTTTTCTTGAAACGCATCCTCAATTTCCTGGGAAAGATAGGTTGCCTGATCTTCGGTAGAGTAACACTGTCTAAAGCCTGCTTGTTGTGGGACAAGGAGATTTTCACTTTCCAGGTACCACTGCAGTCTGAGATTGATTATACGTTCCATTGTTTTACACAAACAGCTTGTAAGGCTGATTGGTCTATAGCTGGATGTCATTGAACCATCTTTTCCTGGCTTTAGTAATGGTATCATAATTGCTTCTCTCCATGCCTGTGGCACTTTACCTGTGATCCAGCAAATGTTGTAGATCTGCAGTAGTTTTGCTTTAGCTGCAGTTCCCAAGTTCTTAATCATTTCATTAGACACTCCATCACTACCTGGTGACTTTTTCATTTTTAATTTGGATATTGCCAGCTCTAGCTCTCTTTGTGTAATGGGTATTTCCATGACTTCATGTGCAGTCTCTTCTTGTCTTGCATTTTGTTGTTTTAGACGGGTCTCTTGACGTTTCTCTAGGCTAATTTCAATATTGTTGTCATTTGCAAAGGAGTCTGCAAAGTGATTTGCTGCATGTTTACCTGTTAGAATGTTTCCATCCTTCTTCAGTGTAATTTTTGTGTTCCCTTCTGTACCCTCATCATTCAGCTGTTTTACAAGCTTCCACACTTTTCTTGTGTCTCGTTCTAGATTCATGTACTCTGTTTTCTCTTTCCAACTTTCTTATATCTCACTGGTTTGCCCTTTGGTCTCTTTCCATCTTTAAGTTCGCCATACAATATTTGTTTGAGAATATGAATTTAAAAACTATCTTTACGACACATAGTACCATTGCTGGTGTATGTCGAGGGGCGACGATAGAACCAGAGGGATAAAGGCCGCTTGGTCAAAGCAGTCGCCACGACGTGTGAGACTCTGGATTTTTATTTCACATTGCCATTCTTCTTACATGACCCAGCCACCTTAGACTACGACTCCTAAGTATTGCCATGATCGATGGGAGTTTGGCTTGTTGTGAGACATTAGAGTTGGTTACTTTGTCCTGACATTTGATGTTCATAATCTTTCGAAAGCAACGCACATGAAAGTTCTTTAACCTTTTCTACTGCCCTGCACAGATAGTCCAAGTAGTAACGCAAACTACACACACACAAACTACATACATACAAACGACACACACACAAACTACACACACATACACAAACTACACACACAAACTACACACAAACAAACTACACACACAAACTACACACACACAACCTACACACACACCAAATATACACACAAACTATTCACACACAAAAATTGCACAAACACAAACAAACTACACACACAAACTGCACACACACACACACACACAAACTATACACACAAATTACACACACAAATTACACACATAAACTACACACACAAACTACACACACAAACTACACACACACAAACTTCACACACACACAAACTTCACACACACAAACTACACACAGACAAACTACACACACACACACACAAACTACACACACACACAAACTATACACACATACAGGAAACAAACATGTTTTTTTCTTTCATTTTCTGTACAGTGAGCGTATCAAAGTTGTGTTAGAGTTACTGAGGAACTCCGAGTTTAGTATCGAGTGAGACACTGTTTTTATTGAGCTGCAATACGCGTACAAACCGTGTCTTTTTGATGTCCCTGGACGCTAATTCTTATTTCTTTTTTTCTCAATTACTCTGGTTTTGTTATGTTCAGTTGTCTCTATAAACACTTCGTATCATTAACAGTCAGTGATTCTTACCCGGAATGGAATTGGACATGTCAACCATTTAGGACCGTACGCATTTTAAAAATCTTGTATTATCAGCTACGCCGAGCAGCCGAAGTTATGAGCGACTCATAGCTGATGGTTTGTGGCAGGATCGTGAACCAGAGCCATCCAGATCCTACACCACCTCTCATGGTGCCTCTAGTAACCGAATAACCAGTCTGGTCAAGTTAGTAGGGATTGAGAGGGAAGGCAACCTGGTTCTCAAAAACGCCATAACCAGTTCGGATGTTTTGGGTTGAGAGATGGAAATATCACATTTTTTCTGCTAACAGCAACATAACGCATTTACGCCTATTTAACATCCATTTAAGGGCGGACGATGAAGAAGGATTACATACACTGGGATTGATGAACCAGAATTATCTGCACGACCAACAATTCCTGCAGTCATTAGATAAACCCAAAAAAGAGAGTTGAATCCTTCATTTTTGTGTTTGTTTATTTTGTTGTAATTTTATTGTACGATTAGAATTATATGTGCCGTGCTGAATGAGGCATCACCGTCTCCACGGGTAGTCGGTAACTAGAGAGTTAATGGCAACGTTTGAACGGCACACTTGATTTTTATTGCATTGTCTAAGCATGATGTTGCCTACAGGTGGCAAGAGAGGAGAAGACAACAAAAAAGACTTTTCCAAGATTTGGAGAAAGTCTTCGCGTAGTATGGGTAATAGAGAAAGTCTTTGCGGGGATTGGTTGTTAGAGAAAGTCACTGCGGGGATTGGATGTTAGAGAAAGTCATTGCGGGGATTGGATGTTAGAGAAAGTCATTGCGGGTATCGGATGTTAGTGAAAGTCAATGCGGGGATTGGATGCTAGAGAAAGTCTTCGCGTAGTATGGGTAATAGAGAAATTCTTTTGTGGGGATTGGTTGTTAGAGAAAGTCAATGCGGGGATTGGATGTTAGAGAAAGTCATTGCGGGTATCGGATGTTAGTGAAAGTCAATGCGGGGATTGGATGTTAGAGAAAGTTACTACAAAGATTGGATGGTAGAGAAAATCTTCGCGTAGAATGGGTAATAGAGTAAGTCATTGTGGAGATTGGATGTTAGAGAAAGTTAATACAAAGATTGGATGGTAGAGAAAGTTAATACAAAGATTGGATGGTAGAGAAAGTTACTGCGGTGAAATAATAATAGAGAAAGTCATCGCAAAGACGAGAGGATAGAGAAAGTCATTGTGAAGAATGGATGATAGAGAAAATAACTGCTAGAAACAATGATAGAGAAAGTCATTGTGAAGAATGGATGATAGAGAAAATAACTGCTAGAATCAATGATAGAGAAAATAACTGCTAGAATCAATGATAGAGAAAGTCATTGTGAAGAATGGATGATAGAGAAAATAACTGCTAGAATCAATGATAGAGAAAGTCATTGTGAAGAATGGATGAGAGTGAAAACAACTGCTAGAATCAATGATAGAGAAAGTCATTGTGAAGAATGGATGATAGAGAAAATAACTGCTAGAATCAATGATAGAGAAAGTCATTGTGAAGAATGGATGAGAGAGAAAACAACTGCTAGAATCAATGATAGAGAAAGTCATTGTGAAGAATGGATGATAGAGAAAATAACTGCTAGAATCAATGATAGAGAAAATAAGTGCTAGAATCAATGATAGAGAAAATAACTGCTAGAAACAATGATAGAGAAAATAACTGCTAGAATCAATGATAGAGAAAATAAGTGCTAGAATCAATGATAGAGAAAATAACTGCTAGAAACAATGATAGAGAAAATAAGTGCTAGAATCAATGATAGAGAAAACAACTACTAGAATCAATGATAGAGAAAATAACTGCTAGAATCAATGATAGAGAAAATAAGTGCTAGAATCAATGATAGAGAAAATAACTGCTAGAAACAATGATAGAGAAAGTCATTGTGAAGAATGGATAATAGAAAAAATAACTGCTAGAATCAATGATAGAGAAAATAACTGCTAGAATCAATGATAGAGAAAGTCATTGTGAAGAATGGATAATAGAGAAAATAACTGCTAGAATCAATGATAGAGAAAATAAGTGCTAGAATCAATGATAGAGAAAATAAGTGCTAGAATCAATGATAGAGAAAACAACTGCTATAATCAATGATAGAGAAAATAACTGCTAGAATCAATGATAGAGAAAGTCATTGTGAAGAATCAATGATAGAGCAAATAACTGCTAGAATCAATCACAGAGAAAGTCATTGTGAAGAATGGATGGTAGAGAAAACAACTACTAGAATCAATGATAGAGAAAATAACTGCTAGAATCAATCACAGAGAAAGTCATTGTGAAGAATGGAGGATCCTGACACAAACTACCAGCTGTGGGACAGCTTGCCTCTGTTATAAATCAAATCATTACCTGAAATCTTTCATCAATATCGCAGATGTGAGGAATATGTACACTCAAGGACTATACCTATGTTTTATCATGTTGTTAAGAGTGGTTTTATTGGGAGAACTCATGGGAGAACGAAATTATCCTCGCAAGATGGCTTTACCAGAGAAATATTTCTGGTTTGATCATGATGCAATACATAGCTCCCTAAAAGGTTTGCTATCAATTCTGATATAACAGAATAATGATAGCTCATTATGTTTGTGTTAGTAAACTTTGACTCGGCCTTAATAGCAAAAAGACAGTAGTAATGGTAGCAACAAAGAAAAATACATCACCTCAGTGCAAAATAAAGACAAGTGGAACAATATTAAAACAGGTAAATAAATGTAAATATTTGGGAACTTTGTTAACCTCAGACGGAAGATGTACAACAGAGGTTACATGCAGAATGGCTCAGGCAAAAGCAGCTTTCCAAAAATGAGGAAGATACTATGCAATCCATTTTTGACAATAGAAACAAGAAAAAGAGTTCTTAAAAGTTATGTAGAGCCAGTCTTAACATATAAGGGCGTAATACCGACCACATCACCCCTAAAATCATGTGCCGAAGGTCTGGAAAATATATGGTCACTAACACCATATTCCCTATACGCCACTTGGCGTGACGGGGGTACTTTACTTTTTTTTTACTAGTCTTAACATGTGGATGTGAATCGTGGACAATAGAACAACAGACAAGAAAATCACTGGAGTCTGAAGAAATGTGGTTTTACAGAAGAATGTTGAGAATACCATGGACAGCTAAGAAGAGTAATGAAAACTTTCTGAGAGAGGTCAAGGCAAAAAGAAAGCTAATTTCCAATATTAGGAAGAAACAATCATCATTTTTTGGCCATGTAATGAGAAGAGAACAGCTGGAATATATTGTAACAACTGGAAAAATTGAGGGACAAAGAGATAGAGAGAAGCAAAGAGAAAAAAATACAGACAGCTTAAGAGAATAGCTTGGCAGAAGGTCAACAACAGAAATGAAAAATAACTGTCGAGATCGAAAGTTGTGAAGAGACATGATCACCTACGTCAGTAGGCCCAGTACTTGATGATGATTATGATGATGATGATGAAGTAAACTTTTGTTATCGTCTTACCCTTTAATGAATATTTACATAAACCATGCTGTCCCTCTTTTGCCACTCCAAACTCCCGCTTTTGAGATCTAAATGTCTCCCTTATGCCTCCCCAATCTCCCGCTTTTGAGATCTAAATGTCTCCCTTATGCCACCCCCAATCTCCCGCTTTTGAGATCTAAATGTCTCTCTTTTGCCACCCCAATCTCCCGCCTTTGAGATCGAAATGTCTCTCTATTGCCACCCCAATCTCCCGCGTTTGAGATCAAAATGTTCCTCTTTTGCCACCCCAATCTCCCGCCTTTGAGATCCAAATGTCCCTCTTTTGCCACCCCAATCTCCCGGGTTTGTCTCAGTGGAATGCTGTCAGCCTTTTCGCCTGTCCCAATAAAGCAAACCTCATTTACATAATGACAGAATGAGAAAGCATAAACAATGTTCGATAATCAAGTTATTTCCCTTGAAAGCACAAATAATAGAGATCGGTGTTGTGTCTAGTTGCTCTTACTTTCTTAAGCTCAATGAGCAAACCACTAATTTTTCTTCAGCTGAGTCGTATTTTCGAAACAATTAATAATTATAATCAAACATACAGATTCTGTTTGCCATATCGCTACCCTATAAAAATTGCGCCACAGTGAAACAACTTCTGATGTCCAGATTGCCAACTGTAGCAGACCTCTATATAAAGATTTTCATATCGCTAAAAAGGAATATAAAGTATATAGCTGCCGCTTTATCAAACAGAACGAACACTTTATACAGTCTACTTTATAGGAACATAAAGTATATAGCTGCCGATTTATCAAACAGAACGAACACTTTATACAGTCTACTTTAAAGGAACATAAAGTATATAGCTGCCGCTTTATCAAACAGAACGAACACTTTATACAGTCTACTTTATAGGAACATAAAGTATATAGCTGCCGCTTTATCAAACAGAACAAACACTTTATACAGTCTACTTTATTCTAACTGATGCACTGTCAGTACTAACAGTTCTAAACAGCCCCAAGAACATTGAACTAGATGGCTTCAGAACAACCCTGGACCAACTATGCAATAACTTCCAGAGAGTAGTTATTCAGTGGATACCATCACACTGTAATATACACGGGAACGAACGTGCAGACAAATTAACTAAAGAGGGAGGGAGATTACCACAAGAGAACCATCCGCTCAGTTATGATGAAGCCAAATCCATCCTCAAACGTCAGTTCCATGAAAAATGGAAACGAGAACTCCCAAAGCATAACGAGAGTGACGGTTACCACCAACTATCAAGGAGGGATCAAGTCATCATACTTCGCCTACGCACTGGCCACAATAGAATGAGGAATCACATGTTCACCAAATTCAAAATAGGTACTACCAGCCTATGCCACTGTACACTGGACAATACAACTACAAAACATGTTCTACAGGATTGTCCCCAGTACACAGACCTGAGAAGAGCAATGTGGTCCACACCCACCTCCCTGGAAGAGAAACTATATGGGGCAATCGACTCACTAAAACGGACAGCTGACTTCATGAGAGAGTCTGGAATCCTACTCTGATTGAGTCTTGATCGCAGAGAGAGAGAGAGAGAGAGAGAGAGAGAGAGAGAGAGGACAGAGAGAGAGAGAGAGAGAGAGAGAGAGAGAGAAAGAGATACAGTCTACTACAGGGTACAGCGTATCGCATCTTTCTTTCTAAAAAGCATCCATATTAAGAAATTACGAAAGTGGCTATTTACATAAGTCAAATAACCGACACATAACAGAAGTCATGGGTAACCAGTTCGGAAAGTATTGATCCATTAGCTCGCTAACGATCTGGTACAGAAGAGCAATACTAACAGCGTCCATAATTTGATTGGTTAGACATGCGGTTCCGGACAAACATTCTAACGACAGTAACAGGTTGTTGGTATTTAATATGAATACTTTTGAGTAAGTTTGACTTCCGGTGACCTACATAACAACTATAATCATCAAGAGCGGAAACTATTAAACATTTTCTTTTTATTCTTTGAGGAAAAGGATGTGGGTTTAGGAAAATGTTGAGGTCACTGATACTGCGGTGATTTCTGAGGATGGTTAACACGGTCTAAGGCTGTCTCTTCTTCCTAGAATTATACCTTCCATTATTGTTCTTTCCAGCCGCTGTCTTTTCTTCCTAGAATTATACCTTCCATTATTGTTCTTTCCAGCCGCTGTCTCTTCTTCCTAGAATTATACCTTCCATTATTGTTCTTTCCAGCCGCTGTCTTTTCTTCCTAGAATTATACATTCCATTATTGTTCTTTCCAGCCGCTGTCTTTTCTTCCTAGAATCATACCTTCCATTATTGTTCTTTCCAGCCGCTGTCTTTTCTTCCTAGAATCATACCTTCCATTATTGTTCTTTCCAGCTGCTGTCTTTTCTTCCTAGAATCATACCTTCCATTATTGTTCTTTCCAGCCGCTGTCTTTTCTTCCTAGAATCATACCTTCCATTATTGTTCTTTCCAGCTGCTGTCTTTTCTTCCTAGAATCATACCTTCCATTATTGTTCTTTCCAGCCGCTGTCTTTTCTTCCTAGAATCATACCTTCCATTATTGTTCTTTCCAGCTGCTGTCTTTTCTTCCTAGAACCATACCTTCCATTATTGTTCTTTCCAGCTGCTGTCTTTTCTTCCTAGAACCATACCTTCCATTATTGTTCTTTCCAGCCGCTGTCTTTTCTTCCTAGAATCATACCTTCCATTATTGTTCTTTCCAGCCGCTGTCTTTTCTTCCTAGAACCATACCTTCCATTATTGTTCTTTCCAGCCGCTGTCTTTTCTTCCTAGAATCATACCTTCCATTATTGTTCTTTTCAGCCGCTGTCTTTTTACCTGGCTGTGATATTTTAATTCCCCATGTAAGATGATTATATAGATGTTTAACCAGTTCTTGTCAAAGTTTAAATCTGTTAAGATGTGTCATCATCATTGAGTGCCGTCTCAGCATCGAAGGTTGGCTAACATGGACCGTCATTCCGCTCTGTCTCTTGCTTTGATGGTACAGATTATCATAGGCTGATTTGTTCATCTTTTGATGTTACTCGTCCATGTTAGCCTTGGTCTGCCTCTATTAGCTCTATATATTTTACATTGTCTATATTACTCTGAGAGCCACGATAGCTCAGTGGTTAGTGAACTGGACTACAAAGGACAAGAAGTAGGGTTCGATCCAAACCGACGGCTTCCGGTTCACCCATATTTAATGGGTACCATATTTTTTTCAGGGAAAGTAAAGTCGCACGGGCGTAATACCGACCACATTACCCCAAAAATCATGTGCTAAAGGTCTGAAAATTTTATGGTCGCTAACACCATATTCCCTATACGCCACTTGGCGTGACGGGGGCACTTTACTTTACTACTTTTATATTACTCTAAGATGTCTATATTTCTCTTATTCATTATTCAAAGTAAAAATAAAAACAAAACGTAAAGTAAAGGCCAAGTGGCGTATCGGAAATATGGTGTTAGTGACCATACATTTTACAGACCTTTAGTACGTGATTTTTGGTGTAATGTGGTCGGTATTACGCCTGTTCCGCGTCACATTCCCAGAAAAAAATCCGGTACCAATTTAAGGCTGGGTGAACCCGGAAGCCGTCGGTTGGGATCGAACCCTACCCCTTGTCCTTTGTAGTCCAGTTCACTAATCACTGAGCTGTCGCGGCTCCCATTATTCAAAGTATCCAACAGATTTTTT
Organism: Megaustenia siamemsis; assembly: GCA_032433765.1. NCBI lineage: Eukaryota > Metazoa > Mollusca > Gastropoda > Stylommatophora > Ariophantidae > Megaustenia > Megaustenia siamemsis. The sequence goes on along the minus strand of JAVIAB010000145.1, from coordinate 34,907,696 downwards.
CTGTAGAATTTTGTATCCAATGAACGAGTTTTCTTAATGTTGTTTGTAAGATGGCCCATGATTTATAACCATGTGTTCTATTGTCCTAGCAATCTTAATTATAGAGAGATCTATCTATCTATCTATTGACCTTTCGAGCCGTAACCGGCCCATAGAGCGTAGACCAAGATACACCTTCTCCTATATGAATTTTTGTTCTAGCAGTTTTCTTTTAAAGATATTTTATTAAATCTCGCCATCTGTCTCTGTTCTGTGCAAGCAGTTCTATCTCATTGAGGGAGCCGATTCCTGCTGCTCTTGCCTCTCTCATCAATGTTCTTCTCAGTGTCTCCCTGGGTCTTCCTCTTTTCTTTTACCTGTTGTTTCCCATATGAGGGCTTGCTTTGCTATTCGATTATTATCTCTTCTCATCACATGTCCAACGTATGACCATCGTCTTTTCTTTATTACTGAAGATATTAGTGGTTGATTGGCGATTTCTCTAATTTCCTCGTTTGTTTTGAATTCGTTCCATTCTATACCAAGTATTTTCCTTAGACATTTATTTTCGAATGCGTTCAACTTTGTTTCTATATCTCTTGTTGTTTTCCAGCTTTCACACGCATACGTAAGGGTTGATAGTACATTTGATTTGAATAGCCTAAGTTTTGTGTTTGTGCTAATGAGTTTTGATTTCCACAACTTTTCAAGGCTTCTGAAAGACATTGCTGCTTTAGCCAGTCTGATTCTAATTTCTTTGCTCGTATCCCCTTCTCGATCAATGTGACTTCCAAGATAGATAAAGTGATCGATCTCTTCTACTGGTTTGTTTTCCATGTATATTTTGTCACTTGTTGGAATTAAACTTTTCATGACTTTAGTCTTTTCATGATTGACCTCAAGCCCAATTTTGCTGGCTATTGATGATAGTTCATTTGTGTTTTCCTGCATCGTTTTTATCTGACTGCTGATGAGAACTATGTCATCAGCAAAGTCGAGGTCCTCCAAATGGTCTCCTTGTATCCATTCGATGCCTTTATTACCAGTGCAGCATTTCTTCATTATGAAGTCCATAACAATTCCAAATAACAAGGGCGATAAAATACATCCTTGTTTAACCCCAGTTTCTATTGGGAAACATTCGCTCAGTCCTTCCTCTGTTCGAACTGCACATGTGTAACCATCATACATGTCTTTGATAATATTTATGATTTTTGATGGTAAACCATATTGCTTCAGAATTTTCCACAAAGAATCTCTATGAATACTATCAAATGCTTTTTTGAAGTCGATGAAGTTAAGTACAAAAGGTTTTTGCTTTTCAATATGTTCCTCCAATATAAGTCGTAGAGTGAAAATGTGGTCAAGACAGCTTCTCCCTTTTCTAAACCCAGCCTGTTCTTCACGCATTACTGTATCTATTGAATCCTTTATTCTATTTAGGATGATAGAGAGATACAAGCTCTTAAAAACCATAAAAACTCGACTGGATATATTGGTATTCATATACGTTAGATACAGCTGTTGTTGCCTCTCGCCTTAACGTTATCGTTAATATTTCTGTAGGTCTCTTTGTCTTAAGTCCTTAAGTTCCCATTTGAAGATTAGCTTTCGGATTCTCTTCTTGACTTTTGTCATCACATGACCAACATGACGCATTTATTCTTTATGTTATGGAACACCGTGAGTTAATTATGGGCATATATATAGCACACAGTGAGTTGATTATGGGCATATATATAGCACACAGTGAGTTGATTATGGGCATATATATAGCACACAGTGAGTTGATTATGGGCATATATATAGCACACAGTGAGTTGATTATGGGCATATATATAGCACACAGTGAGTTGATTATGGGCATATATATAGCACACAGTGAGTTGATTATGGGCATATATATAGCACACAGTGAGTTTATTATGGGCATATATATAGCACACAGTGAGTTGATTATGGGCATATATATAGCACACAGTGAGTTGATTATGGGCATACATATAGCACACAGTGAGTTTATTATGGGCATATATATAGCACACAGTTGGTTTATCATGGGCATATATATAGCACACAGTGAGTTGATTATGGACATACATATAGAACACAGAGTGAATAAATTATGGACATATATATAGCACACAGTGGGTTTATTATGGGCGTATATATTATACAGTGAGTTTATTATGGACGTATATATCATACAGTGAGTTTATTATAAGCGTATATATCATACAGTGAGTTTATTATGGACGTATATATCATACAGTGAGTTTATTATGGGCGTATATATCATACAGTGAGCTTATTATGGGCGTATATATCATACAGTGAGTTTATTATGGGCGTATATATTATACAGTGAGATTATTATGGGCGTATATATCATACAGTGAGTTTATTATGGGCGTATATATCATACAGTGAGTTTATTATGGGCGTATATATTATACAGTGAGATTATTATGAGTCCATTGAACATACAATTAGAATGCATGTTATTATATAAAATAATGTTAAGGACAATGAGTATCAAAACATATAAAGATGGACCAGTTGATAAAACATACTGGTGAATGACAATAAGTTACTGCAGCTGTAGCCTCAAACGAAGAAGACTTTATAGAATTTAGAAGACCGGTACTTTCGAAAGCTTGGGAACCACTAATCTAAGAAGAATCACTCTGGAAGAACGTTGTCCAACCTGACAGCTAAATGTCAACTATTGGTCAGGTAAAATCCGCTTGAAGGGTCAAATGTTCCCTGACTTAATTACGTCTTTCTTATAGCGATTACCGTGTCGGAAACTTTGTGCCCATAGCGACACTTTTAATGTCCAGTTACCAAAGAAGAATGGGACACTTGGTAGCATATACCCTGATCTTTAAGATAGGAAAATAAAAAGTGGGCAGTTTAGATCTCTTTAGTGGATTAATTAAAAAAAAAAAAAGAAACGACTGAAATAGCGAAATTGTTAGCTGGATTCGTGTAGTTGTGGAACCTTAAGTAGTTGAATTGTGGAGTTTAGGTGGAGTTTAACTGTAGAGTTATGGAGTCGCAGTGGTGGAGTTATTGAATTTTAACTGCAGTTATACAGTTGAAGTGGTGAAGTTTTATTTACAGAGTTGTGTAGTCGAGGTGGTGGAGTTATTGAATTTTTGCTGCAGAGTTATAAAGTTTAGGTGGTGGAGTTGTGGAGTTTTAGTTATAGAGTTATAAAGTTGAAGTGGTAAAGTTGTGGTGTTTTAGTTATAGAGTTATAAAGTTGAAGTGGTAAAGTTGTGGTGTTTTAGTTATAGAGTTATAAAGTTGAAGTGGTAAAGTTGTGGTGTTTTAGTTATAGAGTTATAAAGTTGAAGTGGTAAAGTTGTGGAGTTTTAGTTATAGAGTTATAAAGTTGAAGTGGTAAAGTTGTGGTGTTTTAGTTATAGAGTTATAAAGTTGAAGTGGTGGAGTTGTGGAGTTTTAGTTATAGAGTTATAAAGTTGAAGTGGTGGAGTTGTGGAGTTTTAGTTACAGAGTTATAAAGTTGAAGTGGTAAAGTTGTGGTGTTTTAGTTATAGAGTTATAAAGTTGAAGTGGTAAAGTTGTGGTGTTTTAGTTACAGAGTTATAAAGTTGAAGTGGTAAAGTTGTGGTGTTTTAGTTATAGAGTTATAAAGTTGAAGTGGTAAAGTTGTGGAGTTTTAGTTACAGAGTTATAAAGTTGAAGTGGTAAAGTTGTGGAGTTTTAGTTATAGAGTTATAAAGTTGAAGTGGTGGAGTTGTGGAGTTTTAGTTATAGAGTTATAAAGTTGAAGTGGTAAAGTTGTGGTGTTTTAGTTACAGAATTATAAAGTTTAAGTGGTAAAGTTGTGGTGTTTTAGTTACAGAGTTATAAAGTTGAAGTGGTAAAGTTGTGGTGTTTTAGTTACAGAGTTATAAAGTTGAAGTGGTAAAGTTGTGGTGTTTTAGTTGCAGAGTTATAAAGTTGAAGTGCTGAAGGTGTGGAGTGGTAGTTTGAAAGTTACGAAGTTGGAATAGTGGAGTCATAGTAGGGAAGTCGGATTCGTAGAAATAAAGTCATGGAATAAGATTCGTTGGGACAAATTCGTGAATTCTGGGACTTAGAGTTGTGCATTCGAAGCAGTAGAATTGTAAGATTGTAGAAATATAAGATTTTAGAATTGTAAGATTGTAGAAATGTAAGATTGTAGAAATGTAAGATTGTAGAATTGTAAGTTTGTAGAAATGTAAGATTGTAGAATTGTAAGATTGTAGAAATGTAAGATTGTAGAAATGTAAGAATGTAGAAATGTAAGATTGTAGAATTGTAAGATTGTAGAAATGTAAGATTGTAGAAATGTAAGATTGTAGAAATGTAAGATTGTAAGATTGTAGAATTTGAGTTAGTCAACTGTGGATTAAAAATCCGTTATTATTAAAATGAAACAACTATCATCATCATCAAGTACCGGGCCTGCTGGCGTAGGTGATCATGTCTCTCCACAACTTTCGATCTCGACAGCTATTTATCATTTCTGCTGTTGACCTTCCGCCAAGCCATTCTCTTAAGCTATCTGGTATCTTTTCTCTTTGCTTCCCTCTATCTCTTGTTCCATCAATTTTTCCAGTTGTTACAATATATTCCAGCTGTTCTCTTCTCATTCATGATCATCTTCATGTACCCTGCCGGTTGGCGTAGGCGATCATGTCCCTCCACAATCTTCTATCTACAGTGCATCGTATCAGTTCTGTTGTTGAATGTTTTCCATGCCATGGCACCAAGCTATCCAGTATTTTCTCTCTTTGTCGTCGATATCTCTATTTCTTTTTATTTTGCCAGTTGTCGACCCAGAGAAACACTGAGAAAAACATTGATCAGAGAGGCAAGAGCAACAGGAATCGGCTCCCTCAATGAGATAGAGTTGCTTGCACAGAACAGAGATAACCGGCGACGAGATTTGATAAAATATCTTTACAAGGATTGAAAACTGCTAGAATAAAAATTTAGATAAGAGAAAGAGTATCTGGGTTTATGTCCTATAGGCCGTCTACGACTCGAAAGGTCAATAGAATACTTTTACCAGCAATAGCGTTACATGTCCACACCATTGTATTTGTTATCTCTGAATATAACTCATGACTAATAGGAACTAAGAGGTCTAGTAGGACTAGGCTACACCGTCTCTATCTTAATTTCTTCGATTCTTATTGTCTATCCATTTGCCGCGTTGAGCTTTCTTCGAAGTCATCTTATTTCAGTAGCTGTACCCGCAAGACGGGAAAAAGAAAACGTAGACCTACAGAAGCAAAAACAACAAATAAGGCGAGAGACAATAACAGCAGGTATCAGATCCTTGTCGATTCTGGGAGGATCGTCCAGATCAGAGCGGGTATGAGGTTATATACCGTACTCCTTGGCACTGCGCCTTGCCACAAGAAGACGATCGCTAGGGAACACTGTCACTCAGCTAACTAAAAAATTAGCTATTGTGTACGATGTCTTACACACAGGTGTTCTCATGACTATAGCACTGGGTTACGATCACAGCATAAATGTGCAAAGTCTGACACTTTCTAGCAAAGATCGTCGGCCGGAAGAATCTAAGATTACTGTTCTTGTATTCAAAAGGACAGTAGGTGTATAGATCGTTAGATTCTGATGTCAACCATTATGTCTGGCACTAGCTGAACACGTTAACGGTCTTAATTTACTTGTTGTCTTTAATATATATCGTAATACATATTGCATTCATATAAATATATTTGTCTCTCTCCTTTATTTACGTATTTTACCCATTCTTGTTTATATGCCTTTCACTACTATGTAGGGCAATTGCATTTTTATTTCTTAAAAAAAAAGTAAAGAGCCCCGTCACGCCAAGTGGCGTACAGGGAATATGGTGTCAGTGACAATACATTTTAAAGTCCTTCAGCACATGATTTTTGGGGTATTGTGGTCGGTATTACGCCCGTACCGCTTTAATTTCCCAGAAAAAAAATCTGGTACCCATTAAAGGCTGGGTGAACCGGAAGCCGTCGGTTGGGATCGAACCCTACCTCTTGTCCTTTGTAGTCCAGTTCACTAACCACTGAGCTATCGCGGCTGCCATATTTTAGTTGTAATTGGTGTTATTTTCCAGACTTTCTCTTATTTTCTTCCTTGCGTTTGTTCTCTAAAATATTATTCTAGGCTGCTTTACTTGCAAGTCAGATTTAAAAAAAAATAACATTTATTGGGATTTCTTAAGTCTGACGTGAACTTAGGAAGTTGCTGTGGACTGACGAAGCCATAGCTCTGGGGTATATTTCACGTATTGACCTCCCTAATCAGTGTGCTTGACCATGCTCTGACCACACGTTTGTCCCCGACAGATCGATCGCTCGTCAATAGCCAGCCAATCATGAGCTGTCCAGCATGAGCAGACAGCTAAACAGAATCTATGGACAATGGACGAAGTCTCAGCTGCGCTCTGCAAACCGGAAACCTCCCGACCTATTTTAAGAGGGGGTTCCAAGCCGTTTATTAAGCACTAATAGCCGGCAGCCCTCGTTGGCTGGTCCTCGGATTAGCCTCGAGCATTATTGGGCACGAGTTGGATGAAGACTCCCGCTCCATCGAGCCTATTAACTGGTCCACGGTTCTTGTCGCCGTCAGCATTGAATGGAATGTATAACCGCTCCACTTCCTGTGGACTTGTCTCAACTTGCACGCGATATTCGGCTCCCCGAGTGTTAGTTAATACTGTTGTGCGCAGAATCCAATCTACACTTCGTCTATATTTAGGCGAGGGCTAAGACAGGAGATCTATTGTATTTGACAATCCAATATCCTTGTGGGCCTGTGCGATTCTGAGAGTTCAATAATCAGAAATCCGGATAGAAATATGAATATCCGGTCCAATCTTACCGCACATACAGAATATGAAAACAGTAATTAATATTTACTTTATTTCTTTGTAGATTAAGATTTAAATCCGCTACTTTGTTGATTTTTAATTTTCTAAAGTAAGTTAGCACGGAGTGTGGAAATATGTAATTGTGACATAGGCAGTGAAACATACTAACAAAGAATGGAAAAATACTTCTAATGAAGAGTGAGAAAAATTCAAAATAAGGACTGAGAACAATACTTGCAAATAAGGAATAGCAAACACAATTTGTAAGTAAGAAATGAAAATAGGGAGCCGCGATAGCTCAGTGGTAAGCGAACTGGACTACAAAGGACAAGGTGTAGGGTTCGATCCCAACCGACGGCTACGGGTTCACCCAGCCTTAAATATGTACCGGATTTATTTTCTGGGAAAGTAAAGCGGTACGGGCGTATTACCGACCACATTACCCCAAAAATAATGTGCTGAAGGTCTGTAAAATGTATGGTCACTAACACCATATTCACTATACGCCACTTGGCGTGACGGGGGCTCTTTAATTTTTTTAAGAAATGAAAATGCAATTGCCCTAGATAGTAGTGAGAGGCATATAAGCAAGAATGGGTAAAATACGTAAATAAAGGAGAGAGACAAATATATTTATTTAAATAAATGAGAAATTGATGAACAAGGTTGAATAATTCAAATACAATTAAGAAGCGAGAATCTTATGGAGCATAAAAATTGTGTCTCTAACACGGATATTGAGACAGAGAGAGAGAGAGAGACAGAGAGAGAGAGACAGAGAGAGAGACAGAGAGAGAGACAGAGAGAGAGAGAGACAGAGAGAGAGAGACACACAGAGAGAGACAGAGAGAGACAGAGAGATAGACAGAGAGAGAGACAGAGAGAGAGACACAGAGAGAGACAGAGAGAGAGACACAGAGAGAGACAAAGAGAGAGAGAGAGAGAGAGAGAGACAGAGAGAGACAGAGAGAGACAGAGAGAGAAGGGGGAGGGCGACTTATTTTAAACATGGAGCGTAAAACACTATTAACTCTTTCCGTACGGAAACTTTGTATCTCTGCATGCAACCGATGAGATTTCAGAGACAAACTTCGTCATGTTTTTAAGAATCAATTTACATATTTATATTTATCTAACACGTAACATATTATAAATTAATGTTTAGATAATTGAACAAGGAATTAGATTTCACCAATACCAAGATGATACAAGACATGTGAAAAGAAGATGGTTTGATGACGGTCCACATTAATCAAAATGAGAATGACGTCATTGCGGCAAACGTGTGCGGCCAAAAACGGCGTGACGCACAGTGCGGTGAAACGTACGCGAAGAGTTAAAGAAATAGTGAAATATGTTCTTAATGAGCATTCATCTATTACGTGCTCATAGATATTTGTGATGCGTTGCTGGTCTACAGCAAGCCACGAAATCTCTGCTTTTCGGACCGGCACATCCATCTTTGGCATGGACAGATATTTACTTGTTCAACAATTTAGCCAAGGTAGAGATCCCACTTTATCCTACATCTTTCATTTTTTAACTGCAAAGTGTTTTTAACGTGGGCAGAGTGCACATATAATCTCCTATTTTTTGCCGATATCTGGGAGGACTAAATACGGGATCAGGGGAGTGTAAAGCCACGGAGAATTCCCTCCCTTTGTGGTAGAACCGAACACATAACATTTTTGTTCAGAGGTTGACGTCGTACATTACAGTTATGAACATACATACAGTGCAAGAACTGTGAAACATACATAGAGTGCAAGTACTGAGAAACATACATATAGTGCAAAAACTGAGGAACATACGTAAAATGCAAGAACTGATAAACATACGTACAATGCAAGAACTGAGAAACATACATACAGTGCAAGAACTGAGAAACATACATACAGTGCAAGAACTGAGAAACATACATACAGTGCAAGAACTGAGAAACATACATACAGTGCAAGAACTGAGAAACATACATACAGTGCAAGAACTTAGAAACATACATACAGTGCAAGAACTGAGAAACATACATACAGTGCAAGAACTGAGAAACATACATACAGTGCAAGAACTGAGAAACATACATACAGTGCAAGAACTGAGAAACATACATACAGTGCAAGAACTGAGAAACATACATACAGTGCAAGAACTGAGAAACATACTTACATACAAGTACTGACAAATATACTTAACGTACAAGTTCTGAGAAACATACTTACATACAAGTACTGAGAAACATACTTACATACAAGTACTGAGAAACATGCTTACATACAAGTAATGAGAAACATACTTACATACAAGTACTGAGAAACATACTTACATACAAGTAATGAGAAACATACTTACATACAAGTACTGAGAAACATACTTACATACAAGTAATGAGAAACATACTTACATACAAGTACTGAGAAACATACTTACATACAAGTAATGAGAAACATACTTACATACAAGTACTGAGAAAGATACTTACATACAAGTAATGAGAAACTTACTTACATACAAGTACTGAGAAACATACTTACATACAAGTAATGACAAACATACATACATACAAGTTCTGAGAAACATACTTACATACAAGTACTGAGAAACATACTTACATACAAGTAATGAGAAACATACTTACATACAAGTAATGAGAAACATACTTACATACAAGTAATGAGAAACATACTTACATACAAGTACTGAGAAACATACTTACATACAAGTAATGAGAAACATAATAACATACAAGTACTGAGAAACATACTTACATACAAGTAATGAGAAACATACTTACATACAAGTACTGAGAAACATACTTACATACAAGTAATGAGAAACATACTTACATACAAGTACTGACAAGCATACTTACATACAAGTAATGAGAAACATACTTACATACAAGTACTGAGAAACATACTTTACAAGTAATGAGAAACATACTTACATACAAGTAATGAGAAACATACTTACATACAAGTACTGAGAAACATACTTACATACAAGTAATGAGAAACTTACTTACATACAAGTACTAAGAAACATACTTACATACAAGTAATGAGAAACATACATACATACAAGTTCTGAGAAACATACTTACATACAAGTACTGAGAAACATATTTACATACAAGTAATGAGAAACATATGAATGTCCATTAATCGTGAACATTTCTTTTACTAACAATAAGTATAAGATCGTAAAATGTAACGACATAAATGGAATAAAGAATCAAATAAACAAAATGGGGAGTAAAATAATTATGTTTATGAGATAAAGAACTTACAAACAAATAATGAAAACAATATAATACCAAGAGGAGATAGAATCATACACTTAATGCACGATGGTGGATTTCCATTTGTTTGCAGTGATACCAGGAGCCTTCCAATAACCATAATTAATGAAAGATACCTATACTTTCAAACAAGAAAGCAGAAACATATTTACAAAAGAATCATTATTAAAAATAATATTTGATGGAAAAGCTATTAATATTAGATGAAAAGAACAAAGAATGAGTTCAAGAATAGAGCTATCTTGGATATATTATAATAAATGATGGAAAATGTAAGACAAACATCAACAAATGAATAAAAATAGCAAAAAAAAATGTTCACATGAAAAAATATATAAATCTCTAAACAAATAAAATCAGAAATAAAACTACGAAATGTAAAAATGCTTTATCTACTCAACATTCCTGTATGGTTCAGAAACATAGACAATACATTTGAAAACATAGTAGAAAATTGAAGCCTTTGAAATGTGGATCTATAGAACAAACGGGAAAATTAGGTGAAAAGAAAACAAGACAAATTTGGAAGTTCTGAATCAGCTCGAAGGAGAAAATGAATTACATAACACAATTTGAATAAGAGAAATGAAATGTTTGGGACATTTCAAGAGACGCAACACCTTACTAAGAGTCAACTTGGAGTGGAAGGGGCAATGTAGACAAGGCAGAGGCAGGCCAAGACTAAAGTGGACTAATAACATCAAAAGACAGACAGGTAAACCTATGATAACGTGAACTATCAAGGCAGAATAAAGAGTAAAGTGGCGCTCCTTGGTAGCCAAACTTTGATGGGAAGACGATACTCAAGGAAAAATAAGGAGATAAGAACAAACTCAAACAACCTGCCTCACGAGCATCTTACATGAAAATATTAGGCTACATTCCAACACGACAACCTGGAAACGGTGAATAGATCAACTGAGAAAGTCACCAAATAAATTCATGATCAGAAACCTCAGGCTACACAACGATGGCCAGAAACTATCGCCTCTATGGAACACTTTACAATGCAAACAGAAGGACTAAAGAAGAACAACAGAAGGTCAAAAGAAGAACAACAGAAAGAATAAAGAAGAACAACAGACAGACAAGAGAAGCACAACGGAAGGAATAATAAGGAAGAACAACAGAAGGACAAAAGAAGAACAACAGAAGGAATGAAGAAGAACAACAGAAGGAATGAAGAAGAACAACAGAAGGACAAAAGAGGAACAACAGAAGGACAAAAGAAGAACAACAGAAGGACAAAAGAAGAACAACAGAAGGACAAAAGAAGAACAACAGAAGGACAAAAGAAGAACAACAGAAGGACAAAAGAAGAACAACAGAAGGAATGAAGAAGAACAACAGAAGGAATGAAGAAGAACAACAGAAGGAATGAAGAAGAACAACAGAAGGAATGAAGAAGAACAACAGAAGGACAAAAGAAGAACAACAGAAGGGCAAAAGAAGAACAACAGAAGGACAAAAGAAGAACAACAGAGGGAATGAAGAAGAACAACAGAAGGACAAAAGAAGAACAACAGAAGGACAAAAGCATACGAATTTGAAAAAAAATCATCATCAAATATCATGCCTGTTGGCGTAGGTGATCATGTCTCTCCACAACTTTCGATCTCGACAGTTATTTATCATTTCTGTTGTTGACCTTCTGCCAAGCCATTCTCTTATGCTGTCTGATATCTTTTCTCTTTGCTTCCCTCTACCTCTTGGTCCCTCAATGTTCACAGTTGTCACAATATATCCCAGCTGTTCCCCTCTCATTACATGGACAAAAATGATGATTGTTTCTTACTAATATTCGAAATTAGCTCCCTTAATGCTTTGGTCTCTTTCAGAACGTTTTCATTACTCTTCTTAGCTGTCAATGGTATTCTCAACATTCTTCTGTAAAGCCACATTTCTACAGACTCCAGTGATTTTCTTGTATGTTGTTGAATGAGAATATAAACAGCGTGAAAAAATTATTGATTTCTAGTAGAATCCTGTCTGCCTTAAGATATAATGGAGTTATTGCCCGTGCTCGGATCTTGTCACAAGTTACTTTCTCTTGCTTCGTGCACGTCTAGAATCGACAACTATTATCAAACTAAGGTCGACTGTGACAGGACAATGAAAACAATGAGAAACTATGTGGGCCAGACATGAGATCCCCACGGAATAAGGCCACAGCCGCCCGCAAATATTGATCAATCTTGTTGTTGAAAGTCGCAATCTAGGTCGATGAACTCTTTGTTGTGCACCAGGCGGTCCAGATGATAGTTTTGCAACATCTTCGGAACTGATGTTTCAGTTTAAACTCTCTTCTTGTATTACAATCAATACTCCAAAGTTCTGCTGCCAATGGTCGTTAGCACATGAACTATCATAAAAGTAACCAATTCTAAAACGAAATGTCTTAGAAATAGCAGAAAGTAGCAATAAAGTAAAGTACGAGAATTGAACCGGCGTCTTACCACGCAAGTTTCCACCCATATGTGCTCGGTCGCCTATCCAGAAATGTTCGGAGATTTCTGGATAGTGTCGCTTCAAGCATTGAAACTCACGATGCGAGGAGACATTCCTCACCTTCCCAGGGAAATACCCTGGTACCCATTTCTGCCAACCGCTGGGTCGACCGTGGGGGTAATTTTTTTTCCAACCACGAGTACAATTCACACTGCTCCCAGCGGGAATCGAACACGGGTTGTCCGAACGTTGGTAGTCCAGTCGGGTGGATTTGCCAACTAGGCTACCGAGGCCCCCACATGGCTATATATAGCCGCAATAACAGAGACATTCTATCAAAACTGAAGACCGAAGAAAAGAAATATGGATAATACCCGTCCTTGAATACATACAGAAACAACAGATAAAATTGTGTGGCTACGATCATACAGAAGATCTTACAGCACAACGAACCTTCCAGAAGCGTTACGATAACACATTATCCAACGGTTAACCAGAGAAAAAAAGATGGATAAAATGTTAGAAACATTAGAAAACATAATAGGAGAGGCTAACATAATAGCAAAAGACAGCAAATATATCTTCCCGAGACGCTGAAAGGTAAATGAAGAAGGAAAGACATAGAAGAAGAAGAGGAGAAGGAAGAGGTGGAAGAATTACCTTTATTGCTATTATCAACATAACTATAGACAGCAGGCAACTAAAACAAGAAGAGGAATTCAAATACCTAGGAAGTCTAGTGACAAACGACAATTCACAAATAGCAGAGATAGAATCAAGATGCAACAAAGCTTGTCAAATCATTGGACAGTTACCACCACTATTGTCCAACAAGGGAAATAACTGTAGAAACAAAACAGGCACTCTACAATACAACCTTCATCCCAACGTTGTGCTACCAATGCCAGACCTGGACCCTAGGTGTAAGAACAATAAGAAAATTAACCTCTACAGAGATGAAATGTGTTAGACGAATGACAGGAAACAGTCTGAGAGATTAGATCAGAAATGAAGAACTGAGAAGAAAGATAGGAATAGCCCCCGCCATAGAATATATAAAGAAACAACAGATATAATAGTTTGACCACATGACAAGGTAGCAAGATAAAAACACAACACAATGAGCCATCCATAAACGTTGCGAGAACACCAGACCCAAGGGCCGACCACGAAAAAGATAGATTGACGGAATATTACAAACATTAGGAAACAACAACAGTAGAGGCGAACAGAAGAGCAAAAGAATAAGAATAGAAAATAATATCTCCTCTCGACGCTGAAAGGCAAATGAGGAAGGAAAGAAGAAATAGAAGAAGTGGTGACTGAATGGTTAGTGGGACTGCTACTGCTTGCTAGTGTACAGCCGATGACTTCCTCATTCGCCCTTGAAATGTCGTTAGTGGCTGTATATATATATATATATATATATATATATATATATATAACCATAACCAATAACCAATAATAACCATATATATATATATATATATATATGTTGTATTGTGGTTTACAATAGTAAAGTAAAGTACCCCCGTCACGCCAAGTGGCGTATAGGGAAAAATATAGTGTTAGTGACCCTATATTTTACAGACCTTCGCACATGATTTTTGGGGTAATGTAGTCAGTATTACGCACATGCTGCTTTACTTTTCCAGAAAAAATTCCGGTACCCATTTGTGATATTTGCATCTTTCGGTCCAACACATCCGACTTCAGCATTTCATTTTGTATTACTTACCTTCCTTTTCGGTATCTATTGACTTGGCTAGACTAGACTGCTTAGTCTGTGTCTAGGGGCACCGCGAAGAGGTGGAGTTGAATTGGATAGTTCTGGTTCACCGATCCCGACGCAGTCCATTAGCTATGATTCTTCGACAGCGATCGCTACAGATCAGAAGGGTTTGAGTTCAAGTCCCAGATGTAGAGCTTTTTTTTCTCAAACCAATACGGCTTCTTGATTCATTTTAAAAGGTAGTCCCATAGCAATTGCTGCTGAGTAATGGATTGTTAGTGGCGTCATTGAACTAAAGTTGTTTTCGTGAAGTGAGATAGTTATTTATTTCCCTTCCGCACTGCCTTTCCTCACAGAGATATCCCGGGTACCAATCTCAACAGTTTTAGTGGTCTCCGAAAGGCATTGGGTTCTAATTGAGTAGTAAAAACATAAATTATAAAAATGGACGAGAAGCATACAAATAAGGCAAGGAAACCACAATTTCAAACAAGAAGTGAGAAAGACATTGGAAACGAAATGTGTAAAAAGAAAAAAAGGTACAACAAATCACAATGTCGTGTTTCTATCTTCACGTTTTATTACAATACTATCTTTTTATCTATCTATCTATCTATCTATCTATCTATCTATCTATCTATCTATTTATCTATCTATCTATCTATCTATCTATCTATCTATCTATCTATCTATCTATCTATCTATCTATCTATCTATCTATCTATCTATCTATCTATCTATCTATCTATCTATCTATCTATCTATCTATCTATCTATCTATCTATCTATCTATCTATCTATCTATCTATCTATCTATCTATCTATCTATCTATCTATCTATCTATCTATCTATCTATCTATCTATCTATCTATCTATCTATCTATCTATCTATCTATCTATCTATCTATCTATCTATCTATCTATCTATCTATCTATCTATCTGTCTGTCTTTGTCTGTCTGTATGTCTGTCTGTTTGTCTTTTTGTCTGTCTTTTTGTCTGTCTGTCTGTCTGCATATCTGCCCGCCTGAATGTCAGTCAATTTTTTTCAAGAGTATCAAATCCCCTTATAGTTCGCGAACACTGATCATTGATTTGTTCACTTCAGATTCACTGGCAACCAGTGAATGAGCTGTCAGACTTGCTTCGTGGTCACCGGTAGTGGGGGATATTTAGATTTTGTTAGTAGAAGATGTGATCATGAATCTGCAACCATGTCCAGACTGCACTAGCAGCAAGACAGAACCGCAATGATGCAGAAACAAATCAACACATTACTGGTGTCTTCGCTCCACCCATACGCTGTGAGGTTGATCCTTCGACTAAACTAAACCAGAAAAATATCAACTGAAGTCTTTTTATAATCGCTCTTTGAAGAGTGACATGGTCGTTCATATATGTAGGATGGTGAGCCGAGTATTAAACTTGGCAGGAGTAGAATAAAGAAATGTGAGAACGAAGTACAATGTTGAATCAACGAGAAATGATAGTGGAAATGTAAGTTTTTTTTTTTTTTTTTGGGGGGGGGGGTGTGGGGGGGGGGGGGTGAAGGTGAAAGGGAGGGTGTATCTGGGCACCTGTGAGTCTATCCTGAGTGCGCTAAGAAAGATGGAGGGACTCCATTAACCAGGAATCAGGGATGTTTATGTGATCTTTACTTGTTGATAAAAAAAAAAAATAGTCACGCCACGTGACGTTTAGGGAATATGGTGTTAGTGACCATATATTTTACATACCTTCGGCACATGATTTTTAGGGTAATGTGGTCGGTATTACGCCCGTGCCGCTTTACTTTCCCAGAATAAATCCGGTGCCCATTAAAGGCTGGGTGAACCCGGAAGCCGTCGGTTGAGATCGAACCCTATCCCTTGTTCTGTGTAGTCCAGTTCACTAACCACTGAGCTATCGCGGCTCCCCCATGTGCCCTAAAAATGTTGATTAATTCTTTCTGATGTTGAATAGAGGCTCCCTTTTTCTGTTGGCCTCTTTGAAAATTTCCTCGTTGGTCTTTTTAGCTGTCCAGGGAACTTTCAACATTCTTTTGAGAAATCCCATCGCTGCGACGGCCTCTAATTGTATTTTCATTTGTTTGTTTACTGTCCATGATTCGCTTCCATAGGTCAGAATCGAATCTGAATACCAGAGGTTGTTTATGTTGCTTCCCCTCACTGTTTATAGCAGAGACTAAAGCCTAAATCTGTTATATGCAGATGCTAGAGCGCAAACATAACACTGGAATTGATAATCGTACAGAATAACCTCGGCAAAATGTCACAAAGCAAATTCCTACAATAAAAGAAGCACAGATAGAAGTTATAACATCTCAGGACAGTGTACCTGCACCGTAGGAACCGCGAAGGAACCACAGGGTAGCTTTCGCAAATCTGATCATTTATTTTAAAATATTACTTTTTTTTTTTGAGAATTGGTCCTGGCATAAGGGCCCAGCATACTCTTTTCTTTCTTTCTTTCTTTCTTTCTTTCTTTCTTTCTTTCTTTCTTTCTTTCTTTCTTTCTTTCTTTCTTTCTTTCTTTCTTTCTTTCTTTCTTTCTTTCTTTCTTTTTCTTTCTTTCTTGTTTGTTTGTTTGTTTCTTTCTTTCTTCTTTTTTTTCTTTCTTTCTTTCTTTCTTTTGTTTGTTCTTTCTTTCTTTTTCTCAATTTCTTTCTTACTCATTTTATTTATTTCCTTCACTCTATGTCTCTTTTTTCTTTATCCCTTCCCGTATTTATTTATCTCTTTCTGTCTTTATCTCTTTCCTTCTTTCTAGATCTCTTTCATTTTTTTTTTCTAGCGTTCACCAGATGACTACTTATTTTCATCGTCCGGCCTTAAAAGAACATTAAATGGATGTAAATGCGTTGTGTTGTAGGTCACAGCTATCTATAACAGTTGCACCTTTCTTCCCAATACATCCGATTATGGCACATCATTTTTGGTACCGGACGTATTTCCCTTTAAAAAACCAACTCTTTTTGCTTACACCGACTTGTTTATCTCCAGAGCCATCGAATGGAGGTGGAATCTAAGATCCCTATCAACTATTACTGCTGTTGAATCTAACACGGGTAGTCAGCTGTCGCCCTGGGTCCGGAAATCGTTTGGCCTATCTAATTTATTCCACTTTCAAACAGACAAGATTTCATTAATTAATTAAACTTGAAAACAAAAACTTATTTGAAATCGTCCATCTCTGATAACATTAGATATTCAATCTCACTTAAGTCAATGGAGACACCAAAAAAAAAAAAAAAACTGAAGCACGGCAAATTTGGTTTGTAGAGGGTACAGTTTTATTTATTATTATTATTTTTTTAAGGAGGGAGATTGAGAATGAGATAGGAAGAGAATATCAAAGTATAGACAGGCGTCGATGCCAGAGTTCCAAAGAATGACTGCAAGTAAGTAAAGTAAAGTAAAGTAAAGTACCCCCGTCACGCCAAGTGGCGTATAGGGAATATGATATATATATATATAATAGTATAATATAAATATCATTATATAATGATAGATATATAAGTAAGATTGAACGTCTAGTAGAGGTATGTGTTAGATACATATAAACATGTAGATTGCTATTTAAAACCATGACAAACTTGTCTCTCTAATCTTTTCTGTTGCACGGATCAAAACCTTCAGTACTGGAAGAGCTGATACATTTTCTTTTATTTCCCAACAAGACGAGATGATACAGGACATTACATTTTGGATTCGTTTAATTGAAAGTTGATATGTCTCCTACCTTCATTATGATCCGGTCGTTGTAGAAACGGTGGCCACCTTCGATTATCAAAATAGTACTATAGAATCTCAAATTGGGACTTAGTGGGTGTTAAATGTCGTTAATGACATTTTGAAATTGAACATTGCCAACGCGAGAGTTGTAGGAAAACAAAATTATTGTCCACGTGTTTGTTACAGAACAAGACATAGTTTTATTGTCCACGCGAGTGTCACAGAACAAGACATACTTTTATTGTCCACGCGAGTGTCACAGAACAAGACATAGTTTTATTGTCCACGTGATTGTTATAGAACAAACAAAATCTATTGACCACAAGAGTGTTACTGAAAAAAAACAATATTCACTTTCAACATGCATTTTTTTAAATCAAACAAACTGTTTTGCCCACGCGTATGTTACAGAACAACACCTTCATTATTGTCCACGCGAGTGTTACAGAACAAAAACAATTGAATCTCATTTTATTTTTTTTCGATTTTTTTCTAAAGAGAAGAACAAATCATAATCAATTTATTAAACTTTATTAATGATCAAAAAGAATAAATTTATTAAGATTAAAAGTAATGTCTAAACATACGAAATTAATTCAATTTATCACCTTCGTTTTTATTAATCGGCAATTTTTAAGTGAAAATAATATATTTTGCTCATTCTATTGTCGTGAACATTTAAACAGACAAAAATTGTATATAATTTAAAATAATGTTTGAAGGCATACGCCTCAAAGACGAAATTGAAGTGATTCAAACTTGCGCCACTTGTAAAAAAAAAAAAAAAAAAAGTTAAGTACCCTCGTCACGCCGAGTGACGTATAGGGAATATAGTGTTAGTGATCATACATTTTACAGACCTTCAGCACACGATTTTTGGGATAATGTGGTCGGTATTACGCCCATGCTGCTTTACTTTCCCAGAAAAAAAATCAGGTACCCATTTAAGTCTGGGTGAACCGGAACCCGTCGGTTGGGATCAAAACCTACCTCTTGTCCTTTGTAGTCCTGTTCACTAACCACTGAGCTATCGCGGCTCTTGCGCCACTTGTACATAAAAATAAAAGCAAAGAACCATGTATCGACCCGTGGCACATAGGAAACATGGTGTAAGTGCTTATTTTGTTTTTGCGAAAATTGTAGGACCTTTTGTCAGTGTTACGACATTACGCATATCTTTTCGAGAAAACTCCGATCTCCCTTCATGATCAGTAACCGACGATCGGGATCGAACCCGACCCCTTGAACCCAATAGACAAGTTCACTGTCAGGGATCGTAACACTGGGAGAGAGAGAGAGAGAGAGAGATAGTATTTCGTATTTTATCGGCTTATTTTTGTTTTAATGGGAGTATCATTAGCGCAGGTGGTAGCTCGTGGACTAGATAGTCAGGTAAATTGGGTTCATGTAACGCGCTGATCTAGATAGTGAGGTTAACCAGGGTTCTGGAAGAGCTGATTAGATGGAGAAGTTAACGTGGGTTCTGGAAGAGCTGATTAGATGGAGAAGTTAACGTGGGTTCTGGAAGAGCTGATTAGATGGAGAAGTTAACGTGGGTTCTGGAAGAGCTGATTAGTTGGAGAAGTTAACGTGGGTTCTGGAAGAGCTGATTAGATGGAGAAGTTAACCTGGGTTCTGGAAGAGCTGATTAGATGGAGAAGTTAACGTGGGTTCTGGAAGAGCTGATTAGATGGAGAAGTTAACCTGGGTTCTGGCAGTGCTGACTAGATGGTAGGTTAACGTGGGTTCTGGAAGAGCTGATTAGATGGAGAAGTTAACGTGGGTTCTGGAAGAGCTGATTAGATGGAGAAGTTAACGTGGGTTCTGGAAGAGCTGATTAGATGGAGAAGTTAACCTGGGTTCTGGAAGAGCTGATTAGATGGAGAAGTTAACTTGGGTTCTGGAAGAGCTGATTAGATGGAGAAGTTAACCTGGGTTCTGGAAGAGCTGATTAGATGGAGAAGTTAACGTGGGTTCTGGAAGAGCTGATTAGATGGAGAAGTTAACGTGGGTTCTGGAAGAGCTGATTAGATGGAGAAGTTAACGTGGGTTCTGGAAGAGCTGATTAGATGGAGAAGTTAACGTGGGTTCTGGAAGAACTGATTAGATGGAGAAGTTAACGTGGGTTCTGGAAGAGCTGATTAGATGGAGAAGTTAACGAGGGTTCTGGAGATGGTGAAGTTAACGTGCATGCTGGTAGTGCTGAGTAGGTAGTGAAGTTAACGTGGGTTCTGGCAGTGCTGACTAGATGGTAGGTTAACGTGGGTTCTGGCAGTGCTGACTAGATGGTCAAGTTAACGTGGGTTCTGGTTGCGCTGACTAGATGGTCAAGTTAACGTGGGTTCTGGTTGCGCTGACTAGACGGTCAAGTTAACGTGGGTTCTAGTTGCGCTGACTAGATGGTCAAGTTAACGTGGGTTCTGGCAGTGCTGACTAGATGGTAGGTTAGCGTGGGTTCTAGCAGGGCTGACTAGATGGTAGTATAACGTGGGTTCTGCAGTGCTGACTAGATGGTAGGTTAACGTGGGTTCTGGCAGTGCTGACTAGATGGTCAAGTTAACGTGGGTTCTGGCAGTGCTGACTAGATGGTCAACTTAACGTGGGTTCTGCAGTGCTGACTAGATGGTAGATTAAAGTGGGTTCTGGCAGTGCTGACTAGATGGTCAAGTTAACGTGGGTTCTGACAGTGCTGACTAGATGGTCAAGTTAACGTGGGTTCTGCAGTGCTGACTAGATGGTAGGTTAACGTGGGTTCTGTCAGTGCTGACTAGATGGTAGGTTAACGTGGGTTCTGGCAGTGCTGACTAGATGGTAGGTTAACGTGGGTTCTGGCAGTGCTGACTAGATGGCAGGTTAACGTGGGTTCTGGCAGTGCTGACTAGATGGTAGGTTAACGGGGGTTCTGGCAGTGCTGACTAGATGGTCAAGTTAACGTGGGTTCTGGCAGTGCTGACTAGATGGTAGGTTAACGTGGGTTCTGCAGTCCTGACTAGATGGTAGGTTAACGTGGGTTCTGCAGTGCTGACTAGATGGTAGGTTAACGTGGGTTCTGCAGTGCTGACTAGATGGTAGGTTAACGTGGGTTCTGCAGTGCTGACTAGATGGTAGGTTAACGTGGGTTCTGGCAGTGCTGACTTGATGGTCAAGTTAACGTGGGTTCTGGCAGTGCTGACTAGATGGTCAACTTAACGTGGGTTCTGCAGTGCTGACTAGATGGTAGGTTAACGTGGGTTCTGGCAATGCTGACTAGATGGTAGGTTAACGTGGGTTCTGCAGTGCTGACTAGATGGTAGGTTAACGTGGGTTCTGCAGTGCTGACTAGATGGTAGGTTAACGTGGGTTCTGGCAGTGCTGACTAGATGGTCAACTTAACGTGGGTTCTGGCAGTGCTGACTAGATGGTAGGTTAACGTGGGTTCTGCAGTGCTGACTAGATGGTAGGTTAACGTGGGTTCTGCAGTGCTGACTAGATGGTAGGTTAACGTGGGTTCTGCAGTGCTGACTAGATGGTAGGTTAACGTGGGTTCTGCAGTGCTGACTAGATGGTAGGTTAACGTGGGTTCTGGCAGTGCTGACTTGATGGTCAAGTTAACGTGGGTTCTGGCAGTGCTGACTAGATGGTCAAGTTAACGTGGGTTCTGGCAGTGCTGACTAGATGGTCAACTTAACGTGGGTTCTGCAGTGCTGACTAGATGGTAGGTTAACGTGGGTTCTGGCAATGCTGACTAGATGGTAGGTTGACGTGGGTTCTGGCAGTGCTGACTAGATGGTAGGTTAACGTGGGTTCTGGCAGTGCTGACTAGATGGTAGGTTAACGTGGGTTCTGGCAGTGCTGACTAGATGGTAGGTTAACGTGGGTTCTGCAGTGCTGACTAGATGGTAGGTTAACGTGGGTTCTGCAGTGCTGACTAGATGGTAGGTTAACGTGGGTTCTGGCAGTGCTGACTAGATGGTCAACTTAACGTGGGTTCTGGCAGTGCTGACTAGATGGTAGGTTAACGTGGGTTCTGCAGTGCTGACTAGATGGTCAAGTTAACGTGGGTTCTGGCAGTGCTGACTAGATGGTCAAGTTAACGTGGGTTCTGGCAGTGCTGACTAGATGGTCAACTTAACGTGGGTTCTGCAGTGCTGACTAGATGGTAGGTTAACGTGGGTTCTGGCAGTGCTGACTAGATGGTAGGTTAACGTGGGTTCTGGCAGTGCTGACTAGATGGTCAACTTAACGTGGGTTCTGGCAGTGCTGACTAGATGGTCAACTTAACGTGGGTTCTGCAGTGCTGACTAGATGGTAGGTTAACGTGGGTTCTGCAGTGCTGACTAGATGGTCAAGTTAACGTGGGTTCTGGCAGTGCTGACTAGATGGTAGGTTAACGTGGGTTCTGCAGTGCTGACTAGATGGTCAAGTTAACGTGGGTTCTGGCAGTGCTGACTAGATGGTCAAGTTAACGTGGGTTCTGAAGTGCTGACTAGATGGTCAAGTTAACGTGGGTTCTGGTTGCGCTGACTAGATGGTCAAGTTAATGTGGGTTCTGGCAGTGCTGACTGGATGGTCAAGTTAACGTGGGTTCTGGCAGTGCTGACTAGATGGTCAAGTTAACGTGGGTTCTGGTTGCGCTGACTAGATGGTCAAGTTAACGTGGGTTCTGGTTGCGCTGACTTGATGGTCAAGTTAACGTGGGTTCTTTTAGTGCTGACTAGATGGTCAAGTTAACGTGGGTTCTGGTTGCGCTGACTAGATGGTCAAGTTAACGTGGGTTCTAGTTGCGCTGACTAGATGGTCAAGTTAACGTGGGTTCTTTTAGTGCTGACTAGATGGTCAAGTTAACGTGGGTTCTGGTTGCGCTGACTAAATGATGAATTAGCGTGGGTTGATCCTAGTTTTTTTTTTCTCCACTCAATCAATCTGAGAAAAGATTCAGTCCTTGACTGACCGAGCTGGTAAAGACAGTGAGGAGACCCCTCACCTTCAGGTACATGTAGCTAATGCAGTGATGTTGTGAATGTCATTGTTGTTGTGGTAGTGCGCTGATTTTGGTCTAGAATGGACGCGGGATCAATCACAGCTAGACTTACTCTAGCTAAAATTAGGTACTTGCTCAATGAGTTCTGGAGGGTCAATAACAAAGCACTGGCTTCCTTACTCCCAAATGCTGAAGCCCATTACAGTTGAGCTCTTTTTTTCATATTGAAAGAGGCAGATGAATTGAGGGGGAGAGAGAGAGAGAGAGAGAGAGAGAGAGAGAGAGAGAGAGAGAGAACAAACAGACAACAAGTAACAGACTAACCTGTCTAGTCTGCCAAGCGAGTAGAGGTCGAAGAGGGAAGACAACCCGGTATTCGAAAATAGCATGCAGAAGTCGGATGAGTTGGATCGAAAAGCGCAAATATCACAGTTTTGCTCAAACCGCAACACAACGTGGGTGCCGCGATAGCTCAGTGGTTAGTGAATTTAACTACAAAGAACAAGAGGTAAGGTTCGATCCCAACCAACGGCGTCTGGTTCACCCAGCCTTTAATGGATACCGGATTTTTTTTCTGGGAAAGTGAAGCGGCACGGGCGTAATACCGACCAATTTACCCCAAAAATCATGTGCTGAGGGTCTGTGAAATTTATGGTCACTAACACCATATTCCCTATACGCCACTTGGCGTGACGGGGGTACTTTACTTTTTTTTTTTACAACACAACGCAGACACGCCCACTTAACGTCATCTTAAGGGCGGATGGTGAGAAGGTATATTCCTTTAGTCATCGGGAGCATGCAAGATGCAAACATTTTTTAGTCATTAACTGCACATTAACTTTCCAAGGTTATGCTCCACCTAATTTGTCTATGAAAGGTTAGCAACTTTTATATTATAGAGTTTTAGATTTGGTTTGAACCGTTCAATAACTATACCCTTCATATTACTTCTACCTCCTCAATGTACACCCAAAAAGAGGCAATAAATTCGAGAGTTGTCTGTTGCCTCAGGGGCAACACTCCAGTCTCACTACAAAAATAGTCTGTAAAGTTAAGATTCGTTTTGCCACTTGCGATCTAGTTAAACATCGACTCTATAGTCAGTCTCGTAGAGTGATATTTATGGCTCAGAAATTAGACCACAATTACAATCAGGAATGGGGTGAGTAAGGAGGGGATAACATTTATATTAGATCGCGTTGATTGTAAACGATTTCTGAAAACAGTGATTCTCGAACTGGCAAGAGAGGTGAACCTCAATGCATTAGCTTCTGCTAATAAATAGATGAATCCTGAGAGTCTTTATTTCATCATCATTAAGCGACGTATCCGCATCGTACGTTGGCTACCATGGAGCACCATTCCGCTTTGTCTCTTGCATTTATGATACAGGCTGTCTTAGGCTGACTTGTCCATCTTTAAATGTTACTCGCCCACGTTAGTTTTGGTCTGCCTCTTTTACCCTGTATTTTCCCATCCAAGATTACTTTTAGTGTGGGTGAGGTAGAGCAGTGATTAGAGGACTTTGTGGGTGGGTGAGGTAGAGCAGTGATTAGAGAACTTTGTGAGTGGGTGAGGTAGAACAGTGATTAGAGAACTTTGTGAGTGAGTGAGGTAGAGCGGTGATTAGAGAACTTTGTGAGTGGGTGAGGTAGAACAGTGATTAGAGAACTTTGTGAGTGGGTGAGGTAGAACAGTGATTAGATAACTTTGTAAGTGGGTGAGGTAGAGCAGTGATTAGATAAATTTGTAAGTGGGTGAGGTAGAGGAGTGATTAGAGAACTTTGTGAGTGGGTGAGGTAGAGCAGTGATTAGAGAACTTTGTGAGTGGGTGAGGTAGAACAGTGATTAGATAACTTTGTGAGTGGGTGAGGTAGAACAGTGATTAGATAACTTTGTGAGTGGGTGAGGTAGAGCAGTGATTAGATAACTTTGTGGGTGGGTGAGGTAGAACAGTGATTAGAGAACTTTGTGAGTGGGTGAGGTAGAAAAGTGATTAGATAACTTTGTGAGTGGGTGAGGTAGAACAGTGATTAGAGAACTTTGTGAGTGGGTGAGGTAGAGCAGTGATTAGATAACTTTGTGAGTGGGTGAGGTAGAGCAGTGATTAGAGAACTTTGTGAGTGGGTGAGGTAGAACAGTGATTAGAGAACTTTGTGAGTGGGTGAGGTAGAACAGTGATTAGAGAACTTTGTGAGTGGGTGAGGTAGAGCGGTGATTAGAGAACTATGTGAGTGGGTGAGGTAGAACAGTGATTAGAGAACTTTGTGAGTGGGTGAGGTAGAGCGGTGATTAGATAACTTTGTGAGTGGGTGAGGTAGAGCAGTGATTAGAGAACTTTGTGAGTGGGTGAGGTAGAGCAGTGATTAGAGAACTTTGTGAGTGGTGAGGTAGAACAGTGATTAGAGAACTTTGTGAGTGGGTGAGGTAGAGCAGTGATTAGATAACTTTGTGAGTGGGTGAGGTAGAGCAGTGATTAGAGATCTTTGTGAGTGGGTGAGGTAGAACAGTGATTAGAGAACTTTGTGAGTGGGTGAGGTAGAGCAGTGATTAGAGAACTTTGTGAGTGGGTGAGGTAGAACAGTGATTAGAGAACTTTGTGAGTGGGTGAGGTAGAACAGTGATTAGAGAACTTTGTGAGTGGGTGAGGTAGAACAGTGATTAGAGAACTTTGTGAGTGGGTGAGGTAGAACAGTGATTAGAGAACTTTGTGGGTGGGTGAGGTAGAACAGTGATTAGAGAACTTTGTGAGTGGGTGAGGTAGAGCAGTGATTAGAGAACTTTGTGAGTGGGTGAGGTAGAACAGTGATTAGAGAACTTTGTGAGTGGGTGAGGTAGAACAGTGATTAGAGAACTTTGTGAGTGGGTGAGGTCGAGCAGTGATTAGAGAACTTTGTGAGTGGGTGAGGTAGAGCAGTGATTAGAGAACTTTGTGAGTGGGTGAGGTAGAACAGTGATTAGAGAACTTTGTGAGTGGGTGAGGTAGAGCAGTGTTAGAGAACTTTGTGAGTGGGTGAGGTAGAGCAGTGATTAGAGAACTTTGTGAGTGGGTGAGGTAGAGCAGTGATTAGAGAACTTTGTGAGTGGGTGAGGTAGAGCAGTGATTAGTGAACTTTGTGAGTGGGTGATGTAGAGCAGTGATTAGTGAACTTTGTGAGTGGGTGATGTAGAGCAATGATTAGTGAACTTTGTGAGTGGGTGATGTAGAGCAATGATTAGTGAACTTTGTGTGTGGGTGAGTAGAGCGGTGATTAGTGAGCTTTGTGGTGGGTGAGGTAGAGCAGTGATTAGAGAACTTTGTGAGTGGGTGAGGTAGAGCAGTGATTAGTGAACTTTGTGAATGGGTGAGTAGAGCAGTGATTAGTGAACTTTGTGGGTGGGTGAGGTAGAGCAGTGATTAGTGAACTTTGTGAGTGGGTGAGTAGAGCAGTGATTAGTAAACTTTGTGAGTGGGTGAGTAGAGCAGTGATTAGTGAACTTTGTGGTGGGTGAGTAGAGCAGTGATTAGTGAACTTTGTGAGTGGGTGAGTAGAGCAGTGATTAGTGAACTTTAGTATGGGTGGGTGAGGTAGAGCAGTGATTAATTAACTTTGTGAGTGGGTGAGTAGAGCAGTGATTAGAGAACTTTCAGTATGTGTGTGTGAGGTAGAGCAGTGGTTAGTGAACTTTGTGAGTGGGTGAGTAGAGCAGTGATTAGAGAACTTTTAGTATGGGTGGGTGAGGTAGAGCAGTGGTTAGTGAACTTTTAGTATGGGTGGGTGAGGTACAGCAGTGGTTAGTGAACTTTTGGTATGGGTGGGTGACGTAGAGCAGGGGTTAGTGAAATTTTAGTATGGGTGGGTGAGTAGAGCAGTGGTTAGTGAACTTTTAGTATGGTGGGTGAGTAGAGCAGTGGTTAGTGAACTTTGTGTGTGGGTGAGGTAGAGCAGTGATTAGTGAACTTTGTGGGTGGGTGAGTAGAGCAGTAATTAGTGAACTTTGTGTTGGGTGAGTAGAGCAGTCATTAGTGAACTTTGTGGGTGAGTGAGTAGAGCAGTTATTAGTGAACTTTGTGTTGGGTGAGTAGAGCAGAAATTAGTGAACTTTAGTGTGGGTGACGTAGAGCAGTGATTAGTGAACTTTTAGTATGGGTGGGTGAGGTAGAGCAGTGGTTAATGAACTTTGTGAGTGGGTGCGGTAGAGCAGTGATTAGATAACTTTGTGGGTGGGTGAGGTAGAGCAGTGATTAGAGAACTTTATGGGTGGGTGAGGTAGAATAGTGATTAGATAACTTTGTGGATGGGTGAGGTAGAGCAGTGATTAGATAACTTTGTGGATGGGTGAGGTAAAGCAGTGATTAGAGAAATTTGTGGGTAGGTGAGGTAGAGCAGTGATTAGATAACATTATGAGTGGGTGAGGTAGAGCAGTGATTAGAGATTTTTGTGAGTGGGTGAGGTAGAACAGTGATTAGAGAAGTTTGTGAGTGGGTGAGGTAGAACAGTGATTAGAGAATTTTGTGAGTGGGTGAGGTAGAGCAGTGATTAGAGAACTTTGTGAGTGGGTGAGGTAGAGCAGTGATTAGAGAACTTTGTGAGTGGGTGAGGTAGAACATTGATTAGAGAACTTTGTGAGTGGTGAGGTAGAGCAGTGATTAGAGAACTTTGTGAGTGGGTGAAGTAGAGCAGTGATTAGAGAACTTTTGTGAGTGGGTGAGGTAGAGCAATGATTAGAGAACTTTGTGAGTGGGTGAGGTAGAACAGTGATTAGAGAATTGTGTGAGTGGGTGAGGTAGAGCATTGATTAGAGAACTTTGTGAGTGGGTGAGGTAGAACAGTGATTAGAGAACTTTGTGAGTGGGTGAGGTAGAGCAGTGATTAGAGAACTTTGTGAGTGGGTGAGGTAGAACAGTGATTAGAGAATTATGTGAGTGGGTGAGGTAGAGCAGTGATTAGAGAACTTTGTGAGTGGGTGAAGTAGAGCAGTGATTAGAGAACTTTGTGAGTGGTGAGGTAGAGCAATGATTAGAGAACTTTGTGAGTGGGTGAGGTAGAACAGTGATTAGAGAATTGTGTGAGTGGGTGAGGTAGAGCAGTGATTAGAGAACTTTGTGAGTGGGTGAGGTAGAACAGTGATTAGAGAATTTTGTGAGTGGGTGAGGTAGAGCAGTGATTAGAGAACTTTGTGAGTGGGTGAGGTAGAGCAGTGATTAGAGAACTTTGTGATGGGTGAGGTAGAACAGTGATTAGAGAATTATGTGAGTGGGTGAGGTAGAGCAGTGATTAGAGAACTTGTGAGTGGGTGAGGTAGAGCAGTGATTAATTAACTTTGTGAGTGGTTGAGGTAGAGCAGTGATTAGAGAACTTTGTGGATGGGTGGGTAGAGCAGCGATTAGATAACTTTGTGGTGGGTGAGGTTAGAGCAGTGATTAGAGAACTTTGTGAGTGGGTGAGGTAGAGCAGTGATTAATTAACTTTGTGATTGGTTGAGGTAGAGCAGTGATTAGAGAACTTTGTGGATGGGTGAGGTAGAGCAGTGATTAGAGAACTTTGTGAGTGGGTGAGGTAGAGCAGTGATTAATTAACTTTGTGAGTGGTGAGGTAGAGCAGTGATTAGATAACTTTGTGGATGGGTGAGGTAGAGCAGTGATTAGATAACTTTGTGGGTGGGTGAGTAGAGCAGTGATTAGTGAACTTTTAGTATGGGTGGGTGAGGTAGTGCAGTGGTTAATGAACTTTGTGAGTGGTGAGGTAGAGCAGTGATTAGTGAACTTTGTGAGTGGGTGAGGTAGAGCAGTGATTAGAGAACTTTGTGAGTGGGTGAGGTAGAGCAGTGATTAGTGAACTTTGTGAGTGGGTGAGGTAGAGCAGTGATTAGAGAACTTTGTGAGTGGGTGAGGTAGAGCACTGATTAGTGAACTTCTCACTTGTGGATGGGAGATCGAGTTCTATACTCAAGGTATTGTAGATACAGACATAAAAAAGTATGTGGAAAAAATCGATATTTTCGTACAAATCATGAGAGGAGGATGGTAGGAATGCTTGGTTACAATTGGAATAATACAGGAATGAGAAATCGCGACGACAAATAGAGAGTTATTGGATCGCTTTGTGTTATTGGATCACTTGGTGTTTTTGGATCGCTTGGTGTTATTGGATTGCTTGGTGTTATTTGATCGCTTGGTGTTATGGATCGCTTGGTGTTATTGGATCGCGTGATGTTATTGGATCGCTTGGTGTTGTTGGATCGTTTGATGTTATTGGATCACGTGGTGTTTTTGGATCGCTTGGTGTTATTGGATCGCTTGGTGTTATTGGATCGCTTGGTGTTATTGGATCGCGTGATGTTATTGGATCGCTTGGTGTTATTGGATCGCTTGGTGTTATTGGATCGCTTGGTGTTATTGGATTGCTTGATATTATTGGATCGCTTGGTGTTATTGGATCGCTTGGTGTTATTGGATCGCTTAGTTTTATTGGATCGCTTGGTGTTCATGCACGGTAACTTGTCAACAAGTGATTTCTTACCATGCAATGTGGGCAGAGGGAGCCGCGATAGCTCAGTGGTTAGTGAACTGGACTACCACGGACAAGGGGTAGGGTTCGATCCCAACCGACGGCTTCCGGGTTCACCCAGCCTTAAAATGGGTACCGGATTTTTTTCTGGGAAAGTAAAGCAGCACGGGCGTAATACTGACCACATTACCCCAAAAATCATGTGCTGAAGGTCTGTAAAATATAGGGTCACTAACACCATATTTCCCTTTACGCCACTTGGCGTGAACGGGGTACTTTACTTTACTTACTGTGGGCAGAGAATTTGTGAAAGGTCATGATCGCCTACGCCAAACCGGTAAGGCACACAATAGTGATGGTGAAACGAAGAAAAAAAAATAATTGGTTTGAACGAACCACGAGACACTTTAAGAAGCTACATCGCTTTGCTATAATATATTGCTGGATGCAAATAGAAGCAACAAGAGGTGATAAGAATCTACGGACGCTATCGGAAGCATCAAGACGCCTAGAAAAGCTGTAGGAGGCAATCAGATGAAACTACATATTGCTATCACACAAGACTAGAAACATAAAAATAATATTTTATATTTGACATTTTCTGTGTATTTGTGGGCACTGATTCAATGTTGTTAAAGAAGAGGACAAGAAAACGGTAGACTTCAAACATCGTGGCGTGCGTCAATAAATGGTAGTGTCCGTATCTGGTGTCATGTTAGACCATCTTGACTGACACGTGCATACAAATCATAGTCAATCGGAAAATGGACGAGATCGCCGTGAAAATGTAAAGATAGACCAGTAGCAATTGCTGCTCGGTAATGATGTGTTAGTGACATCATTGTACATAGCCTCAAGTTCATGGGGTGTCCCTTCCTCGTTGAGTGACATCATCGTACCTAGCCTCAGGTCCATGAGATGGGGTGTACCTTCCTCGTTGAGTGACATCATCGTACCTAGCCTCAGGTCCATGAGATGGGGTGTCCCTTCCTCGTTGAGTGACATCATCGTACCTAGCCTCAGGTCCATGAGATGGGGTGTCCCTTCCTCGTTGAGTGACATCATCGTACATACCTCAAGTCTATGAGATGGGGTGTCCCTTCCTCGTTGAGTGACATCATTGTACATAGCATCAAGTCCATGGGGTGTCCCTTCCTCGTTGAGTGACATCATCGTACATAGCCTCAAGTCCATGGGGTGTCCCTTCCTTGTTTGAGTGACATCATTGTACATAGCATCAAGTCCATGTGATGGGGTGTCCCTTCCTCATTGAGTGACATCATCGTACATAGCCTCAAGTCCATGGGGTGTTCCTTCCTTGTTGAGTGACATCATTGTACATAGCATCAAGTCCATGTGATGGGGTGTCCCTTCCTCATTGAGTGACATCATTGTACATAGCATCAAGTCCATGTGATGGGGTGTCCCTTCCTCATTGAGTGACATCATTGTACATAGCATCAAGTCCATGGGGTGTCCCTTCCTCGATGAGTGACATCATTGTACATAGCATCAAGTCCATGGGGTGTCCCTTCCTCATTGAGTGACATCATTGTACATAGCATCAAGTCCATGTGATGGGGTGTCCCTTCCTCATTGAGTGACATCATTGTACATAGCATCAAGTCCATGGGGTGTCCCTTCCTCATTGAGTGACATCATTGTACATAGCATCAAGTCCATGGGGTGTCCCTTCCTCGTTGAGTGACATCATTGTACATAGCATCAAGTCCATGGGGTGTCCCTTCCTCGATGAGTGACATCATTGTACATAGCATCAAGTCCATGGGGTGTCCCTTCCTCGTTGAGTGACATCATTGTACATAGCATCAAGTCCATGGGTGTCCCTTCCTCATTGAGTGACATCATTGTACATAGCATCAAGTCCATGGGGTGTCCCTTCCTCGTTGAGTGACATCATTGTACATAGCATCAAGTCCATGGGGTGTCCCTTCCTCGATGAGTGACATCATTGTACATAGCATCAAGTCCATGGGGTGTCCCTTCCTCGTTGAGTGACATCATTGTACATAGCATCAAGTCCATGGGGTGTCCCTTCCTCGATGAGTGACATCATTGTACATAGCATCAAGTCCATGGGGTGTCCCTTCCTCGTGAGTGACATCATTGTACATAGCATCAAGTCCATGGGGTGTCCCTTCCTCGTTGAGTGACATCATTGTACATAGCATCAAGTCCATGGGGTGTCCCTTCCTCGATGACTTTCCTTCCCACCAAATATCTCTGGCACTGATTTAAACAGATTTTCATGTTAGAAATAAAACATGTTGCCTCAACTAGAATCTGAACGCCGAACCTTGATGTCGGCAGGCGAGTGCGCTATGCACAACGCAACTCTTAGGCCATAGAAACTTGGATTTACAGAAGAATGTTGAGAATGGCGTGGATAAATAACGGAATTAAATTGGACTTTATGAAATACTCCAAAGCAAAATGAAAATTGATTTCTTCAATCAAGTAGAAACAATCATCATTCTCTGGCCGTGAGATGACCAACATTTATCCCAATGGTTCTCAAAATGTCTAATCCTCAAAATGTCTACACCTCAAATGTTTACACCTCAAATGTCTACACCTCAAAATGTCTACACTTCAAATTTTCTACACCTCAAAATGTCTACACCTCAAGATGTCTACACCTCAAAATGTCTATACCTCAAAATGTCTACACTTCAAATGTTTACACCTCATAATGTCTACTCTCCAAAATGTCTACACCTCAAAATGTCTACACCTCAAAATGTCTACAGCTCAAAATGTCTACACCTCAAAATGTCTACACCTCAAAATGTCTACACCTCAAAATGTCTACAGCTCAAAATTTCTACACCCACCCGCATCCCTACTGATCATATAGCGGCAGAAATAAACAAAAGAAGAGGAATGGCTACAACTAATTTTAACAACATGTAAACATGCCCACATCAAGGAAAACAAATCAGAGCTGAAACTACGAATAGAAACATGCTCTATTTACTCAATATTCATGTGTGGTGCAAAAACATAGGCATTAAATAAGAAAACAGAGTTTATTTATAGTTAGTTGAAGGCCCCGGCATCACTGCAAACGAATTAAAATACATAATTGCTCAACCGCCCGTGCTAGTGGAATTATCCGAGTTAACATCTCATCTCATTGAAGGATCCAAACAAAGAAAGGCAACTGCAATCTCCATCATAGCAGTCACAGCACACGCCAAAAGATATAAGGCGTAGTCGTACCGAAAGTGAACGAAGTTGAACTGTCCTTAATCATGAGATAATATCATTCATCGTAAGCAATCGGAATATGGAAATACGATCCGGATGAAAACACAGCTCACAGTAAGCACAGAACACTAAACACAGTAGCTCCGGCAGCAAGCTTGACTTGGAATATGAGGAAACTGCAACATGGAACACTTTTCAAACAGAGTCTCAACGGTTCCTACCGCCTACCCGCCATATTGATCGGAAGTCTAAGAAAACAGATTACAAAATTGAAGACTTTCAAATGTGGATCTACACGAAATGGTGAGAATTAGGTGAGAAGAAAGATAGACAAACAAGGAAGTTCTGAATGAGCTGAAAATTAAAAAAAAAAAAGAATTACTAAGCACAATTCGAAAAAAGCCAACTAAAATTGTCTCACCATATGAAAAGACATACCTTTCTAAAAGTCAATCCTGGATGGGAAGGAACAAGGTGAACGAGGCAAAGACAGATTAACACTAAAGTGGACTTACAACATTAAACGGTTGTCAGGTGAGCCTATGACAACGCGAACCATCAAAACCAGAGACAGAGTAAAATGGCGCTCCTTGGTAGCCGACCCTTGATGTGGAAAAATGAATAAATAAAATGAAATAAATAAAAATGAAATAAATAAAAATGAAATAAATGATAATGAAATAAATAAAATGAAATAAATGATAATGAAATAAATAAAAATGAAATATAAAAATGAAATAAATGATAATGAAATAAATGATAATGAAATAAATGAAATGACATAAATGATATGAAATAAATTATATGAATAAATGATATGACATAAATGATATGACATAAATGATATGACATAAATGATATGAAATAAATGATATGACATAAATGATATGACATGAATGATATGACATAAATGATATGACATATAGCGGCGATGTGGTCATGGCAGTTACGATCGTACAGGTTGGGTAAACTCTGATTCCTTGACAAGATATAGTAGATGATAAAAGCCAATAGAATTAACACCACCATCTACTCGTTAAACATCAAGATCAAAGATACAGAAATAAAACAAGTAGAGGAATTCAAATATTTAGGCACAATGTTCACAGAAGATGGAAAACTAGACAGAGAAATTGACATGAGAATACAAAAAGCAAATGCAGTCACATACCAGCTTTCACCATTGATAAGACATCCAAACATTTCTATGCCAGCTAAACAACAAATAATAAATAGCATTTTCATACCAAGTTTGTGCTATGAAAGTCAAACATGGAGCCTTTTCTAAATCACATTTAAGAAAGATCAATACATGTGAGATGCGATGCTTCAGAAAAGTAACAAACAACACAAGAAGAGATAGAATACCAAATGAAACCATAAGAAAAATAGCAAAACCCTGCCAAGAATATAAAAAACAACAACTTAAATGGCTTTGATCACCTGGTCAGAATGAATCCTCACCAATTACCATCAATGCAGTTCTTCTCGAGAATGCATGGAAAAAAGACCAAGAGGAAGACCCAGAAGTCGATGGATAGATGCAGTGACAGAGACATGTAACAACAAAGGAAAATCACTAATTCAGACAGTTCGAGCAGCTCAAGAACGACAAATGATATAACCAAGACACCTTTTAGGTATCAGTGAAAGGGAAAAGAGGAGGAAGAAGAAATATACTCGTTTAAATGAATTTAAATATTTGGGAACTTTGTTAACATCAGACGGAAGATCTACAACAGAGGTGAGATGCAGAATGGCTCAGACAAAGCAGCTTTCCAAAAAATGAGGAAGATACTGTGCAATCGATTTTTAATAACAGAAACAAGAAACGGAGTTCTTAAATCTTCTGTAGAGCTAGTCTAAACATATTGATGTAAATTATGGACAATAGGACAACAAACACGAAAATCACTGGAGTCTGCAGAAATGTATTTTTACGGAAGAATGTTGAGAATACCACGGACAGTTAAGAAGATTAATGAAAACGTTCTGAAAGAGGCCAAAGCAAAAAGAGAGCTAATTTCCAATATTAGGAATAAACAAACATCATTTTTTTGCCATGTAATGAGAAGAGAACAACTGGAATATATTGTAACAAGTGGAAAAATTGAGGGACGAAGAGATAGAGGGAAGCAAAGAGAAAAGATACCAGACAGCTTAAGAGAATGGCTTGGCAGAAGGTCAATATCAGAAATGGTAAATAACGGTCGAGATCGAAAGTTGTGGAGAGACATGATCACCTACGCCAGAAGACCCGGTACTTGATGATGATGACTGTGTATGTACTAACAGATATCAAGCTTATGTGGATGTTTTTATTTTACTATTTATAACCACTGAGTAGACACGCCACAGTATCCTGGACGCGGGGACTGTGTCAAAGCTTTGCGGTGCACATAAGGGCCGCGACTCTCACTTTGGGAACCGCTGTAATACATCACTTCTAGGTGATAGTTCATGTCAATGACTGCACAATCTAGTCAAGCAATCTCGAATTTTTTTTTTTTTATTTTAAAGAAAGGTGAACCTGGTAATATGAAACATCACGACAATCTTACACGTTGCTTGCTCAATCCATTCTCTGGGGGGTCAGGGGGGAAAATTCATGTCTGCAGCGATCATCATCAGGTGCCATTCCCATAAACGCTGGCGGTCGTCTCTCCATTTATTTCTTACGCCGGTAACTCTAATCAACGCAAGTGTTGATTGTTTCTCTGCGTCGCGTTGTTTAACTTTTTAGTATCTTTTCTCGTTGCCTTCCTCTGCCTCATTTCTTATCATTTTTTTCCTGATATCACAACTTCCAGGTTTCCTCTTCCCGTGGCATGTTCAAAGAAAGAGATATCTCATTCTGACAGAACTTCTCAAGTTCTGTGTTCTGGCCCCTCTCACAACTCCCTCAACACGCTCTTTAGCGGTCCGTGTTCTCAACATTTTTCTGTGACTTTCAAGTAACTTCTTGTTGTTCTATTGATTGTCCATAATTTACTTCAATATAAAGGATAAGCTATATGTAACATTGGAGAACTCGTTTTCCCACTTTTAATGTATTGTATTGTATTGTATTGTATTGTATTGCATTGCATTGTAATGTATTGTATTGTATTGTATTGTATTTATTGTATTGTATTGTATGGCATCTGCTGTCCTAACAGACGATTGACTGCAAGTAGTCATGATAAGACAGTCATCACTTAGTGCCGTCTCCGCATCGAAAGTTGACTACCATGGAGCACCATTCCTTTCTGTCTCTTCCTTTAATGGTGCCGACTGTCATAGGCTGACTTGTCCATCTTTTGATATTACTTGCCCGTGTTAGTCTTGGTCTGCCTCTTTTACCGTATAAGTCAGTAGTTTTGTCAAATATTAATGTCTCACTTGTATTGACAAAGATAAGTTACACAAACTGTCTGTGACAGCTTCATCTAATCCACACCGTTTATGGCAGGGAGGGGACTGCTTCCCTGTTAATAATTCAAGCCTGCATTTCTCAGTCCACTGCCATATGTCACGATACCCTTGCTGTATGCGAGTACATACAAATACGTGGTTGCAGTAAAGGTGGTGAAAGCAAGAGCGACAGAAAACTAGTAAAATGTTTTGTTGCAGCTTTATAGTAATAATTGAAGTGACATAAACTTGACAAAGTTACCACAGAAAAACATATTGTTTTTCAAATACATATCATCATCATCATCAAGTATCATTCCTGCTGGCGTAGGTGATCATGTCTCTGCACAACTTTTGATCTCGACAGTTATTTATCATTTCTGTTGTTGACCTTCTGCCAAGCATTCTCTTAAGCTGTCTGGTATCTTTCTCTTTGCTTCCCTCTGTCTCTTCGTCCCTCCATTTTCCCAGTTGTTACAATATATTCCAGCTGTGCCCTTCTCATTACATGGCCAAAAAATGATGATTGTTTCTTTCTAATATTAGAAATTAGCTCTCCTTTTGCTTTGGACTCCTTCAGAACGTTTTCATTACCCTTCTTAGCTCTTTATGGTATTCCCAACATTCTTCTGTAAAACCACATTTCTACAGACTCCAGTGATTTTCTTATCTGTTGTCCTATTGTCCATGATTCACATCCATATGTTAAGACTGGTTCTACATAACATTTAAGAACTCTTTTTCTTGTTTCTATTGTCAAAATTGGGTTGCATAGTATCTTCCTCATATTTTGGAAAGCTGCTTTTGCCTGAGCCATTCTGCATCTCACCGCTGTTGTATATCTTCCGTCTGAGGTTAACAAAGTTCCCAAATATTTATATTCATTTAACTGTTTTAATATTGTTCTACGTGCCTTCATTTTTGCACTGAGGTGATGTCTTTTTCTTTGTTGTTACCATTACCTCTGTCTTTTTGGTATGAAGGCTGAGTCCTTTATTTTTGCTTTCTTTCACTGTAATGTCCAACATTTCTTTAACTCATTTTCACTCTTAAACGATTAAGACTATCATCAGCATAAATTATTTATATTATGATCTCCAATTGTTATTCCAGGCATGTCCCTTATGGATCTTAAAATAATCTCACTATAAATATTAAACAAATCTGGTGACAGCACACAACCTTGTATAACACCCTGTTTTATTTATTGAAACATTCCCATTTGATTTCCAATTCTTATGACCGCTGTTTGTTGCCAGTACATGTTCTTTATTATTCTTAGATCTTTGCTGCCTACGTTTATGCCTTCTAAAGTTTTGATTATTTCTTGGTGCTTTACTTTGTCAAATGCCTTGGTGTAATCTATAAAACATAGGTATAAATCTGTTTTACATATATTGCTCTTTCTACTAAATATCTTATGATGTATATTGCTACAGCATAGTAAGTACAAAATCGAAAGTATATGTAGAACACAGGACACACATATCTGCCTCACTGCTCATAGAAATACCCATTTAGTTTCTGACTGTATTTATTAAAACTAATTATCTCACAGTTAGATCTTTGTTTCTATTTCATTGTATTGTCTCTGTTCATGGAGAGGCTATCCTTAAGTCGTAACATCGTAATGTTGATGTTTCCTTTCTTGTTATCGAAAACGAG
This sequence comes from Megaustenia siamemsis, assembly GCA_032433765.1. Classification (NCBI taxonomy): domain Eukaryota; kingdom Metazoa; phylum Mollusca; class Gastropoda; order Stylommatophora; family Ariophantidae; genus Megaustenia; species Megaustenia siamemsis. Next base: position 34,869,878 of record JAVIAB010000145.1, on the reverse strand, counting down.
CCACCAAACTTTTACTTGGTTTTTTTAGTGTTCTCCTGGTTCCACTATCTATCTATCTGCCTCCCTGCCTGCCTGCCTCCCTGTCTGCCTGTCTGTCTGTCCTGTCTGTCTGTCTGTCCTGTCTGTCTGCCTGTCTGTCCTGTCATTCTGCCTGTCTGTCCGGTCTGTCTGCCTAACTGTCCTGTCTGTCTGCCTGTCTGTCCTGTCTGTCTGCCTGTCTGTCCTGTCTGTCTTGTCTGTCCTGTCTGTCTGTCTGTCTGTCCTGTCTGTCCTGTCCTGTCTGTTTTGTCTGTCTGTCTGTCCTGTCTGTCCTGTCTGTCCTGTCTGTCTGTCTGTCTGTCTGTCTGTCTGTCTGTCCCTGTGTGTCTGTCCTGTCTGTCTGTTCTGTCTGTCCTATCTGTCTGTCTGTCCTGTCGGTCTATCTATCTGTCTGTCTGTCCTGTCTGTCCTGTCTGTCTGTCTGTCTGTCTGTCTGTCTGTCCTGTCTTTCCTGTCTGTCTATATATATATTTAGAGAGAGAGAGAGACAGATATACATTAGCATATCTATGTGGTTTTAGTTTGAAATCTTTAGAGCTGACCTTTTTTTACCCAGCAGGAAAGATAGAGTTAAACAATCGGATGGGTAAATGTCAAAAGGTCAAGGTTAGGCCCAGATGAGCTTCCTGCTCATGAAATGTCGATGAGAAGTAAATAAGTGGATCGTTTTGGGCGGGAATCATAAACTCCCTTGTGTAAAGAGTCTTGTCTACAGACATCGCGAGAGATAAAAGGGGTGAGAGAAGCCGAGGGGAGAGAGAGGGAGTGAGTGGAAGGCGAGTGACAGATCGGTAGGTAGGAAAAAGATGAAGAGAGATATGGTTAAGAGATTGGCGAGAAGAGAATGAGAGGGTAAGGGAAAGGAGGAATAGAGGGCATGTGGGAGTGTGGCTAGGAAAGAGGAATGAAAGAAGGAAGAGAAAGAAGGTGACGTTGTAAGAGAAAAGAATGCGAGAGGCATCATTGTAGCGGGTAAGGTGGAAGCGGAGAGAGGTGAGTGGTACGAAAAGGTAGCGTTAGTGATAGAAGGTGGGAATTTGTGGAAGTAACAGAATGGTGGGGAGAAAATGAGATGGTAAGAAATCTAAGGAAGAGCAATTGGAAAGTGAGCAAGAAATAGTTAGAACGAGGACACACTTTATGAAAACTACCAAAAAGTATAACCAAGACAAGCTCTCACTTGGATCTTACAGTGAACACGGAAACAGAACCTTGGTGCTGTAATGTTGAGAGGGAGAGAGATTCTTCTTTCTTCTTCTTCTTCTTTTCTCTTTCACTGATACCTAAAAGGTGTCGTGGTTTATATCATTTGTCGTTCTTGTGCTGCTCGAATTGTCTGAATTAGTGATTTTCCTTTGTTGTTACATGTCTCTGTCACTGCATCTATCCATCTTCTTCTGGGTCTTCCACTTGGTCTTTTTCCATGCATTCTCGAGAAGAACGCCATTGATGGTGATTGGTGAGGATTCATTCTGACCAGGTGGCCAAACCATTTAAGTTGTTGTTGTTGTCTATATATTCTTGGCAGGGTTTTGTTCCTACTATTTTTCTTATGGTTTCATTTGGTATTCTATCTCTTCTTCTGTTGTTTGTTACTTTTCTCAAGCATCGCATCTCACATGTATTGATCTTTCTTAAAGGGAGAGAGATAACAAAGATAAATCACACACGGAGAAGATTAAATGTGCAACATTCTCTGAAGATGATAAAATCTATCGAGTAATAGTTGTCCCATGCAGCAAGACAAACTGAAAATGCGGAGAGTGAGTGGTATAGGGAGAATCGAGAGAGGACAGCATCGGAGAGTGAGTGATATAGAGAGAATCGAGAGAGGACAGCATCGGAGAGTGAGTGGTATAGGAGAATCGAGAGAGGACAGGATCAGAGAGTGAGTGGTATAGAGAGAATCGAGAGAGGACTGCATCGGAGAGTGAGTGGTATAGGGAGAATCAAGAGAGGACAGGATCGTAGAGTGAGTGGTATAGGAAGAATCGAGAGAGGACAGCATCGGAGAGTGGTGGTATAGGGAGAATCGAGAGAGGACAGGATCGTAGAGTGAGTGGTATAGGAAGAATCGAGAGAGGACAGCATCGGAGAGTGAGTGGTATAGGGAGAATCAAGAGAGGACAGGATCGTAGAGTGAGTGGTATAGGAAGAATCGAGAGAGGACAGCATCGGAGAGTGAGTGGTATAGGGAGAATCAAGAGAGGACAGGATCGTAGAGTGAGTGGTATAGGAAGAATCCAGAGAGGACAGGATCGTAGAGTGAGTGGTATAGGGAGAATCAGGAGAGGACAGGATCGGAGAGTGAGTGGTATAGTGAGAATCAGGAGATGACAGGATCGGAGAGTGAGTGGTATAGGGCGAATCAGGAGAGGACAGGATCGAAAAGTAAAGCTGAAAGAGGGCTAAGAACAGTATGGAAAAGAAAGATTGAGAATGATATTAGTAATGAAATGTAAGAATATTTATATATAAAGGTTATCTAAACCATGGTAACTATCTCAAGGGTTATCTAAAACATGATAACTATCTCAAGGGTTATCTAAACCATGATGACTATCTCAAGGGTTATCTAAAACATGATAACTATCTCAAGGGCTATCTAAAGCATTATAACTATCTCAAGGGTTATCTAAAACATGATAACTATCTCAAGGATTATCTAAAACATGATAACTAATTCAAGAGTTCTCTAAAACATGATAACTATCTCAAGGGTTATCTAAAACATGATAACTATTCGAGGGTTCTCTAAAACATGATAACTGTCTCAAGGTTCTCTAAAACATGACAACTATCTAAAGACTTCTCTAAAACATGAGAACTATCTCAAGGGTTCTCTAAAACATGATAACTGTCTCAAGAGTTCTCTAAAACATGATAACTGTCTCAAGAGTTCTCTAAAACATGATAACTTTCTCCAGCGTTCTCTGAAACATGACAACTATCTCAAGGGTTCTCTAAAACATGATAACTGTCTCAAGGGTTCTCTAAAACATGATAACTGTCTCAAGGTTTCTCTAAAACATGACAACTATCTCAAGGGTTCTTTAAAACATGATAACTGTCTCAAGAGTTCTCTAAAACATGATAACTGTCTCAAGAGTTCTCTAAAACATGATAACTGTCTCAATGGTTCTCTAAAACATGATAACTGTCTCAAGGTTTCTCTAAAACATGACAACTATCTCAAGGTTCTTTAAAACATGATAACTGTCTCAAGAGTTCTCTAAAACATGATAACTATCTCAAGAGTTCTCTAAAACATGATAACTGACTCAAGGGTTCTCTAAAACATGATAACTGTCTCAATTGTTCTCTAAAACATGATAACTGTCTCAAGGGTTCTCTAAAACATGATAACTGTCTCAAGAGTTCTCTAAAACATGATAACTGTCTCAATGGTTCTCTAAAACATGATAACTATCTCAAGAGTTCTCTAAAACATGATAACTTTCTCCAGCGTTCTCTAAAACATGACAACTATCTCAAGAGTTCTCTAAAACATGATAACTGTCTCAAGGGTTCTCTAAAACATGATAACTGGCTCAAAAGTCCTCTAAAACATGATAACTGTCTCAAGAGTTCTAAAACATGATAACTGGCTCAAAAGTCCTCTAAAACATGATAACTGTCTCAAGAGTTCTAAAACATGATAACTGGCTCAAAAGTCCTCTAAAACATGATAACTGTCTCAAGAGTTCTAAAACATGATAACTGGCTCAAAAGTCCTCTAAAACATGATAACTGTCTCAAGGGTTATCTAAAACATGATAACTATCTCAAGGGTTATCTAAAGCATTATAACTATCTCAAGGGTTATCTAAAACATGATAACTATCTCAAGGATTATCTAAAACATGATAACTATTTCAAGAGTTCTCTAAAACATGATAACTATCTCAAGGGTTATCTAAAACATTATAACTATTTCGAGGGTTCTCTAAAACATGATAACTGTCTCAAGGGTTCTCTAAAACATGACAACTATCTAAAGACTTCTCTAAAACATGAGAACTATCTCAAGGGTTCTCTAAAACATGATAACTGTCTCAAGAGTTCTCTAAAACATGATAACTGTCTCAAGAGTTCTCTAAAACATGATAACTTTCTCCAGCGTTCTCTGAAACATGACAACTATCTCAAGGGTTCTCTAAAACATGATAACTGTCTCAAGGTGTTCTCTAAAACATGACAACTATCTCAAGGGTTCTTTAAAACATGATAACTGTCTCAAGAGTTCTCTAAAACATGATAACTGACTCAAGGGTTCTCTAAAACATGATAACTGTCTCAATGGTTCTCTAAAACATGATAACTGTCTCAAGGGTTCTCTAAAACATGATAACTGTCTCAAGAGTTCTCTAAAACATGATAACTGTCTCTATGGTTCTCTAAAACATGATAACTATCTCAAGAGTTCTCTAAAACATGATAACTTTCTCCAGCGTTCTCTAAAACATGACAACTATCTCAAGAGTTCTCTAAAACATGATAACTGTCTCAAGGGTTCTCTAAAACATGATAAATATCTCAAGGGTTCTTTAAAACATGATAACTGTCTCAAGAGTTCTAAAACATGATAACTGGCTCAAAAGTCCTCTAAAACATGATAACTGTCTCAAGAGTTCTAAAACATGATAACTGGCTCAAAAGTCCTCTAAAACATGATAACTGTCTCAAGAGTTCTAAAACATGATAACTGGCTCAAAAGTCCTCTAAAACATGATAACTGTCTCAAGAGTTCTGCAAAAGTAAAAGGATGAGAACTTGTGGTCTGGTTAATTATGAGATGGGCATACAGACTCACAGACAAACAGAAGACAGATAGACATGTAGACAGATAGATTAGACAGACATAATTTCAGACAGACAGGCCGATAAACAGACAGACAGACTGATAGACAAATAGATAGATAGATAGATAGATAGATAGATAGATAGATAGATAGATAGACAGACAGACAGACAGACAGACAGACAGATAGACAGACAGACAGACAGACAGATAGATAGATAGATAGATAGATAGATAGATAGATAGATAGATAGATAGATAGATAGATAGATAGATAGATAGATAGATAGATAGATAGATAGATAGATAGATAGATAGATAGATAGATAGATAGATAGATAGATAGATAGATAGACAGATAGACAGATAGATAGATAGATAGATAGATAGATAGATAGATAGATAGATAGATAGATAGATAGATAGATAGATAGATAGATAGATAGACAGATAGACAGATAGACAGATAGACAGATAGACAGATAGATAGATAGATAGATAGATAGATAGATAGATAGATAGATAGATAGATAGATAGATAGATAGATAGATAGATAGATAGATAGATAGATAGATAGATAGGCAGGCAGGCGGATGGATGGATGAATGGATGGGTGGGTGGGTGGGTGGGTGGGTGGGAGTTCTGGATTGATGGATGGATGGATGGATGGATGGATGGATGGATAAACTATGAGAAGAGCCAACTAAAGAACACAAGACAAGTAACTATCGGAAGTAATCAACCGAATAACGGAAGACAAGAAACTATATCTGCCCTCTTCACTGAACGACAGAGAGAGAGAGAGAGAGAGAGAGAGAGAGAGAGAGGCGACAAATGTGGAAGAAAAGAAGAAGATAGAACAATGCTTGGTTTCTATACTTTGGATATGTAATTATTTTAGTTTCCAAACATATCATCGCAGCTGACTGTCGGTTCCTGGGGCCGTATTTTTACGATCATTTGGTTTAAAGTTCGTGTTTTGGGGCGTGTCCGAAATGTGAGGTCAGCGTCACTTTCCTATTGATGGACAACATGTTGCGATAACAAGAGGATAAGAGGCTGAAAGATAAATGATAAGATATCCGGTGTTGTCATGTAGCGGAGAATGTGGGGAGCCTGTATACAAGGAATGATTGAAGATGTGTTTTTCTCTCAGCAATAATTGTAATAATGACTGGTAATGTACTTGGGGTTTCAGTTTGGGTTAATTGAAGATCTGCCTGGAGGCGGCGTTTTATGAGTTTGCGAAACAAAATGTTGTACTTTTAGTTGTTGTAGTTCTACTTGTTTCTGCTGTTGTTGTAATTTTACCTTTCGATTCTGTTAATATCTTTTTTTTTTTTTTTTTTTTTTGGGGGGGGGGGGGGGGGGGGGGAAGATTGGTTGGTCTCGAGGCAAGACGCCGGACTCGAGACAGTGAGGTTGTGGGTTCAAATCCCGGCTACACCAGTAGGGATTTTTATCTATGATTTCTCTCTGCGGCAACCACCCCTAGTCTGAGCAGCGAGGCCCGGTTTGAAACGTCAATTACTCATCGACAGAAAAAATATGATTACCTCCGAGGACGGAGTTATCTGCCTGTGCGACGAGGGACCCCTGTGCACATGGATGCCAGGGAAAAATAGATTAACACGCAAAATTCAGTTCCTAGTCTCTAGGGATTTCGTCAGAGGTAAAAGCTGGCGTACGAAAAACTATCTTTTTTATTAACTGCTATAGCATAGGCCATTAACAAGAATTCATTTATGTTTTCTATTTGTTTGTTTTTTTTAATGTTTTTTTTCAATCTTATTCTTGTTTCACTTCCTCTTGTACCTATTTGAGCGTCGAGGGAGATACAACGTTACATTTCTCGCCCTGTTGATGGCTTCAAGCATTGTCAATTGGTTTTGTTGCGTTTCTTTGATGTTATCGGACCCACTTATTCTCGGCCTAACTCTTGCTTTTCTCTCTACTCTTTTAATATATGCTTTTATTGGTAATGAATCACACATCATTTCTAAATTTACACACCAATTTATCTGTTGTTTCTGTATGTAGCTTAGGATTGCTTCAATGTCTGATCTTTCTCTTATAATATCGTTTCTGATTCTCTTTTTTCTTGTCACTCTAAGCGCTTTTCTAAGACATCGCATCTCTGTGGTGGCAAGTTTCCTTTTATATTTAATCGTAAGTGACCATATTGGACATTGATAACATAATGTGAAATGACTATCATCATCATCATCAAGTGCCGGGCCTGCTGGCGTAGGTGATCATGTCTCTCCACAACTTGCGATCACGACAGTTATTTATAATTTCTGCTGTTGACTTTCTGTCAAGCCATTCTCTTAAGCTATCTGGTATCTATCTTTTCTCTTTGCTTCCCTCTATCTCTTCGTCCATCAATTTTTCCAGTTGTTACAATATATTCAAGTTGTTCCCTTCTCATGACATTAATTCCACTATAGAATTTGTGGAAAATAAAATATGTTGAAACGTGTTAGGAAGAAGTTGAGTGACGTAATCTTGGGTCACATATGTGAACTAAGCCAACACGATGAATAATGCAAATAGGCACGACAACGTCCTGCTCACACACCAGATATCTGGTGTAGACACCAGAAAGTGACCCAACAAATAGGCATGACAACGTCCTGCTCACACACCAGATATCTGGTGTAGACACAAGAAAGTGACCCAACAAATAGGCATGACAACGTCCTGCTCACACACCAGATATCTGGTGTAGACACCAGAAAGTGACTCAACAAATAGGCATGACAACGTCCTGCTCACACACCAGATATCTGGTGTAGACACCAGAAAGTGACCCAACAAATAGGCATGACAACGTCCTGCTCACACACCAGATATCTGGTGTAGACACCAGAAAGTGACCCAACAAATAGGCATGACAACGTCCTGCTCAGACACCAGATATCTGGTGTAGACACCAGAAAGTGACCCAACAAATAGGCATGACAACGTCCTGCTCAGACACCAGATATCTGGTGTAGACACCAGAAAGTGACCCAACAAATAGGCATGACAACGTCCTGCTCAGACACCAGATATCTGGTGTAGACACCAGAAAGTGACCCAACAAATAGGCATGACAACGTCCTGCTCACACACCAGATATCTGGTGTAGACACCAGAAAGTGACCCAACAAATAGGCATGACAACGTCCTGCTCACACATCAGATATCTGGTGTAGACACCAGAAAGTGACCCAACAAATAGCCATGACAACGTCCTGCTCACACACCAGATATCTGGTGTAGACACCAGAAAGTGACCCAAAAAATATTGTTAGCCTGATGAACAAAATAAGATTCACTTAACCAACGTGTAGAAATATGTCCTCAGTGGGCAACAACACAAACGAAATAGAAGACGAGTCTCAAAGATGGAGTGAGATTTTAGATTAAAAAGGATGGCCGGAGAGGATATGATACAATAACTAAACACGGAGCGTGGCTTCAAGCGGTAACCTATGATATGAGACAAGAGCGGTTCTAAAAATGTGCACAGAAAAGGGGTCTCAAACATGTAGGTATGACCCTGAGATGACATGAAGTATTATTAATAATAATGAATGTACTTTTTATAATGAGCGTGCAGCGTTAAATTTTAAGGGCACTTTAACGTTTGAAATGTAATAACAGTTAAACTTTAATTACTGTGTTGGCACTATTTTAAAACTGTATTTACCACACTGCTATCTTTAACATTCACTATCATCATCTAGCTGCACGTTTTTGTTGAAACATGACTTCCATGACAGCTACTCTGAAGCTTTCTCTGCCCTGCATGAGACGGCCAGTGAATGCTTAGTTAATCCCATTCGTCTGTGATATCTTTCACTCACCTTCTGCTAGGTATTCCTCTCTCACGTCTACACTGTACTATGCCCTCCAAAATCAACATTCCAGGCCATCATGTATGTTTAACATAACCAACAGTACTTTCTCTCTCTTTATTTTCATGTTCTTGACTTACTTTTTCTTCCAACATAAAGTTCTTTCAAAACAGAATTTCAAGGGGGAGTGGTTGGTCTCGAGGCAAGACGCCGGCCTCGAGACAGATAGGTTGTGGGTTCAAATCCCGGTTGGTTGCACACGGTTGCCAGGGAAAATATGGATTAACACGCCCAATTTAGCTCCTAGTCTCTCGGGACTTCGTCAGAGGGAAAAGCTGGCGAACGAAAAAAAAAAAGTGGACATGTTTTGTTCTTTTCTGTGTCCATGGTATTCTGAAAGTTTTTCTCTAACATTTCAACGGCAATTGTGGATGTTTAAGCATATCTATCGATTGTCCATGTTCCACAGCCATATGTTGCCACGAGAAAAAAATACAGCCTTTTAGGAATGTTTTATATTCTTGTTGTTTCTTGCCATAAGTTGTACAGTTGTTCTGTTCTCTTTTCGTCATTTGTTAGAAAACAACATAATCAAAACTGTTTACGCTCTCCAATTGTTATCAATTTATACATTTGTCAGTTTTTTTTTATGTTGCATCTATTGTAAATATTACCTTCTCTTGTATTGTGTTGTTACATGTGTTTTTATTCTTTATTACTTTTAACTAACGTAGTCAATTTCTTAGTGCACCTTCTTAAGGTTGATAAAAGTGCTGAACCAGTATTGTTTCGTATTTCTGGTAAGGCATCGGGGGCCTCGGTAGCCTAGTTGGGAAAACCACCCGGCTGGACTACCGACGTTCGGACAACCCGTGTTCAATTCCCGCTGGGAGCAGTGTAAGTTGTACTCGTGGTTAGAAAAAAAAAATACCCCCACGGTCGACCCAGCCGTTGACAGAAATGGGTACCAGGGTATTGCCCTGGGAAGGTGAGGAATGTTGCCTCTCATCTGAGTTTCGATGCTTGAGGCGACACTATACAGAAATCTCCGAACATTTCTGGATAGGCGGCTGAGCAGATATGGGTGTAAACTCGCTTGCTAAGACTCCGGTTCAAGTCTCGTACTTGACCTTTACCTTTACCTTTGGTAAGGCATGAGGTACAATCAAAGGAATATCAGGGAACATAGTAATCATTGCAGTGCTGCGGTAAAGCTGGTCAACAGGGTACGTTAGTTGAGCACAGTGTATGGTGACAACTTTACAAAAGAGAACACACAGGTTATTGACGTTTCGGCCTACATAATACCTTCCTCAGAAAACAGGGACAACAACAACGAACACAAGGGAAATATACTAAACTGCATGTTAGAAGTAACTAAAACTGATTAAACATTTAATCAATCAATTATCCTGTAACCAGTATTCGGGGCACCATAGATGAGATTTTCACAATTTGCTTTCAATCGTCTCGATTTAGAGCAGCTCTCTGTGATACAACAAAACACATTTCTGTCCATTCTCTGATGTTATCCACCCATTGTTTTGTTTATCTTCCCTGCCTTATTTTGCTTGGTTCTTGCAGAACGGTTTTGCCAAGGCTTGTAGATCATGTGACGCGTCTATGTCTGGTCAGTTACCCCTCTTTTATTATTGACAATAAGTCTTTTATTTGTCCAATGCATCTTTGGATTCTTTCGTACACCTCTTCATTGGTAATATAACTTTGTATTATATGTTCTTTGTATGATATGTTCTCTGTATGATATGTTCTCTGTATAATATGTTCTCTGTAAGTATTGTTCTCTATATGATATGTTCTTTGTATGATATGTTCTTTGTATGATATGTTCTCTGTATGTTATGTTCTTTGTAAGATATGTTCTTTGTATGATATATTCTCTGTATGATATAATCTTTGTATGATATGTTCTCTGTATGATATGTTCTCTGTATGATATGTTCTCTTTAAGATAGGTTCTCTATATGATATGTTCTCTGTATGATATGTTCTCTGTATGATATGTTCTTTGTATGATATGTTCTCTGTATGATATGTTCTCTGTATGATATGTTCTCTGTATGATATGTTCTCTGTATGATATGTTTTCTGTATGATATGTTTTCTGTATGATATGTTCTTTGGTATGATATGTTCTCTGTATGATATGTTCGCTGTATGATATGCTCTCTGTATGATATGTTCTCTGTATGATATGTTCTCTGTAAGATATGTTCTTTGTATGATATGTTCTCTGTATGATATGTTCTATGTATGATATGTTCTCTGTATATGTTCTCTGTATATGCTCTCTGTATGATATGTTCTCTGTATGATATGTTCTCTGTATGATATGTTCTCTGTAAGATATGTTCTCCGTATAATATGTTCTCTGTATAATATGTTCTCTGTATGATATGTTCTCTGTATATGTTCTTTGTATGATATGTTCTCTGTTTGATATGTTCTCTGTGTGACATGTTCTTTGTATGATATGTTCTCTGTTTGATATGTTCTTTGTATGATATGTTCTCTGTATGATATGTTCTCTGCATGATATGTTCTTTGTATGATATGTTCTCTGTATGATGTGTTCTTTGTATATGTTCTCTGTATGATATGTTCTCTGTAATATATGTTCTTTGTATGATATGTTCTCTGTATGATATGTTCTTTGTATGTTATGTTCTCTGTATAATATGTTCTTTGTATGTTATGTTCTCTGTATAATATGTTCTTTGTATGATATGTTCTCTGTATGATATGTTCTCTGTATAATATGTTCTTTGTATGATATGTTCTCTGTAAGATATGTTCTTTGTATGATATGTTCTCTATATGATATGTTCTCTGTATGATATATTCTCTGTATGATATGTGTAATATGTTTCTATACCATATAATCTCTAAGGCCTGTATTCTTCTTTGGAGATCAGCAGTGAGTATCCATGTTTCACAACCATATATAAATACAGAAATAAATTCTGTTCACACTAGCCTCATCTTCGTTTTTAGGGAGCTTATGATATGTTCTCTGTATATGTTCTTTGTATGATATGTTCTCTGTATGATATGTTCTCTGTATGATATGTTCTCTGTATATGTTCTCTGTATATGCTCTCTGTATGATATGTTCTCTGTATGATATGTTCTCTGTATGATATGTTCTCTGTAAGATATGTTCTCCGTATAATATGTTCTCTGTATGATATGTTCTCTGTATGATATGTTCTCTGTATATGTTCTTTGTATGATATGTTCTCTGTTTGATATGTTCTCTGTGTGACATGTTCTTTGTATGATATGTTCTCTGTTTGATATGTTCTTTGTATGATATGTTCTCTGTATGATATGTTCTTTGTATGATATGTTCTCTGTATGATATATTCTCTGTATGATATGTGTAATATGTTTCTATACCATATAATCTCTAAGGCCTGTATTCTTCTTTGGAGATCAGCAGTGAGTATCCATGTTTCACAGCCATATATAAATACAGAAATAAATTCTGTTCACACTAGCCTCATTTTCGTTTTTAGGCAGCTATTTCTGCTTGTCCATAAATGGTCGAGTCTTGTCATGGCTACCATCGCTTGTAAAATAAAGAAATATAAAATATAATGAAAGGAATAATAATATAATAAATAAAACATAGCGAGTAGTGAATGTCCGGGGTCCTCACCAGCCGAATGTAATGTGTGTCATATTGTTCTTTATGATTCTCTTATCATAAACAAAGAACATTCTCAAGACCTACAATTAAATATCAAAATTGAAGGAATCCACCTGGAGACAGTTCAGAGCTACAACTACCTGGGACATACTATAACCAGTGCTGGAAAATGTACAACTGAAATAAACAAAAGAATAGGTATGGCTAAAAGTAATTTTAATGCCATGAAAAATATACTAACATCAAAACAAATAACACCAGGGCTAAAACTAAGAATAGCAAAATGTTACATCTTCTCAATATTCCTGTATGGTGGAGAAACATGGACATTAGACAAGAAAAGAGAACAGAAAATTGAAGCATTTGAAATGTGGATATATAGAAGAATAGGTAGAATTGGATGGAAAAAAGAAAACAAACAATGAAGTTTTAAAACAAGTAAAAGTGAAACGAGAACTACTAAACACCATTAGAACAAGATAAATGAAATTTTTGGGACATTTTAAAAGACACAACAGCCTAATAAAAGTAATATTGGAAGTGAAAATACAAGGTAAAAGAGGCAGAAGCAGACCAAGACTAATATGTACGAGTAACATAAACAGATGGACAAGTAAGTCAACCTATGGTAATCTGCACCATCAAAGCAAGAGACAGAGTGGAATGAGCTCCATGTTAGCCAACCTTCGATGCGGAGATGGCACTCAATGATGATGATGATGATGATGATGATGATGATGATGATGATGATGATGATGATGATGATATGTTATTCATGCCGAATAGTCATGCATATAAAGAAGCACTCAGACATCTCAATCTTTACAAGACAAGTCCTTATTTGTATCCATGACTCTCGAGCAGTAGGCTGATTCCGAGCCACGACGTCGGCCTCTCAACAAGAATATGCTGAATATCTAACTCCGTTCAAATACTGTAGCAATGTTTCTCATCTGATATGTAGTTCCTTCGAGGCTTTATTTACATCTGGTCTCTGGGTAGTGAGATCAGACATCTCTGGGTAGTGAGATAAGATATTTCTGGGTAGTGAGATGAGACATCTCTGGGTAGTGAGATAAGATATTTCTGGGTAGTGAGATGAGACATCTCTGGGTAATGAGATTAGGCAAATCTAGGTTTTGAGATCAGGCAAATCTAGGTTTTGAGATCAGGCATCTCTGGGTATTGAGATCAGGCAAATCTGGGTAATGGGATAAGGCAAATCTAAGTATTGAGATCAGGCATCTCTGGGTAATGAGATTAGGCAAATCTGGGTAACAAGATCAGACAAATCTAGGTGTTGAGATTAGGCATCTCTGGGTAATAAGATCAGGCAAATCTAGGTATTGCGATTAGGCATCTCTGGGTAATGAGATCAGGCAAATCTAGGTGTTGAGATTAGGCATCTCTGGGTAATAAGATCAGACAAATCTAGGTATTGAGATTAGGCATCTCTGGGTAATAAGATCAGGCAAATCTAGGTGTTGAGATTAGGCATCTCTGGGTAATAAGATCAGGCAAATCTAGGTGTTGAGATTAGGCATCTCTGGGTAATAAGATCAGACAAATCTAGGTGTTGAGATTAGGCATCTCTGGGTAATAAGATCAGACAAATCTAGGTGTTGAGATTAGGCATCTCTGGGTAATAAGATCAGACAAATCTAGGTATTGAGATTAGGCATCTCTGGGTAATAAGATCAGGCAAATCTAGGTGTTGAGATTAGGCATCTCTGGGTAATAAGATCAGACAAATCTAGGTGTTGAGATTAGGCATCTCTGGGTAATAAGATCAGACAAATCTAGGTATTGAGATTAGGCATCTCTGGGTAATAAGATCAGACAAATCTAGGTATTGAGATTAGGCATCTCTGGGTAATAAAATCAGACAAATCTAGGTGTTGAGATTAGGCATCTCTGGGTAAAAAGATCAGACAAATCTAGGTATTGAGATTAGGCATCTCTGGGTAATAAGATCAGACAAATCTAGGTGTTGAGATTAGGCATCTCTGGGTAATAAGATCAGACAAATCTAGGTATTGAGATTGGGCATCTCTGGGTAATAAGATCAGACAAATCTAGGTATTGAGATTAGGCATCTCTGGGTAATAAGATCAGACAAATCTAGGTATTGAGATTAGGCATCTCTGGGTAATAAGATCAGGTAAATCCAGGTGTTGAGATTAGGCATCTCTGGGTAATAAGATCAGACAATTCTAGGTGTTGAGATTAGGCATCTCTGGGTAATAAGATCAGGCAAATCTAGGTGTTGAGATTAGGCATCTCTGGGTAATAAGATCAGACAAATCTAGGTATTGAGATTAGGCATCTCTGGGTAATAAGATCAGACAAATCTAGGTGTTGAGATTAGGCATCTCTGGGTAATAAGATCAGACAAATCTAGGTGTTGAGATTAGGCATCTCTGGGTAATAAGATCAGACAAATCTAGGTGTTGAGATTAGGCATCTCTGGGTAATAAGATCAGACAAATCTAGGTAATGAGATTAGGCATCTCTGGGTAATAAGATCAGGCAAATCTAGGTGTTGAGATTAGGCATCTTTGGGTAATAAGATCAGACAAATCTAGGTGTTGAGATTAGGCATCTCTGGGTAATAAGATCAGACAAATCTAGGTGTTGAGATTAGGCATCTCTGGGTAATAAGATCAGACAAATCTAGGTGTTGAGATTAGGCATCTCTGGGTAATAAGATCAGACAAATCTAGGTGTTGAGATTAGGCATCTCTGGGTAATAAGATCAGACAAATCTAGGTGTTGAGATTAGGCATCTCTGGGTAATAAGATCAGACAAATCTAGGTGTTGAGATTAGGCATCTCTGGGTAATAAGATCAGGCAAATCTAAGTATTGAGATTAGGCATCTCTGGGTAATAAGATCAGACAAATCTAGGTGTTGAGATTAGGCATCTCTGGGTAATAAGATCAGACAAATCTAGGTGTTGAGATTAGGCATCTCTGGGTAATAAGATCAGGCAAATCTAGGTGTTGAGATTAGGCATCTCTGGGTAATAAGATCAGGCAAATCTAGGTGTTGAGATTAGGCATCTCTGGGTAATAAGATCAGACATCTCTGTATTGAGATTAGGATCTCTGGTAATGAGATTAGGCATCTCTGGGTAATAAGATCAGGCAAATCTAAGTATTGAGATTAGGCATCTCTGGGTAATGAGATTAGGCATCTCTGGGTAATAAGATCAGGCAAATCTACGTGTTGAGATTAGGCATCTCTGGGTAATAAGATTAGGCATCTCTGGGTAATAAGATCAGACAAATCTAGGTGTTGAGATTAGGCATCTCTGGGTAATAAGATCAGACAAATCTAGGTGTTGAGATTAGGCATCTCTGGGTAATAAGATTAGGCATCTCTGGGTAATTAGATTAGGCAAATCTAGGTTTTGAGATCAGGCAAATCTAGGTTTTGAGATCAGGCATCTCTGGGTATTGAGATCAGGCAAATCTGGGTAATGGGATCAGGCAAATCTAAGTATTGAGATCAGGCATCTCTGGGTAATGAGATTAGGCAAATCTGGGTAATAAGATCAGGCAAATCTAGGTGTTGAGATTAGGCATTCTGGGTAATAAGATCAGGCAAATCTAGGTGTTGAGATTAGGCATCTCTGGGTAATAAGATCAGACAAATCTAGGTGTTGAGATTAGGCATCTCTGGGTAATAAGATCAGACAAATCTAGGTATTGAGATTAGGCATCTCTGGGTAATAAGATCAGGCAAATCTAGGTGTTGAGATTAGGCATCTCTGGGTAATAAGATCAGACAAATCTAGGTGTTGAGATTAGGCATCTCTGGGTAATAAGATCAGACAAATCTAGGTATTGAGATTAGGCATCTCTGGGTAATAAGATCAGACAAATCTAGGTGTTGAGATTAGGCATCTTGGGTAATAAGATCAGGCAAATCTAGGTGTTGAGATTACGCATCTCTGGGTAATAAGATCAGACAAATCTAGGTATTGAGATTAGGCATCTCTGGGTAATAAGATCAGACAAATCTAGGTGTTGAGATTAGGCATCTCTGGGTAATAAGATCAGACAAATCTAGGTGTTGAGATTAGGCATCTCTGGGTAATAAGATCAGACAAATCTAGGTGTTGAGATTAGGCATCTCTGGGTAATAAGATCAGACAAATCTAGGTAATGAGATTAGGCATCTCTAGGTAATAAGATCAGGCAAATCTAGGTGTTGAGATTAGGCATCTTTGGGTAATAAGATCAGACAAATCTAGGTGTTGAGATTTGGCATCTCTGGGTAATAAGATCAGACAAATCTAGGTGTTGAGATTAGGCATCTCTGGGTAATAAGATCAGACAAATCTAGGTGTTGAGATTAGGCATCTCTGGGTAATAAGATCAGACAAATCTAGGTGTTGAGATTAGGCATCTCTGGGTAATAAGATCAGACAAATCTAGGTAATGAGATTAGGCATCTCTAGGTAATAAGATCAGGCAAATCTAGGTGTTGAGATTAGGCATCTTTGGGTAATAAGATCAGACAAATCTAGGTGTTGAGATTAGGCATCTCTGGGTAATAAGATCAGACAAATCTAGGTGTTGAGATTAGGCATCTCTGGGTAATAAGATCAGACAAATCTAGGTGTTGAGATTAGGCATCTCTGGGTAATAAGATCAGACAAATCTAGGTGTTGAGATTAGGCATCTCTGGGTAATAAGATCAGACAAATCTAGGTAATGAGATTAGGCATCTCTAGGTAATAAGATCAGGCAAATCTAGGTGTTGAGATTAGGCATCTTTGGGTAATAAGATCAGACAAATCTAGGTGTTGAGATTTGGCATCTCTGGGTAATAAGATCAGACAAATCTAGGTGTTGAGATTAGGCATCTCTGGGTAATAAGATCAGACAAATCTAGGTGTTGAGATTAGGCATCTCTGGGTAATAAGATCAGACAAATCTAGGTGTTGAGATTAGGCATCTCTGGGTAATAAGATCAGACAAATCTAGGTAATGAGATTAGGCATCTCTAGGTAATAAGATCAGGCAAATCTAGGTGTTGAGATTAGGCATCTTTGGGTAATAAGATCAGACAAATCTAGGTGTTGAGATTAGGCATCTCTGGGTAATAAGATCAGACAAATCTAGGTGTTGAGATTAGGCATCTCTGGGTAATAAGATCAGACAAATCTAGGTGTTGAGATTAGGCATCTCTGGGTAATAAGATCAGACAAATCTAGGTGTTGAGATTAGGCATCTCTGGGTAATAAGATCAGACAAATCTAGGTGTTGAGATTAGGCATCTCTGGGTAATAAGATCAGACAAATCTAGGTGTTGAGATTAGGCATCTCTGGGTAATAAGATCAGACAAATCTAGGTGTTGAGATTAGGCATCTCTGGGTAATAAGATCAGACAAATCTAGGTATTGAGATTAGGCATCTCTGGGTAATAAGATCAGACAAATCTAGGTATTGAGATTATGCATCTCTGGGTAATAAGATCAGACAAATCTAGGTATTGAGATTAGGCATCTCTGGGTAATAAGATCAGGCAAATCTAGGTGTTGAGATTAGGCATCTCTGGGTAATAAGATCAGACAAATCTAGGTGTTGCGATTAGGCATCTCTGGGTAATAAGATCAGGCAAATCTAGGTGTTGAGATTAGGCATCTCTGGGTAATAAGATCAGACAAATCTAGGTATTGAGATTAGGCATCTCTGGGTAATAAGATCAGACAAATCTAGGTGTTGAGATTAGGCATCTCTGGGTAATAAGATCAGACAAATCTAGGTGTTGAGATTAGGCATCTCTGGGTAATAAGATCAGACAAATCTAGGTGTTGAGATTAGGCATCTCTGGGTAATAAGATCAGACAAATCTAGGTAATGAGATTAGGCATCTCTAGGTAATAAGATCAGGCAAATCTAGGTGTTGAGATTAGGCATCTTTGGGTAATAAGATCAGACAAATCTAGGTGTTGAGATTAGGCATCTCTGGGTAATAAGATCAGACAAATCTAGGTGTTGAGATTAGGCATCTTTGGGTAATAAGATCAGACAAATCTAGGTGTTGAGATTAGGCATCTCTGGGTAATAAGATCAGACAAATCTAGGTGTTGAGTTTAGGCATCTCTGGGTTATAAGATCAGACAAATCTAGGTGTTGAGATTAGGCATCTCTGGGTAATAAGATCAGACAAATCTAGGTGTTGAGATTAGGCATCTCTGGGTAATAAGATCAGGCAAATCTAGGTGTTGAGATTAGGCATCTCTGGGTAATAAGATCAGACAAATCTAGGTGTTGAGATTAGGCATCTCTGGGTAATAAGATCAGGCAAATCTAGGTGTTGAGATTAGGCATCTCTGGGTAATAAGATCAGGCAAATCTAGGTGTTGAGATTAGGCATCTCTGGGTAATAAGATCAGGCAAATCTAAGTATTGAGATTAGGCATCTCTGGGTAATGAGATTAGGCATCTCTGGGTAATAAGATCAGGCAAATCTAAGTATTGAGATTAGGCATCTCTGGGTAATGAGATTAGGCATCTCTGGGTAATAAGATCGGGCAAATCTAGGTGTTGAGATTTGGCATCTCTGGGTAATAAGATTAGGCATCTCTGGGTAATAAGATCAGACAAATCTAGGTGTTGAGATTAGGCATCTCTGGGTAATAAGATCAGACAAATCTAGGTGTTGAGATTAGGCATCTCTGGGTAATAAGTTTAGGCATCTCTGGGTAATAAGATCAGACAAATCTAGGTGTTGAGATTAAGCATCTCTGGGTAATAAGATTAGGCATCTCTGGGTAATAAGATCAGACAAATCTAGGTGTTGAGATTAGGCATCTCTGGGTAATAAGATCAGACAAATCTAGGTGTTGAGATTAGGCATCTCTGGGTAATAAGATCAGACAAATCTAGGTGTTGAGATTAGGCATCTCTGGGTAATAAGATCAGACAAATCTAGGTGTTGAGATTAGGCATCTCTGGGTAATAAGATCAGGCAAATCTAAGTATTGAAATTAGGCATCTCTGGGTAATGAGATTAGGCATCTCTGGGTAATAAGATCAGGCAAATCTAGGTATTGAGATCAGGCATCTCTGGGTAATAAGATTAGGCATCTCTGGGTAATAAGATTAGGCATCTCTGGGTAATAAGATCAGGCAAATCTAGGTATTGAGATCAGGCATCTCTGGGTAATAAGATCAGGCATCTCTGGGTATTGAGATCAGGCATCTCTGGGTAATAAGATCAGGCATCTCTGGGTATTGAGATCAGGCATCACTGGGTAATGAGATTAGGGATCTCTGGGTAGTGAGATCAGGCATCTCTGGGCAATGAGATTAGGCATCTTTGGGTATTGAGATCAGGCATCTCTGGGTAGTGAGATCAGGCATCTCTGGGTAATGAGATCAGGCATCTCTATGTCGTGAGATCAGGCATCTCTGGGTAATGAGATCAGGCATCTCTGGGTATTGAGATCAGGCGATTCTGGGTAGTGAGATCAGGCGAAAAACATGTATGTCCTATGTACACTTTGCGCGCGATAATTAGCAATAGGCGGGTAGAACTCGAAATAGTAGAATAAGGATGGCTGCTGTCAAGGAAATATTAATATAAATTATTCTTTCGAAAACCGCAAAATTTTAACACCATCGATACAAAAACTATGAGCAACTCTGAAGTTGGAGAATATCTGCCTGTATGGCGAGGGACATCTGTTTGCACGGCTGTGAATGTGGGGAAAGGATAACATATTATAAGCGTCGGCACTTCACCTAAAACTTAAAACTGTCGTACTCGATCTGTTTCTCTTAGCTTCTATCGATAACTGTTACTTCTCACCATCCATCCCGACAAAGAAGTTAAATAAGCCCAGTTGATTCCATTCCGCCCAGTACATCCGACTTCAGCACATGTTTGGTTACCGAGTTGTTATATCCCTTCTCCTATTCCAACTCGCGTGGATAGAATGGTTAAAATTGTTTTAGGGTCAACGCAGGAAGTTGGGGCTGGTTTTGATCACTTCTGGCTCACCATTGCTGAAACAAACACTCAGCTATGAGTCGTTGACCACTTTTAACTAGTTGTGCTGTTCGATATCTTTACCCTTATTATTATTCACTTTTGTAAATTACTTTGGTGTGTGCATGTGCCAGGTGGAATGCTCCGCCTTGAACCTCAAACGATCTAGTAAGCTACGCCCCTGAGTATCGCCCACAGATTTGCCTGCACATCCCTTAGCATTCATCGCCTTTGAGAGATAGACAATGAGAAATGAATGACGTTTTCTCCCGGACAGGCTGTAGCGTATTGCTGCTCTTAGTAGACCAGTTCAATGTAGTACTGGGAGATCTTACAGCTTGTAGATTGCTCAACATTTCGAGTTTCAACAACGGCAACACACCACCCTACACATTGGTTGATATACTTAGAATTTCAGCTGTTTCGAACGGTAAGAGTATATTTTATATAATTGGGTATGTACTTATTGTGAGTTGTATGTTATTTAATTTGTCACCATATTCCCCGTTAGACTCATGGCTAAAGATACAAGATAGCCTTCTAACATATGATGTCATCATCATCATCAAGTACCAAGCCTGCTGGCGTAGGTGATCATGTCTCTCCACAACTTTCGATCACGACAGTTATTTATCATTTCTGTTGTTGACCTTCGGCCAAGCCATTATCTTAAGCTGTCTGGTATTTTCTCTCTTTGCTTCCCTCTATCTCTTCGTCCCTCAAGTTTCCCAGTTGTTACAATATATTCCAGTTGTTCTATTCTCATTACACGGATAAAAAATGATGATTGTTTCTTCCTAATATTGGAAATTAGCTCTCATTTTGCTTTGGCCTCTTTCAGAACGTTTTTATTACTCTTCTTAGCTGTCCATGGTATATAATGTCATAGAGAAGTTTAATTATTCTTTTGGTGCTGCCTCCACATCGAAGGTTGGCTACTATGAAGCGCCATTTTGTTATGTCTCTTGCCTCGAGAGTGCATGTTGTCATAGGTTCACCTGTCCACTTTTTGATGTTATCAGTCCACTTTAGTCTTGGTTTGCCTCTGCCTCGTCTACCTTGCACCTATCCTTCCAAGATGACTTTCAGTAGGACTCTGCGTCTCTTCTCATATACAAAACATGTCAGTTGTCTTTCCTGAATTGTTTTAAGTAGTTCTTTTTTTTCTTTTTCATCTGATTCAAAATGTCCGTGTTTGTCTTCTTTTCCTTCCACCCAATTCTCCTCATTTTTCTAAAGATCAACAATTCAAAGGCTTGTCTTTTTTGTCTGTTTTGTTTTCTTTTATAATAATAGACACTTTAATATAAATACAAATATTTTAACAAATAAAATAAAAATAATAGCTACTTTAATATAATTAGGAGAGCGACGTGTCTATTTCAAGTAGACGATTAGGTAAAGTTAGTCCTGCAAGATATAATATCTCGAGGAGTAAAGTGTTAATTTCACCGTAGTAGACCAAGTTATTTAAAAGCGAGGAGGCCAGTGCTCTACCTGCTGTTATTTACCTTCCCCAAATCTTTGAGTCAGGTACCCATTTATTTGTCAGCCGGGTCGACTTGGAGAGAGTCAAGCTTGGAGCGGAAAAACAATCACACCTTCGTCACGCCAGCGCGCTATCACTGCGCTAGCGATTCATTCGTTAAACACAGCCTATCATCCCAGATGCTGGAAGTGTTGTGGTTAATGCACTCGCCTGCCAACCCTAGGGTTCGGGGGTCTAATTCCATTTGTGACATTTTTCTTTCTGTCCTGAACGGCTCTCGAGATCCGACCTGTCTTTTTTTTTTAAATCACCATCATCAAGTGCCATTCCGGTTGACGTAGGCGATCACCACCCTCCACATATCCCATTCCCTCATGGATGATGTACTTTCAGTTGTTTGTCTTTACTATTTCCATAAACTGTTCTATAATTGTCCTCTTGGATTTCCTCTGCTCCTCTT
This sequence comes from Megaustenia siamemsis, assembly GCA_032433765.1. NCBI lineage: Eukaryota > Metazoa > Mollusca > Gastropoda > Stylommatophora > Ariophantidae > Megaustenia > Megaustenia siamemsis. The sequence goes on along the minus strand of JAVIAB010000145.1, from coordinate 34,847,562 downwards.
TCCACTCATTCTGACTGTTGTTATACTATTCTCAATGCCTTCTTTTTGCACCATGTGCCCAATAATTGTATATTGTCTATGTTGTGTTTTTGAAGATATTTCTGGATCTTTCTAAACATTCTTTACTGGTAATCTTTCAAATCAATGAAACTCGTAGAATTATTCTTTAAAATCAATTAAACTCGCAGCATTCCTCTTTAAAATCAATGAAACTCGTACCATTATTCTTTTAAATTACTGAAACTCGTAGCATTCTTTTTAAAATCAATGAAAATCGTAGCGATCTTATTTAAATTAATGAAAATCGTAGCATTCTTCTGATAAACTACATCTTAGCTGCCTCTAATGTTCTCTGTGTTGTTTTGGTTATCGTCCGTTACTCATGTCCATATAGTAGAACATGTTCTATGTAGCACCTTAGGATGTGTTATGTAACATTAATTTTTGCAATAGGTACCGAAGAAAGATCAAATTTGAATGACAACCTCATCGCATAAAGTTAACGCTTTGACTTAATACAAGGAAGTCACTAACGCTTCATTACCCAACCGCATTTGCTATCGGACTATCTTTGCCATCAAAATGAATCATGTACATTCATCATCTGAGCAGGTAATTCGATGTTTACAGTTGCTCACTGGTTATTCGCATATTGTTATTGTGTCCACCCATTCCTATCTAAGAAGGAGATAACTCTCCTACATCTCGTGGATGATATTTTGGAAATATGGAGTTAGTGCCCATTTCTCAAATCATCGCCAAATTTTAGGGCAGTTTAGTCAGCACTAAGCCAGGTCTGTTCTTCTTTTCTATAAACATCTATTTAAAGCTCAGTTAACCCGCCGAGTAAATAAACCTGTGTCCTGTCCTTAGTCGATTAGTTCACTAACAGCTTTCGTAGTTCACTAGCAGTTTTCGTAGTTCACTAGAAGTTTTCGTAGTTCACTAGCAGTTTTCGTAGTTCACTAGCAGTCTCTTAGTTCACTAGCAACTATCGTAGTTTACTAGCAGTTTTCGTAGTTCACTAGCAGTTTTCATAGTTCACTAGCAGTTGCCGTAGTTTACTAGCAGTTTGTGTAGTTCATTAGCAGTTTTCGTAGTTCACTTGCAATTTCGTAGTTTACTAACATTTTCGTAGTTAACTAGCAGTTTTTGTAGTTCACTTACAGTTTTTGTAGTTCCTTAGCAATTTCGTAGTTCACTAGCAGTCTCTTAGTTCACTTGCAGTTTTCGTAGTTCACTAGCAGTCTCTTAGTTCACTTGCAGTTTTCGTACTTCATTAGCAGTTTTCGTAGTTCACTTGCAGTTTTCGTAGTTTACTAGCAGTTTTCGTAGTTCACTTTTGTTTTCGTAGTTCACTACCAGTTTTCGTAGTTCACTAGCAGTCTCTTAGTACACTTGCAGTTTTCGTACTTCATTAGCAGTTTTCGTAGTTCACTTGCAGTTTTCGTAGTTTACTAGCAGTTTCCGTAGTTTACTAGCAGTTTTCGTAGTTCACTAGCAGTTTTCGTAGTTCACTTGCAGTTTTCGTAGTTCACTAGCAGTTTTCGTAGTTCACTTGCAGTTTTCGTAGTTCACCAGCAGTTTTCGTAGTTCACTAGCAGTCCCTTATTTCACTAGCAGTTTTCATAGTTCACTAGCAGTTTTCGTAGTTCACTAGCAGTTTTCGTAGTTCACCAGCAGTTTTCGTAGTTCACTAGCAGTCCCTTATTTCACTAGCAGTTTTTATAGTTCACTAGTAGTCCCTTATTTCACTAGCAGTTTTCGTAGTTCACTTGCAGTTTTCGTAGTTCACAAGCAGTTTTCGTAGTTCACTAGCAGTTATCGTAGTTCACTAGCAGTTTTCGTAGTTCACTAGCAGTTTTCATAGTTCACTAGCAGTTTTTGTAGTTCACTAGCAGTTATCGTAGTTCACTAGCAGTCCCTTAGTTCACTAGCAGTTTTCGTAGTTCACAAGCAGTTTTCGTAGTTCACTAGCAGTTTTCGTAGTTCACTAGCAGTTTTCGTAGTTCACTAGCAGTTTTCATAGTTCACTAGCAGTTTTCGTAGTTCACTAGCAGTTTTTGTAGTTCACTAGCAGTTATCGTAGTTCACTAGCAGTCCCTTAGTTCACTACCAGTTTTCATAGTTCACTAGCAGTTTTCATAGTTCACTAGCATTCTTCTTCATTTATTACTTTTCTCTTTTTTAAAATTATTCTTCTTTGTATTTTCATTTCTTTTTTCCTCATCTTCTGTCTCTTCCTCATTTTCTTTTCTTCCTTCTCTTCTTTTTTTTTCTTTTTTTTTCTTTACATTGTTTCTTATCACTTCGGATAGCAAGGGTGATACAAAGTTGTTATTCTTGCTGTTCCGGCAACATCAGCTGTGGCACTTGATGCTGTTGTAGAGTTCTCAGATGTTTGTTGCTCCAACGTAGTCTTGGTCTTCTCGATGTCCTTCAGAGATGGACACAAAATAGCATGCGAGGTCGTGTAAAACTGGACGAAACGTGGACAAATACATATTAAAATGTATATAGCAGCTTTACAATAAAAACAATATATACAATTATATTTCAGAATAGCTACTACATACAATTGTATATTTATTTTTCCATTTCGGTGTTTTTATCCCTTTTTTGAATAATCATATGATGACATTTTCCAATGTCTTTCTTTCTTGTTTGTAGCGTTCTTTCTTGTTTCTATCTATCTATCTATCTATCTATCTATCTATCTATCTATCTATCTATCTATCTATCTATCTATCTATCTATCTATCTATCTATCTATCTATCTGTCTGTCTGTCTGTCTGTCTGTCTGTCTGTCTGTATGTCTGTCTATCTGTTTGTCTGTCTGTCTGTCTCTCTGTCTGTCTGTCTGTCTGTCTGTTTGTCTGTCTGTCTGTCTGTCTGTCTGTCTGTCTGTCTGTCTATCTATCTCTACCCGTTAGAGTGTAGAGTGAGATACAAAGTTCTGGTTCTCATCTTCTAGTGGCTTCACCTATTGCCATTGTTGTTGCAGTGTTTATTTGATGTTTTCTCTCCATCTTACTCTTGGTCTGCCTCTTGAGCTTCTCCCTTTCTCCTCTTTTAATATATGCTTTGTATGGTAAGGAAGCACACGACATTCTGTCTACATAGCAAAGCCAGTTTATTTATTGTTTCTGTATGTAGCTTAGGATTGGTTCAACGCCTACTCTTTCTGAATCTGTCTCTTCTGATCACTCCAAGAGCGCTCTTCTCAGACATCTCATCTCTGTGGTGACAAGCTTTCTTTTATCTAATAAGTAGACGACACAAATTAGGACGACGTTTCCATTCAAAGGTTTACAGCAGGAACAAACATACAACATAGACACATATATATGTTTAAAAATAAATCAATAATAAAAAAAAATAATTTTGGAAATTTTTTTTTTTTTTCATTTCAAATACATGTCCATGTGCATATCTTGTTTGTTTGTTCCTGCTGAAGGCCTATTTAGCTGAAATGACGTACTAATCGGTGTCGTCCACTTATTACATAAAACCTTAACCAAACCGTTATCTTTTCTCTATATTTTTTATCATTTTCTCCTTACAATTAGTTTTAATGCAGCTTCGCGTTTTTATGCATTTCTTTACCTTGTCCCCTTTTTTTATGCCTTGTCGTAAGTGGCCATGTTTGGCTGGTATGGCGTTATTGGGCATTAAGTCTTGATGTGGGCAAACCGTTTTATTTGTTGTCTTTACACTTGCCATGCTTAGTTAAATGTATATATATTCATAAGATTATAGCAATCCCTATAAGACTAAACTATGTTTGCTTCAAAATAAACATGTGGGTTCTATGCTTGCTAGATGGCTGAAGCTAAAAAATGGATTTAATCTTTGACGTAGTTCAATATTTTTGTGTTGCTTATATGTAGAGTCCATAAAATCACGATTTCTTTTTCTGAGTAAATCTTCGATATATAGCCAAGGTTGCGTTGTTTGAGAATTGAATGTAAGCATGCCTTGGAGTTCATCGATTTCGATATACGTGGCGTTGGTTTGCGCAGCGCTTGTCTGCGTGTGTGCCATGAAAGATGAAAAGTGTGAAATGTGTGCGGCGCAAGATTGGATATGTCCGGCGGTGAGATGAAGGTCTGCGACAAGGGCGGGATGTATGCAGGGAAGAAATGAAAGTATGTGGAGATGGGATGCGACGTTTTGTATGGTGTGTTTGGGGATAACGGTGTGTAGGGGAAGAACTGGAAGTGTGCTTGGAGAGACTACAGGTGTGCATGGAAGGACTGGATGTATGCCTGGGGAGACTACAGGTGTGTAGGGAAGGACTGGAGGTATGCCTGGGGAGACTACAGGTGTGCATGGAAGGACTGGAGGTATGCCTGGGGAAACTACAGGGGTGTAGGGAAGGACTGGAGGTATGCCAGGGGAGACTACAGGTGAGCAGGGAAGGACTGGAAGTATGCCTGGGGAGACTACATGTGTGCAGGAAGCACTAGAGGTATGCCTGGGGAGACTAAAGGTGTGCAGGGAAGGAGTCGAAGTATGCATGGAGAGACTAAAGGTGTGCAGGGAAGGACTGGAGGTATGCATGGGGAGACTAAAGGTGTGCAGGGAAGGACTGGAGGTATGCCTGGGGAGACTACATGTGTGCAGGAAGCACTAGAGGTATGCCTGGGGAGACTAAAGGTGTGCAGGGAAGGAGTCGAAGTATGCATGGAGAGACTAAAGGTGTGCAGGGAAGGACCGGAGGCATGCCTGGGGAGACTAAAGGTGTGCAGGGAAGGACTGGAGGCATGCCTGGGGAGACTAAAGGTGTGCAGGGAAGGACTGGAGGTATGCATGGGGAGACTAAAGGTGTGCAGGGAAGGACTGGAGGTATGCCTGGGGAGACTAAAGGTGTGCAGGGAAGGACTGGAGGTATGCATGGGGAGACTAAAGGTGTGCAGGGAAGGACTGGAGGTATGCATGGAAAGACTACAGGTGTGCAGGGAAGGACTGGAGGTATGCACGGAAAGACTACAGGTGTGCAGGGAAGGATTGGAGATATGCATGGAGAGACTGCAGGTGTGCAGGGGAAGAAGGGTGGTATGCATGGGGAGACTAAAGGTGTGCAAGGATTGACTAGAATTGTGCAACAAAGGTCGGGGTGGGGTGGGGGGAGGTGGTTCAGGGACGGATAGCAGGTATGCAAGGCAGGATTGCAGAGAAAGTCTAAGATTGTGCAAGCATTTGCGGGGTGGGTATAGCAGAAAGGACTGTAGGGATGCATGAAGGACTGCAGGTGTGAAGAAAGGACTGAAGATGTGCGACGATTAACCGAAGGTGTGAACTGAATGGTTGATGGTGTGCAGTGAATGGTTGATGGTGTGAAGTGAATGGTTGATGGAGTGAAGTGAATGGTTGATGGTGTGAGGTGAATCGTTGATGGTGTGAGGTGAATGGTTGATGGTGTGAGGTGACTGGTTGATGGTGTGAAGTGAATGATTGATGGAGTAAAGTGAATGGTTGATGGTGTGAACTGAATGGTTGATGGTGTGAAGTGAATGGTTGATGGTGTGCAGAGAAGGGTGGAAGGTAGTAGACGAAATTTGTAAAAATGTAACACAATATAGAATGTAACACAATTTAGAATGTAACACAATTTAGAATGTAACACAATTTCGGAAATTAATAACAGAACAAACCAAAATAGAAATAACAGAAACAGAAAGCTATTACACTTTAATGCAAGCTGCAAGGCAGGTTCAAACACAATAAATAACTAAATCGATGCCATGTTTGACAGATTCCTGTAACTCGGTGGTTTAGTTTAAGATGTATGCACATTGACTTACTTGACCTATCTCTCAATCTGCTTACCTGTCATCATCTTAAGAAAATTAAATCTTCAAGTCAGACTACTTTAATGCGTCTCCTGCATGCGTCTCATCGTAATGTTGCTAATTCATGAATCAATCATCATCATCATCATCGAGTGCCATCTCCGCAGCGAAGGTTGGCTAGCATGGAGCGTCATTCTGCTCTGTCTCTTGCTTTGATGGTGCAGATAGTCATAGGGTGATTTGTCCATATTTTGATGTTACACGTCCATGTTAGTCTTGGTCTGCCTCTGCCTGTTTTACCTTGTGTTTAATGAATCAATAATTTAAATAAATAGCAATGATATCCTACCTACCTAAAAGCCTCCGTCACGTCAAGTGGCGTATAGGGAATATGGTGTTAGTGACCATCAATTTTACAGACCTTCAGCACAAGATTTTTTAGGTAATGTGATCGGTATTACGACCGTGCCGGTTTACTTTCCCAGAAAATAATCCGGTACCCATTAAGGTTGGGTGTACCTAGAAGCCGTCGATCAGGATATAACCCGACCTCTTGTCATGTGTAGTCCAGATTATAATTGTTACTGTCTATACGCCTATGGGTGTGCTATATCGCTCTAATACTTCGTACAACGAGTCCAGAGACTCAAAGAAAGAATATAGTGAGTTAAAGTGGAATAATAGTTATGTTATTAAATTCGTTTTAAAAAAGTATTGCTAAAATATTGATGGTAACAATTGTATACAAAAGGATTGCTAAAATATAGATGTTAACAACTATATAGAAAGGTATTGCTAAAATATTGATGTTAACAACTGGATACAAAAGGATTGCTAAAATATAGATGTTAACAACTATATAGAAATGTATTGCTAAAATATTGATGTTAACAATTGTATACAAAAGGATTGCTAAAATATTGATGTTAACAACTATATAGAAAGGTATTGATAAAATATTGATGTTAACAATTGTATACAAAAGGATTGCTAAAATATAGATGTTAACAACTATATAGAAAGGTATTGCTAAAATATTGATGTTAACAACTGGATACAAAAGGATTGCTAAAATATAGATGTTAACAACTATATAGAAATGTATTGCTAAAATATTGATGTTAACAATTGTATACAAAAGGATTGCTAAAATATTGATGTTAACAACTATATAGAAAAGTATTGATAAAATATTGATGTTAACAACTGGATACAAAAGTATTGCTAAAATATAGATGTTAACAACTTTTCAAACGTATTCCTAAAATATTGATGTTAACAACTGTATACAAAAGTATTCCTAAAATATTGAAGTTAACAACGGCACAAAAACGTATCGCCAAAAATAGTTTTGTTAACAAAAAAACGCATTGCTAAAATATTAATGTTAACAACTGTATAAAACCATTACTGATTTTATTTTTTTTTTAATGGTTGTCTTCATGCACTATGGAGTGTTAATAATATTGCATTACTGCCTATATTTTTCAATAACCAACGGCACATTATGTAGGTGATGTGGTTGGTATCACCCTAGCACCCATTTTCAGATGCCGGATAAACCCTGAAGTCCTACATCCACCACCACACCCCCTTCCCCGAAACAAATAGATGCATCTGGGCATCGAACTCGGCTGTTCATGGTCAGTGCTAATGCTTGCTAACGGGACATTTAATTCAAGTAATATTGATCTCTTCTTGATGTTCTTTCATGTCTTGAAGCTTCAAGTAACACCAATAATAATAGTAGTAGTACGAATAATAATAATAATAATAATAGGAATAATAATTGGAATAAAAATCATCATGTGCCATACCGGTTGGCGTAGGTGATCGTGTCCCTCCACAATCTTCAATCTACAGTGCATCGTATCAGTTCTGTTGTTGACTGTTTTCCATGCCATGACACCAAGCTATCCAGTATTTTCTCTCTTTGTCGTCCGCAATCTCTCGTTTCTTTTATTTTACCAGTTGCAACCAAGTATTCCAACTTTCCTCTTCTCATGATGTGCTCGAAAAATGTTGATTGTTTCTTTCTGATTTTTTTTAGGAGCTCCGTTTTTGTGTTGGCCTCTTTGAGAACTTCCTCATTGGTCTTTTTAGCTGTCCAGGGAACTTTCAACATGGAATATAAATAGAAACATTAATTAAAATATAGTACGGATAATAATAGGAATAATAATAGAAGTAGTAATAGGAATAGTACATAGGAATAATAACATGAATGACAAAAGGAATTTTAATAGGAGTAATAATAGGAATAATTATAGAAATAATAATATGAATGTTAATAGAAATAATAATAGGAGTAATAATAGAAATAATAATAGGAATACAAATAAAAATATTGATAAAAAAAAGTAATAGGAATACTAATAGGAATAATAATATAAAAAATATAGGAATAATATATATGAATAATAATAGGAATAATCAGCGTCATTATCATCATCAAGTACTGGGCCTACTGGCGTAGGTGATCATGTTTCTCCACAACTTTAGATCTCGACAATTATTTATCATTTCTGTTGTTCAATTTCTGCCGAGCCATTATCTTTAGTTGTCTGGTATTTTCTCTCTTTGCTTCCCTCTATCTCTTCGTCCCTCAATTTTTCAAGTTGTTACAATATATTCCAGCTGTTCTCTTCTCATTACATGGCCAAAAAATGATGATTGTTTCTTCCTAATATTGGAAACTAGCTCTCATTTTGCTTTGACCTCTTTCAGAACATTTTCATTACTCTTCTCAGCTGTCCATGGTATTGTCAACATTCTTCTGTAAAACCACATTTCTACAGACTCCAGTGATTTTCTTGTCCGTTATTCACATCCATATGTTAAGACTGGCTCTACATAACATTTAAGAACTCTTTTACTTGTTTCTGTTGTCAAAATGGATTGTATAGTCTATCTATTGACCTTTCGAGCCGTAACCGGCCCATAGGGCGTAGACCAAGATACACCTTTTCCTATATGAATTTTTGTTCTAGCAGTTTTCTTTTAAAGATATTTTATCAAATCTCGTCATCTGTCTCTGTTCTGTGCAAGCAGTTCTATCTCATTGAGGGAGCCGATTCCTGCTGCTCTTGCCTCTCTTATCAATGTTCTTCTCAGTGTCTCCCTGGGTCTTCCTCTTTTTCTTTTACCTGTTGTTTCCCATATGAGGGCTTGCTTTGCTATTCGGTTATTATCTCTTCTCATCACATGTCCAACGTATGACCATCGTCTTTTCTTTATTACTGAAGATATTAGTGGTTGATTGGCGATTTCTCTAATTTCCTCGTTTGTTTTGAATTCGTTCCATGCTATACCAAGTATTTTCCTTAGACATTTATTTTCGAATGCGTTCAACTTTGTTTCTATATCTCTTGTTGTTTTCCAGCTTTCACACGCATACGTAAGGGTTGATAGTACATTTGATTTGAATAGTCTAAGTTTTGTGTTTGTGCTGATAAGTTTTTATTTCCACAACTTTTCAAGGCTTCTGAAAGACATTGCTGCTTTAGCTATTCTGATTCTAATTTCTTTGCTCGTATCCCTTTCTCGATCAATGTGACTTCCAAGATAGATAAAGTGATCGATCTCTTCTACTGGTTTGTTTTCCATGTATATTTTGTCACCTGTTGGAATTAAACTTGTCATGACTTTAGTCTTTTCATGATTGAAAATTATATTGTATAGTAGGAATAGGAATAATAAGAGGACTAAAAATAAGTTTAATAATATGAATAGAAATAGAAAAATTAATAGAAAAAAATATAGGAATAATACTTGGAACAATAATATTATTATAATTATTGTTATAGCTCTCCATTGCAACAATCAATGGCATCAAATCATGAATCTCCCTTCATCTGTAGTCTGTATGAAGGTGAGTGTATTATCCAAAGTTAACATTGAATCACTTGCTACAGTTCTGTACCCCTGAGCTGCGAAGGTCCATGAGACTCAATAACACAACCATGTGTGACTACTTCATCCTTAACAGAAATATAAAACAAACAATTTTTTTAGCTCTGTCGCTGTATTCTGTCTTTTACTTTCTCTGTCGCTGTATTCTGTCTTTTACTTTCTCTGTCGCTGTATTCTGTCTTTTACTTTCTCTGTCGCTGTATTCTGTCTTTTACTTTCTCTGTCGCTGTATTCTGTCTTTTACTTTCTCTGTCGCTGTATTCTGTCTTTTACTTTCTCTGTCGCTGTATTCTGTCTTTTACTTTCTCTGTCGCTGTATTCTGTCTTTTACTTTCTCTGTCGCTGTATTCTGTCTTTTACTTTCTCTGTCGCTGTATTCTGTCTTTTACTTTCTCTGTCGCTGTATTCTGTCTTTTACTTTCTCTGTCGCTGTATTCTGTCTTTTACTTTCTCTGTCGCTGTATTCTGTCTTTTACTTTCTCTGTCGCTGTATTCTGTCTTTTACTTTCTCTGTCGCTGCATTCTGTCTTTTACTTTCTCTGTCGCTGTATTCTGTCTTTTACTTTCTCTGTCGCTGTATTCTGTCTTTTACTTTCTCTGTCGCTGTATTCTGTCTTTTACTTTCTCTGTCGCTGTATTTTGTCTTTTACTTTCTCTGTCGCTGTATTCTGTCTTTTACTTTCTCTGTCGCTGTATTCTGTCTTTTACTTTCTCTGTCACTGTATTTTGTCTTTTACTTTCTCTGTCGCTGTATTTTGTCTTTTACTTTCTCTGTCACTGTATTTTGTCTTTTACTTTCTCTGTCACTGTATTTTGTCTTTTACTTTCTCTGTCACTGTATTCTGTTATCTACTTTCTCTGTCATTGTATTCTGTTTTCTACTTTCTCTGTCATTGTATTCTGTTTTCTACTTTCTCTGTCATTGTATTCTGTTTTCTACTTTCTCTGTCATTGTATTCTGTTTTCTACTTTCTCTGTCACTGTATTTTGTCTTTTACTTTCTCTGTCACTGTATTTTGTCTTTTACTTTCTCTGTCACTGTATTTTGTCTTTTACTTTCTCTGTCGCTGTATTTTGTCTTTTACTTTCTCTGTCACTGTATTTTGTCTTTTACTTTCTCTGTCACTGTATTTTGTCTTTTACTTTCTCTGTCACTGTATTTTGTCTTTTACTTTCTCTGTCACTGTATTTTGTCTTTTACTTTCTCTGTCACTGTATTCTGTTATCTACTTTCTCTGTCATTGTATTCTGTTTTCTACTTTCTCTGTCATTGTATTCTGTTTTCTACTTTCTCTGTCATTGTATTCTGTTTTCTACTTTCTCTGTCATTGTATTCTGTTTTCTACTTTCTCTGTCATTGTATTCTGTTTTCTACTTTCTCTGTCATTGTATTCTGTTCTCTACTTTCTCTGTCATTGTACTCAGTTTTCTACATTCTCTGTCATTGTATTCTGTTTTCTACTTTCTCTGTCATTGTATTCTGTTCTCTACTTTCTCTGTCACTGTATTATGTTCTCTACATTATCTGTCACTGTATTCTATTCTTTACTTTCTCTGTCACTGTATTCTGTTCTCTACTTTCTCTGTCATTGTTTTCTGTTCTCTACTTTCTCTGTCACTGTATTCTATTCTTTACTTTCTCTGTCATTGTATTATGTTCTTTACTTTCTCTGTCATTGTATTATATTCTTTACTTTCTCTGTCACTGTATTCTATTCTTTACTTTCTCTGTCATTGTATTATGTTCTTTACTTTCTCTGTCATTGTATTATATTCTTTACTTTCTCTGTCATTGTATTATGTTCTTTACTTTCTCTGTCACTGTATTCTGTTCTCTACTTTCTCTGTCACTGTATTCTATTCTTTACTTTCTCTGTCATTGTATTATATTTTTTACTTTCTCTGTCACTGTATTCTGTTCTCTACTTTCTCTGTCACTGTATTCTATTCTTTACTTTCTCTGGCATTGTATTATATTCTTTACTTTCTCTGTCACTGTATTCTATTCTTTACTTTCTCTGTCATTGTATTATGTTCTTTACTTTCTCTGTCATTGTATTATATTCTTTACTTTCTCTGTCATTGTATTATGTTCTTTACTTTCTCTGTCATTGTATTATGTTCTTTACTTTCTCTGTCACTGTATTCTATTCTTTACTTTCTCTGTCATTGTATTATGTTCTTTACTTTCTCTGTCATTGTATTATGTTCTTTACTTTCTCTGTCACTGTATTCTATTCTTTACTTGCTCTGTCACTGTATTTTGTCTTCTAATTTCTCTGTTCAATTTGATGCACGTTGAGCAGCACACAAACTGGTACGGCGCCGGCTATTCAAAGGAGATAACGAAGGCCACAACTCATCTAATATTTGATCAGAAAACATAACACAATCACGTTGGACATACTATAACCTGTACTGGAAAATGTAAGACTGAAATAAACAAAAGAATAGCTGTGTCAAAATGTAATTTTAATACCATGAAAATATATACTAACATCAAAACAAATAACAACAAAGCTAAAACTCCGAAGAGCAAAATATTGTATCTTCTCAACGTTCATTTAAGGCGCAGAAACATGGACATTAGATAAGAAAACAGAACAAAAAAACTGAGAGATAAGATCAGAAATGAAGAAGTGAGAAACAGTTTGAGAGATAAGATCAGAAATGAAGAAGTGAGAAACAGTTTGAGAAATAATATCAGAAATGAAGAAGTGAGAAACAGTTTGAGAGATAATATCAGAAATGAAGAAGTGAGAAACAGTTTCAGAGATAAGATCAGAAATGAAGAAGTGAGAAACAGTTTGAGAGATAATATCAGAAATGAAGAAGTGAGAAACAGTTTGAGAGATAAGATCAGAAATGAAGAAGTGAGAAACAGTTTGAGAGATAAGATCAGAAATGAAGAAGTGAGAAACAGTTTGAGAGATAAGGTCAGAAATGGAGAAGTGAGAAATAGTTTGAGAGATAAGATCAGAAATGAAGATGTGAGAAACAGTTGAGAGATAAGATCAGAAATGAAAATGTGAGAAACAGTTGTGAGTAACCTTCGCCGTTGAATACACAAAAAACAACAGATCAAATGGTCTGCCAACATGATAAGTCAGAGAGACCAAAATACAACACAACGAGTTTTCAATAAATGTTGTTGTTGTTGCTGTACACACTGCTGCCAGGGAAAACTGGATTAACACGCAAAACTCAGTCCTAGTCTCTAGGGACTTCGTCAGAGTTGAAAGCTGGCGAAAGCACAACAACAACAACAATACGTTTTGTGAGAACACCAAATTCAATGGTCGACCAAGAAAATATGAGTTGATGGAATATTAGAAATGCTAGGAATTATAACAGTAGGGGAGGTCAACAGAAGGGCAAAAGATGGATTGATGGAATATTAGAAACACTAGGAAACATAACAGTAGGAGAGGACAACAGAAGGGCAAATGCCCGCAAATCATATCTCTTCTCGACGCTGAAAGTCAAATGACGAACGGAAGAAAAAAAGAGGAAGGAGAAGGAAATATAAAATGAACATATAAGACAAATAAAGTGCATTTGTGTATATGATAGCTGAATATGAAGACATAAAAGTATATGTGTTTATATGATAGCTGAACATGAAGACATAAAAGTACATTTGTGTATATGATAGCTGAATATGAAGACATAAAAGTATATGTGTGTATATGATAGCTGAACATGAAGACATAAAATTATATGTGTTTATATGATAGCTGAACATGAAGACATAAAAGTAAATTTGTGTATATGATAGCTGAACATGAAGACATAAAAGTACATTTGTGTATATGATAGCTGAACATGAAGACATAAAAGTACATTTGTGTATATGATAGCTGAACATGAAGACATAAAAGTACATTTGTGTATATGATAGCTGAACATGAAGACATAAAAGTACATTTGTGTATATGATAGCTGAACATGAAGACATATAAAAGTATATATTTGTATATGATAGCTGAACATGAAGACATATAAAAGTATATATTTTTATATGATAGCTGAACATGAAGACATATAAAAGTACATTTGTGTATATGATAGCTGAACATGAAGACATAAAAGTACATTTGTGTATATGATAGCTGAACATGAAGACATAAAAGTACATTTGTGTATATGATAGCTGAACATGAAGACATATAAAAGTATATATTTGTATATGATAGCTGAACATGAAGACATATAAAAGTATATATTTGTATATGATAGCTGAACATGAAGACATATAAAAGTATATGTTTGTATATGATAGCTGAACATCAAGACATATAAAAGTATATATTTGTATATGATAGCTGAACATGAAGACATATAAAAGTATAGTTTTGTATATGATAGCTGAACATGAAGACATATAAAAGTATATGTTTGTATATGATAGCTGAACATCAAGACAAATAAGAAAAAATATTGACAATAAACAAACGTACAAGCAAATGCCTTATCAATAAGTGAAATCAGCGGCGAATAAATATAGACTTGTTATAGGAGAGCATAGAGCTCAGTAAAAATAGTTCAACAATAAATAATTGCACAAGAAGGCAAGAAACGCCACGACTGGTTGCAAAATAACCATAGTAATTATAAACACAAACAAAGCTGGCTGTCTGAATGGATCTCAGCCCACCATGATAGACTAACTGATGTCGCAACCTGTCCACGTCAGTCCATACATCTTCAGTATTAGTTGAAAACCATTGCTAGCAGCAAAAATATTGGCTTCATTATTAGCTGAGTTCGATGTTTTCTCTACTGTTCCCAAGCGGTTCTCAAACTACGTGTATGGGGGACCAGTAGAGTTACTAGGTATAGATGGACTCGCAAAGGGAGGATTAAAAAGTTGTAATATTTAATACTAATAATAATAATCTATAGTGAAAGTCACATTGATCGGGAAGGGGATACCAGTAAAGAAATTAGAATCAAAATAGCTAAAGCAGCAATATCTTTCAGAAACCTTGAAAAGCTGTGGAAATCAAAACTCATCAGCACAAACACAAAAATTAGACTATTCAAATAAAATGTACTTTCAACCCTTACGTATGCATGTGAGAGCTGGAAAACAACAAGAGACATAGAAACAAAGTTGAACGCATTCGAAAATAAATGTCTAAGGAAAATACTTGGTATAGCATGGAACGAATTCAAAACAAACGAGGAAATTAGAGAAATCGCCAACCACTAATATCTTCAGTAATAAAGAAAAAACGATGGTCATATGTTGGACATGTGATGAGGAGAGATAATAACCGAATAACAAAACAAGCCCTCATGTGGTAAACAACCGGTAAGAGGAAAAGAGGACGACGCAGAGATACACTGAGAAGAACATTGATGAGAGAGGCAAGAGCAGCAAGAATCGTTTCCCTCAATGAGACAGAGTTGTTTGCACAGAGCAGAGACAAATGGCGAGATTTGATAAAAGATCTCTACAAGGATTGAAAACTGCTTGAATAAAAATGTAGATAAAAGAAAGAATATCTGAGGCTATGCCCTATGGACAGCTACGGTTGGAAAGGTCAATAGATAGATAGAATCTTTAATACCACTAGTGTGTGACACGAGGGTATTTCACCATCAGTGGAAGGAACTGAGCGAATTTGCCGATAGATCATTTAGCCCGGAGAGCAGAAACAAAGAGAGGTGCAATCGCTTTCATGTGGGAGCTGATGAAAAGATCATACTACAAGTGCCAACAAGAAACCTACGCCAGCGTTACACGTAAATGTTCCCTGACAACTTGTTCCTTCAACAAAAGCTGAAAAGGATACACTTCAAGCGAAATTATAAGAGACGCATCTAAACAAGAATACATAGCCAGTGAACTGATAAGAGACGCATCTAAACAAGGATACATATCGAGTGAACTGATAAGAGACGCATCTAAACATGAATACATCGCGAGTGAACTGATAAGAGACGCATCTAAACAAGAATACATATCGAGTGAACTGAAAAGAGACGCATCTAAACATGAATACATCGCGAGTGAACTGATAAGAGACGCATCTAAACAAGGATACATATCGAGTGAACTGATAAGAGACGCATCTAAACATGAATACATCGCGAGTGAACTGATAAGAGACGCATCTAAACAAGGATACATATCGAGTGAACTGAAAAGAGACGCATCTAAACATGAATACATCGCGAGTGAACTGATAAGAGACGCATCTAAACAAGGATACATATCGAGTGAACTGATAAGAGACGCATCTAAACATGAATACATCGCGAGTGAACTTTATAAGAGACGCATCTAAACAAGGATACATATCGAGTGAACTGATAAGAGACGCATCTAAACATGAATACATCGCGAGTGAACTGATAAGAGACGCATCTAAACATGAATACATCGCGAGTGAACTGATAAGAGACGCATCTAAACATGAATACATCGCGAGTGAACTGATAAGAGACGCATCTAAACATGAATACATCGCGAGTGAACTGATAAGAGAAGAATCTAAACAAGGATACGCGTCGAGCTTTACAAGAACACGGTGAAATGAACAAAATATGTAGAAAAAAAAGAAAACAAAGCGGTATAATTAAACCTTTACGTATTGATTAGACGACACTAATTTGAACAACGGTTCGGCTCAACATGCTTTCAGCAGGAAGAAACATACAAAACACACACACACACACACACACACACACACATATATATGTGTAAGTAATAGAGTATTTAAAATAAAAATAAATAATAGCAAATAAGTTCGAATTAGAATGAGAAATAAAAAAAATACAATTCAAGAATAAAAAGTAAAAAATTAAAATGTCACTTCTGTATATTGCGCTGTCTCCAGAAGGAAAATGAACGTTAGTGCGCACGGGGAACGTGTGCGTGCACCCATGTGAAAATGTGCGAATACAGCATGCAAAAACATCGGTCCTGTGCTGAGAATGAATGAAGAGCATCTTTCCATCAGTCATTCATGCAGAAACCATCTGGAAAACGAAAACAATGCAGACCAAAATAAAAACTGGGCTGAAAAATTACCATGGAAAACTCTACCATGGGACTAAAATAACCGAGAACTATACAACTTTCGTCATTCATGGAGAATTTTGACTTCCATCCCATGGGCCATGTTTGACCAGAAAGGAAAAGAAATGAACGAATGAATGTTTTTACCTCACCAGGACCTGCTGATACAATTGTGGACAATTCAGTCACAAGTAAAGTCTTCTTCCTTCAACTGAAACACTTGGCACTTATTGATTGTTATCTACAGACCATACCGCACTTGGCACTTCTGGCACTTGTGGCACTTACTGATTGTTATCTATAGACTATACCGCACTTCTGGCACTTACTGATTGTTATCTACAGACCATACCGCACTTGGCACTTCTGGCACTTACTGATTGTTATCTATAGACTATACCGCACTTCTGGCACTTACTGCTTGTTATCTACAGACAATTTTGATCTTCTCTACTTTATGTTTTGATGAGTATTAAAGCCGAGATGACTTCTACTTTGGTGCCAATACATTAGGCGTTCCTCGTAGAGTTCATTGGTCAAAGAGAGCAGTCAATGGCACTATCACTTTGTGAAATAGACTCTTGCTCAACTCATGTTCTCTAGCAATGACGCCAGCATCCTGCTATGTGACGGTTACTACTATCAGCCGCTGCTTTAAAATTCGAAGATGTCGAAGTTTTTCTCGTTCTTGTTGCGTGTCTTTGATATGTGTCTACTTAACACAGCAAAGTATGACACAATGTCTCCACTAGCGACATAGCGTGTCTTTTATGTGTGTCTACTTAACACAGCAAACTATGACACAATGTCTCCACTAGCGACATAGCGTGTCTTTTATGTGTGTCTACTTAACACAGCAAACTATGACACAATGTCTCCACTAGCGACATAGCGTGTCTTTTATGTGTGTCTACTTAACACTGCGAACTGTGACACAATGTTTCGACCAGTGAAAATAGTGTGTCTATACATTTCAAATGAACAGATAAAAGATGAATCAGAACACGAATGAATGAAGGAAGACGTCCCCGTCAGACATTCAAGTGGAAGCCATCTGGTAAAAGAAAACAACGGTGACAAGAGAATCACTACGCGGAACAAATAATAGGCAAAGCTCAACCATGGAACTAAGAAACAAACAAGAACAAATAATAGGCAAAGCTCAACCATGGCACTAAGAAACAAACAAGAACAAATAATAGGGAAGGCTCAACAATGGAACTAAGAAACAAACAAGAACAAATAATAGGGAAGGCTCAACCATGGAACTAAGAAACAAACAAGAACAAATAATAGGTAAGGCTCAACAATGGAACTAAGAAACAAACAAGAACAAATAATAGGGAAGGCTCAACCATGGAACTAATAAACAAACAAGAACAACAAGAACAAGCAGCAAATCGTCATTCGTGGAGAGTTATACCTTCAGACATTTGTGCCGCCTTCTGCCCGAGAGGAAAATGAATGAATGAACGAATGAATGAATGAACGAATGAATTAATGAAATCATAATTATGCTCGTAGAAAGTGATGTCATTCAACGGTTTATTTGCTACACTCAGACGAGAGAAAGATCATATTGATTTGAGCAAGACAATGTAACATGTCTTTAATGTTTATTGTCAAACTATGCGTTAGTACATGAAAGGTAAGTGACACGAGTGTGCTGCAACAAGATGCTATTATAGAAGCAAATCTTGGAGGCTGTAGCAGTGTCTCAAACTGGTTTCTTAGTTGTGTCGGCTCCTACTGGTGTGAAAGAGTTAGAGCAGTTGTGAGTTGTTGTTCATATGTTGTTTGTTTATTGCTGTTTGTGTGTTGTTGTTTATGAGTTGTTGTTTGTGTGTTGTTGTTTGTTTATTGCTGTTTGTGTGTTGTTGTTTATGAGTTGTTGTTTGTGTGTTGTTGTTTGTTTATTGCTGTTTGTGTGTTGTTGTTTATGAGTTGTTGTTTGTGTGTTGTTGTTTGTTTATTGTTGTTTGTGTGTTGTTGTTTGTGGTTGTTGTTTTTTGTGAGTTGCTGATTGTGTGTTGTGACCTGCAAGGAGAGTTTTGTTTTATAGAATGTGTAAAGGGGAGAGTTTTGTTTTATAGAATGTGTAAAAGGGAGAGTTTTGTTTTATAGAATGTGTAAAGGGGAGAGTTTTGTTTTATAGAATGTGTAAAGGGAGAGTTTTGTTTTATAGAATGTGTAAAGGGGAGAGTTTTGTTTTATAGAATGTGTAAAGGGGAGAGTTTTGTTTTATAGAATGTGTAAAAGGGAGAGTTTTGTTTTATAGAATGTGTAAAGGGGAGAGATTTGTTTTATAGAATATGGAAAGGGAGAAATTTGTTTTATAGAATATCTAAAGGGGAGAGATGTGTTTTATAGAATATCTAAAGGGAGAGATTGGTTTTATAGAATATCTAAAGGGGAGAGACTTGTTTTATAGAATATTTAAAGGGGAGAGATTTGTTTTATAGAATATTTAAAGGGGAGAGATTTGTTTTATAGAATATCTAAGGGGGGGGGGAGATTTGTTTTATAGAATATCTAAAGGGAGAGATTTGTTTTATAGAATATCTAAAGGGAGAGATTTGTTTTATAGAATATCTAAAGGGGGAGAGATTTGTTTTATAGAATATCTAAAGGGGAGAGACTTGTTTTATAGAATATCTGAAGGGGAGAGATTTGTTTTATAGAATATCTAAAGGGGAGAGATTTGTTTTATAGAATATCTGAAGGGGAGAGATGTGTTTTATAGAATATCTAAAGGGGAGAGACTTGTTTTATAGAATATCTAAAGGGGAGAGATTTGTTTTATAGAATATCTAAAGGGAGAGATTTGTTTTATAGAATATCTAAAGGGGAGAGATTTGTTTTATAGAATATCTAAAGGGGAGAGATTTGTTTTATAGAATATCTAAAGGGGAGAGATTTGTTTTATAGAATATCTAAAGGGGAGAAATTTGTTTTATAGAATATCTAAAGGGGAGACATTTGTTTTATAGAATATCTAAAGGGGAGAAATTTGTTTTATAGAATATCTAAAGGGGAGACATTTGTTTTATAGAATATATATGGCGAAGATACGTTTTTTTAATGTTTTATACGCGACGAATTATTTCATAGAAACTGACATTTTATTATAAATTGTTTTATAGAAATTAACGTAACGTAGATTTTTAAAAAATGTAAAGTACCCCCGTCACGCCAAGTGGCGTATTGTGAAATATGGTGTTAGTGACCCTATATTTTACAGACCTTCAGCACATGATTTTTGGGGTAATGTGGTCAGTATTACGCCCGTGCTGCTTTACTTTCCCAGAAAAAAAATCCGGTACCCTTTTAAGGCTGGGTGAATCCGGGAGCCGTCGGTTGGGATCGAACCCTACCTCTTGTCTTTTGTAGTCCAGTTCACTAACCACTGAGCTATCACGTAACGTAGATAATTGTTTTATATAAATTAACGTAACGTAGATAATTGTTTTTGTAGCAATTAACATAACGTAGATACATTTTGGTATAAATTAACATAAAGTATATTTTTTGGTACAAATTAACATAACGTAGATAAAATCCTTTTTTAGATATTAACAGAAAGTAGATAATTGTTTTGTAGATATTAACAGAAAGTAGATAATATTTTGCATAAATTACCATACCGTATATACATTTTTTTTATAAATTAACATAACGTATATATTTTTTGCGCAGAAATTAACATAACGTAGACAATTGATTTGTATAAATTAACATAACGTAGACAATTGATTTGTATAAATTAATATAACGTAGACAAATGTATTGTACAAACTAAGGTAGGGTGTAGAAACTAAGGGGGCTGTAAATATGTTTTCTCTTCTTTTTTTTATAGTAAATAACAGAAAATGAAGAAATTATTTTGTAGAGACTAAGAGGGCGTGGATCTTATGGCAGGAAAAATTACAATAAAAGTTGTTGCCAGCGTGAAAGAAGAAAGGGAGAATAAAGGTTTAAAGTAATAACATGTTGAGAGTTAGCTTATAGCGTGAAAGAAGAATGGAGAATAAAGGTTTAAAGTAATAACATGTTGAGAGTTAGCTTATAGCGTGAAAGAAGAAAGTGAGAATAAAGGTTTAAAGTAATAACATGTTGAGAGTTAGCTTATAGCGTGAAAGAAGAATGGGAGAATAAGGTTTAAAGTAATAACATGTTGAGAGTTAGCTTATAGCGTGAAAGAAGAATGGGAGAATAAAGGTTTAAAGTAATAACATGTTGAGAGTTAGCTTATAGCATGAAAGAAGAAAGGGAGAATAAAGGTTTAAAGTAATAACATGTTGAGAGTTAGCTTATAGCGTGAAAGAAGAATGGGAGAATAAAGGTTTAAAGTAATAACATGTTGAGAGTTAGCTTATAGCGTGAAAGAAGAAAGTGAGAATAAAGGTTTAAAGTAATAACATGTTGAGAGTTAGCTTATAGCGTGAAAGAAGAAAGGGAGAATAAAGGTTTAAAGTAATAACATGTTGAGAGTTAGCTTATAGCGTGAAAGAAGAATGGGAGAATAAAGGTTTAAAGTAATAACATGTTGAGAGTTAGCTTATAGCGTGAAAGAAGAAAGTGAGAATAAAGGTTTAAAGTAATAACATGTTGAGAGTTAGCTTATAGCGTGAAAGAAGAAAGTGAGAATAAAGGTTTAAAGTAATAACATGTTGAGAGTTAGCTTATAGCGTGAAAGAAGAAGGGAGAATAAAGGTTTAAAGTAATAACATGTTGAGAGTTAGCTTATAGCGTGAAAGAAGAATGGGAGAATAAAGGTTTAAAGTAATAACATGTTGAGAGTTAGCTTATAGCGTGAAAGAAGAAAGTGAGAATAAAGGTTTAAAGTAATAACATGTTGAGAGTTAGCTTATAGCATGAAAGAAGAAAGGGAGAATAAAGGTTTAAAGTAATAACATGTTGAGAGTTAGCTTATAGCGTGAAAGAAGAAAGGGAGAATAAAGGTTTAAAGTAATAACATGTTGAGAGTTAGCTTATAGCATGAAAGAAGAAAGGGAGAATAAAGGTTTAAAGTAATAACATGTTGAGAGTTAGCTTATAGCATGAAAGAAGAAAGGGAGAATAATGGTTTAAAGTTTAAAGTAATAACATGTTGAGAGTTATCTTATAGCGTGAAAGAAGAAGGGAGAATAAAGGTTTAAAGTAATAACATGTTGAGAGTTATCTTATAGCATGAAAGAAGAAAGGGAGAATAAAGGTTTAAAGTAATAACATGTTGAGAGTTAGCTTATAGCATGAAAGAAGAATGGGAGAATAAAGGTTTAAAGTAATAACATGTTGAGAGTTAGCTTATAGCGTGAAAGAAGAAAGGGAGAATAAAGGTTTAAAGTAATAACATATTGAGAGTTAGCTTATAGCATGAAAGAAGAAAGGGAGAATAAAGGTTTAAAGTAATAACATGTTGAGAGTTAGCTTATAGCGTGAAAGAAGAAAGGGAGAATAAAGGTTTAAAGTAATAACATGTTGAGAGTTATCTTATAGCGTGAAAGAAGAAAGGAGAATAAAGGTTTAAAGTAATAACATGTTGAGAGTTAGCTTATAGCGTGAAAGAAGAAAGGGAGAATAAAGGTTTAAAGTAATAACATGTTGAGAGTTATCTTATAGCATGAAAGAAGAAAGGGAGAATAAAGGTTTAAAGTAATAACATGTAGAGAGTTAGCTTATAGCATGAAAGAAGAAAGGGAGAATAAAGGTTTAAAGTAATAACATGTTGAGGGTTAGCTTATAGCATGAAAGAAGAATGGGAGAATAAAGGTTTAAAGTAATAACATGTTGAGAGTTAGCTTATAGCGTGAAAGAAGAAAGGGAGAATAAAGGTTTAAAGTAATAACATGTTGAGAGTTAGCTTATAGCATGAAAGGGGGCTGTAACATTCCAAAATAAAAGGAAGAAATATTCATGTATGGTGCAGAAACATGGACATTAGACAAGAAAACAGAACTGAAAATTGAAGCCTTTGAAATGTGGATTTATAGAAGAATAGGTAGAATTGGATGGAAAGAAAAGACAACAAACGAAGAAGTTTTAAACAACTAAAAATGAAAAGCGAACTACTAAATACAATTCAAACAAGAGAAATGAAATTTGTGGGGCATGTTAAAAGACACAACAGCCTAATAAAATTAATATTGGAAGGGAAAATACAAGGTAAAAGAGGCAGATGTAGACCAAGACTAACATGGACGAGTGACATGAAAAGATGGACAAGTCAACCTAGGACAACCTGCACCATCAAAGCAAGAGACAGAGTGGAATGGCGATCCATGGTAGCCAACCTTCGATGCGGAGACGGGACTCACGATGATGATGAAACAGGAAGACGTATGCGTTGAATCTGAGCCACAGTCAGAATTATACTGTCAAATTTATTGAGAACTAAACATTCTGTTCAGGAACAAAATTATAGTTGGAATTTGTTAATAGTGCAAATGTATCTGTCCTAATGTGGTTACTGAGATGACGGAGTGTTGGTAATAAATTTACGAGACCATGAGGGCTATGGAGAAAGGTTTTACAGATTTGAGTGGCGACGAGTGATGGACGTTTGAGAATCCTTGATGCCGACAAACAAAGAGCTCCGGTCGAGCTTCTCTCGCGGGTTTAGCAGCCTTCTCTGACTAATGTTATTTGGTACAGTCTCCAATAGTCCAAAATTGAATTATGATATTATTGTTGCTGAATACTGCTGGAGACTAGGGTATGTGGGTTTGATATGGGGCAGCATGTCTGGAAGATGCGGGTTTTGTCGTGGCGGCTGTGGATGATGCAACTATCCGGCATAACCCAAGCTTTTACCCACACATGTTTTCTGCAAATGTTAGCACATATCGATTATTATGTTTTTGTCTGAAAATGTGTATTCTTTAAATTGTTTAAATGGTTATTAATTTGATTTAATTTGATTATGATGAAAACAAATGTCCACGTGCAGTTATAACCAAAAATAAACTAAATTTACATGTGTGTTTTATTCGGCTCATGATTGTTCCTTCATCATCATCATCATCGAGTGCCCTCTCCGCATCGATGGTTGGCTACCATGGAGCGCCATTCCACTCTGTCTCTTGCTTTGATGGTGCAGATAGCCATAGGCTGGTGTGTCCATCTTTTGATGTTACTCGTCCATGTTAGTCTTGGTTTGCCTCTGCCTCTTTTACCTTGTATTTTCCCTTATATTATATTACTTTTATTAGACTTGTGTCTTTTAACATGACCAAAAAATTGCATTTGTCTTGCTCTAATTGTGTTTAGTAGTTCTTTTTTTCATTTTCAGTTGTTTTAAAACGTCTTCGTTTGTTTTCTTTTCTTTCCATCCAATTCTACCTATTCTTCTATAAATCCACATTTCAAAGGCTTCAATTCTCTGTTCTGTTTTCTGGTCTAATGTCCATGTTTCTGCACCATACAGGAATATTGAGAAGATGTAACATTTTGCTATTCTTAGTTTCAGCCCTGGTGTTATTTGTTTTGATGTTAGTATATTTTTCACGGCATTGAAATTACTTTTTGCCATACCTATTCTTTTATTTATTTCAGTTGTACATTTTCCATCATAGGTTATAGTATGTCCCAGGTAGTTGTAGTTCCTTCATAAACACGAATATAATCATCGTAATAAAATATGACATGGCCTAATCTTGGCGACATTGAGTCTGATGATCTCATAGGAAATTAACTAAAGGTAAAGTACGAGACTTGAATCGGCGTTTTAGCACGCGAGTTTTCACCTATATGTGCTCGATCGCCTTTCCATAAGTGTTCGGAGATTTCTTTCTAGTATCGCTTCAAGCATCGAAACTCACGATACGAGGCGGCATTCCTCACGTTCCCAGGGTATTAACCTTATATCCATTTCTGCCAGTGGCTGGGTCGACCGCGGGGGTTATTTTTTTTCCCAAACACAAATACAACTCACACTGCTTCAAGAGGGAATTGATCATGGGTTGACCGAACGTCGGTAGCCCAGTCGGTTGGTTTTCCCAACTAGGTTACCGAGGGCCCCAGTCGGGTGGTTTTCCCAACTAGGCTACCGAGGGCCCCAGTCGGGTGGTTTTGCCAACTAGGCTACCGAGGGCCCCAGTCGGGTGGTTTTCCCAACTATGCAACCGAGGGCCCCATTCGGATGGTTTTCCCAAATAGGCTCCGGACGGCCCCAGTCGAGTGGTTTTCCCAACTAGACTACCGAGGCGCCCATTCGGGTGGTTTTTCTCAACTAGGCTACCGATGGCCCCAGTCGGGTGGTTTTCCCAAATAGGCTACCGATGGCCCCAGTCGAATGGTTTTCCCAACTAGGCTACGAGGGCCCAAGTGGGGTGGTTTTCCCAACTAGGCTACCGAAGGCCCCAGTCGGGTGGTTTTCCCAACTAGGCTACCGAGGCCCCAGTCGAGTGGTTTTCCTAAATAGGCTACCGAGAGGCTCAGTCGGATGGTTTTCCCAAATAGGTTACCGAGGGCCCCAGTCGAGTGGTTTTCCTAAATAGGCTACCGAGGGGCTGAGTCGGATGCTTTTACCAAATAGGCTACCGAGGACCCCAGTCGGGTGGTTTTCCCAATTAGGCTACCGAGGCCCCCATTCGGGTGGTTTTCTAAACTAGGCTACCGATGGTCCCAGTCGGGTGGTTTTCCCAAACAGGCTACCGATGGCCCCAGTCGAGTGGTTTTCCCAACTAGGCTACCGAGGGCCCAAGTGGGGTGGTTTTCCCAACTACGCTACCGAGGGCCCCAGTCGGGTGGTTTTTCCCAAATAGGCTACCGAGGGCCCCAGTCGGGTGGTTTTCCCAACTAGGCTCCTGAAGGCCCCAGTCGGGTGGTTTTTTCCAACTAGGCTACCGAGGGCCCCAGTCGAGTGGTTTTCCTAAATAGGCTACCGAGGGGGCTCAGTCGGATGCTTTTACTAAATAGGCTACCGAGGTTCCATCATAGGTTATAGTATGTCCCAGGTAGTTGTAGTTCCTTCATAAACACGATCGCCTTTCCATAAGTGTTCGGAGATTTCTTTCTAGTATCGCTTTCAAGCATCGAAAAGACCCAGGTATCACTGCAAACGAATTAAATATGATAAGGATGATGGGGCTCAGTCGGATGGTTTTCCCAAATAGGCTACCGAGGACCCCAATCGAGTGGTTTTCCTAAATAGGCTACCGAGGGCTGAGTCGGATGCTTTTCCAAATAGGCTACCGAGGACCCCAGTCGGGTGGTTTTCCCAATTAGGCTACCGAGGCCCCCATTCGGGTGGTTTTCTCAACTAGGCTACCGATGGCCCCAGTCGGGTGGTTTTCCCAAATAGGCTACTGATGGCCCCAGTCGAGTGGTTTTCCCAATTAGGCTACCTTCTATTTAGCGTGTCAGTTTTCTATTTAGCGTGTCCATTTTCTATTTAACGTGTTCATTTTCTATTTAGAGTGTCCATTTTCATTTAACGTGTCCATTTTCTATTTAACGTGTCCATTTTCTATTTAGAGTGTCCATTTTCTATTTAGCGTGTCCACTTTATATTTAGTGTGTCCATTTTCTATTTAGCGTGTCCACTTTCTATTTAACGTGTCCATTTTCTAATTAGAGTGTACATTTTCTATTTAGCGTGTCCATTTTTTATTTAACGTGTCCCATGTGAAAAGAAAAACCTGTTGATGTGATCTGAGACATTACAGCAGAACTACACAGGTAACAATATAAGCTAGGACATTGAATTGTTATCTAAAAGTAGTGAGTGTCTCTTAGGTCGTATCACAACTGAAAGATTTCGTAAACAGATACAACAAACAATCAGAATACATGACGATCTCTTGGCTCATCATCATCATGTGCCATACCGGTTGGCGTAGGCGATCATGTCCCTCCACAATCTTCTATCTACAGTGCATCGTATCAGTTCTTTTGTTGACTGTTTTCCATGCCATGACACCAAGCTATTCAGTATTGTTTTCTCTTTATCGTCCGCGATCTCTCTTTCCTTTTATTTTGCCAGTTGTAACCAAGTATTCCAACTTTCCTCTGTAAATATAAGGTTGTGATTTGTCATGATTAGTCCAGGCAATTTAAGAAGGTAGTTTGCCTACTCTTGGCTACTGTGAAGAAAAACAAAATAAAATGGTTTAACTGTGTTTGTCGATCGTCTGGTCCATTGTACAAGAAAGTGAGAAAGAGGCGAGTAGGAAATGTAGGAAGAAAAAGAGATAAGAAGATAACATGGACAGGCCTCGATTTTACAGAGTCCAAAAGAGTGATAGAGAGACATGGAGGAGATTGATGAAGTCTGTCAGTTGATGCGTCAACGACCCCCAGGTTTATGCGTCGATGATATGATAATGATATGATGAGGATGATGATGATATGATAAGGATGGTGATGATATGACTAGGATGATGATGATATGATAAGGATGATGATGATATGATGATATAATAACAATGATGATGATATGATGATATGATGATATGATGATATGAGGATATGATGATATGATGATATGATGATATGATGATATGATGATATGATGATATGATGATATGATAATGATATGATGAGGATGATGATGATATGATAAGGATGATGATGATATGATGATATGATGATATGATGATATGATAAGGATGATGATGATATGATGATATGATGATATGATAAGGATGATGATGATATGATGATATGATGATATGATGTTATGATGATATGATGATATGATGATATGATGATATGATGATATGATAAGGATGATGATGATATGATGATATGATAAGGATGATGATATGATGATATGATAAGGATGATGATGATATGATGATATGATGATATGACTAGGATGATGATAATGTGATGATATGATGATGATGAAGGTGAACGAACTTGGCAGATGTGGGCGAGTGATACTCCCCTATAAAGCTTTAGACTTGCTAACTCAGATTCTGATTTTATTGGTAGCTGGAGCAAAGTTAATGTTAGCTTCTATTTCTTTCTATCATTCTCTGACCATTCTCTGACCTTTCTCTGATATTTATATTATTACAGTATCACAACTTGTCCGTATTTTAAATTGCCTTCCATTCCCCTTTTTTCAGCGAGAGTGGGAGCTGCCACTCCACATCATGCAACAGAGACACAGTACAATGAACTAAGTCATTAATTAAACAACGGCAATTGCTATGGGACTATATTTCATTTTACATTGTAATCTTGAATTTTCATCTGCTTCTTTCTCTATTATGTTATCATGATCCAGTAAATTATTGTTGCCTTTTGTCAGCTCGGAGTTTCCACCGGTAATAAAAATGTTATGGTTATGGTTATGGAAGACCCAGGTATCACTGCAAACGAATTAAAATCCATAATTGCTCAGCCGCCCGTGCCAGTGGAATCATCCGAATTATTATTTTATCACATAAACAAAGAAAGGTAGCTGTAGTCCCCATCATAGCAGTGTCAACACACGCCAAAAGAAATAATGCGAAACCGCACAGAAAGTGAACACAGCCATCTGTTCTCCATCATACGATATCATCATTCATCGTAAACAATCGCAATATCGAAACACGATCATAACGGATGAAACGCACATCTCACAGTGTGCACAGAGCACTTAACTCAGTAGCTCCTGCAACAAGCCGGACTTGGAATTTGAGGAAACCGCAACAAGGAACACTTTTCGGACATAGCATTTAATGGCTTCTGCCACATATACACCATATTGACCGAAGTTAACGTCCTCCTGAAAATGATGATCGTCATTTTTTTTTTTTTTTTTTTTTTTTTTTTTTTAATGTATAGCACTTGATGGTGCTTGTCCGGTTAGCGCAATCGATAGGCGGTTGGCTTACCACGGCAACAGCCGGGGTTCGTACCCTGGCGAGGATACCTGGGTTTTACTAATTCCCTAAAAATTAGCCACCTATCGTGGGAGCCGCGATAGCTCAGTGGTTAGTGAACTGGACTACTACGGACAATCGGTAGGGTTCGATCCCAACCGACAGCTCCGGGTTCACCCAGCCTTAAATGGGTACCGGATTTTTTCTGGGAAAGTAAAAGCAGCACGGGCGTAATACCGACCACATTACCCAAAAATCATGTGCTGAAGGTCTGTAAAATATAGGGTCACTAACACCATATTTCCCTATACGCCACTTGGCGTGACGGGGGGTACTTTTTTACTTTTACTTGATGGTGCTAGAACATCACCCTGACTCCAAATCCGTACATATGAAACACAGTTGGTCATCGGACTATCCCCGTCGCACATTAAACAACAGACTGTAAGATCTCCCTGCAATGTGAATTTGTGAAATTATTATCCCTCCTTATTAACATGAGAGGTAAAGAATAGTGACACTGTGACCTTCCAGGCATGTCGTAAGAGGCGACTAAGGAGGTTGATCGATGGCTTGACAAGCTGTCATTGTAAAAAGTATTTTTATGGAAACAGCGCCATAGATTTTAGAGCAGTGATCTCTGCAATATGTGCCATTTTGGCACGCAAGGTTTCTGTTTTTGAGATTGTGGTTCTGCCCTATGTGCTGTCTTCGGCTCGAAAGGACAATAGATAGATAAATAGATAGATAAATAGATAGATAGATAGATAGATAGATAAATAGATAGATAGATAGATAGATAGATAGATAGATAGATAGATAGATAGATAGATAGATAGATAGATAGATAGATAGATAGATAGATAGATAGATAGATAGATAGATAGATAGATAGATAGATAGATAGATCGATAGATAGATAGATAGATAGATAGATAGATAGATAGATAGATAGATAGATAGATAGATAGATAGATAGATAGATAGATAGATAGATAGATAGATAGATAGATAGATAGATAGATAGATAGATAGATAGATAGATAGATAGATAGATAGATAGATAGATAGATAGATAGATAGATAGATTGATAGATATATAGATAGATAGATAGATAGATAGATAGATAGATAGATAGATAGATAGATAGATAGATAGATAGATAGATAGATAGATAGATAGATAGATAGATAGATAGATAGATAGATAGATAGATAGATAGATAGATAGATAGATAGATAGATAGATAGATAGATAGATAGATAGATAGATAGATAGATAGATAGATAGATAGATAGATAGATAGATAGATAGATAGATAGATAGATAGATAGATAGATAGATAGATAGATAGATAGATAGATAGATAGATAGATAGATAGATAGATAGATAGATAGATAGATAGATAGATAGATAGATAGATAGATAGATAGATAGATAGATAGATAGATTAACATGAACCTCCGAGAGTGACTCCGGTGCTAATAAAAATGTGATTCATTTCAATCATCGTCTCCAGCCATGTTCTTGAAAATGCTCGGAAAGCCACTGCTCTCTTGTTTTTGTAGTAATTGGACAGACATAGTTTGTGCTTGGTTAAAGGGTATCAAAAGAATAATGTCTTTCTTTAGGTGCAAGTGTTTCGAAACTTGCCCTCCACTAGACTCAGTTGCCAAAAGAGAATCAGTTCATGGACCTTGATCAAGGAAGGAAAGCATTCAAGCGGACGCACTAGGCATCGCCTTCCTAAAGGTGTATCCAGTGGCGTAACGTAAAGAGTGCCTGAGAGAAGGTTGCTCATGGTGCATTACTCTTAGGGACGTACAATTTAAAAATGAAAAAAAAATATTGTAGTAATACATTTAGTAAAATGAGCAGGACTGAATTATTGCATTTTCCAACGCTCAGGGAACTAAAGATACGCCATTGGGTGTGTCCCAAGAAAAGTGAAGGTTCTACACTCCAGTCCTAAACGACAATAAAGCTACCTTTACATTGAACCTCAAAGACGCCTATTTCTCTTTCTAATTCGATTTTTTAATTATTAATACTTTATTTTAAATACATATTTGTATGTGTGTGTTGTATGTTTGCTCCCGTTGAAGCCATTTGCGCCGTAACGTCGTTCTGATCTGTGGTGTCCACATGTTACATGAAGTTTTAACCATACAATTTGTTTCCACATATATTTGTTCATTTCTGCTCCTATTTCAAACCACAATTTTCTTGATTTCGCTAATTCGAATGGTAATCCGTTATGTCAAAGTCATAGGTTCTAGGCATGCCAGGACAGGCTGTTGTTTTCTTTTCTTTTTATTTGTCTTCTTGCTGACACTAATGGACTAGCTGTATCCCTCCATCACTTATGTTTATCGCTTTCATCAGAGTCATATCTATTTTTAATCTGGTTTTACTATCAACTCTTATCATCATCATCATCAAGTACCGGGCCTGCTGGCGTAGGTGATCATGTCTCTCCACGACTTTCGATCACAACAGTTATTTTATCATTTCTGTTGTTGACCTTCTACCAAGCCATTCTTTTAAGCTGTCTGGTATCTTTTCACTTTGTTTACCTCTATCCCTTCGTTCCTCAATTTTCCAAGTTGTTACAATATATTCCAGCTGTTTTCTTCTCATTACATAGCCAAAGAATGATGATTGTTTCTTTCTAATATTGGAAATTAGCTCTCTTTTTGCTTTGACCTCTTTCAAAACTTTTTTATTACTCTTCTTAGATGTCCATTGTTTTCTCAACATCCTTCTGTAAAACCACAATTCTACAGCTTCCAGTGATTTTCTTGTCTGTTGTCCTATTGTCCACTATTCGATTCACTTCCATATGTTACTACTGGCTCTACATAACATTTAAGAACTTTATTTCTTGTTTCTATTGTGAAAAACGGATTGCACAGTATCTTCTTCATTTCTTGGAAAGCTGCTTCTGCCTGAGCCATTACCATCTTCTTTACTTAAAATATTTAATTTTTACTGGCACGGAGCTGACAATTTATGTTTTTACTATCCTCTGTGTATATTTTTGCTGCTGTTTTTATTTTGAATTGTTTTTTCCTACTTTGATGCAATTTATTACAAGGCTCACACGCTTATAAAACTGACATTTTTATCCAAAAATGCAATTATTTCACCAAACATTTAATCTATATTTATCTATTAAAAAAAAAAATTATAAACTGCTGTTTCCAAATCTAAACTTTGCTCCATTATCGAGTTGAGCGGGAAGAATGAGCAGCTAAAGCACACCCACTCCTACCTGCCCTGTCCGCGACAACAGACAGGCGTCAGCAGAGCAATCCTTTAAATATTTGCCCACTGCTCATTTCCCCCCTCGACCTTGTTCTCGGTTAACAGCTTATCTCCTTCGATGCTGGTTTATTGTTCAGCGGTTTTATTTCGTTTTTTTTTTTTTTAGCGTAACGTGAAAATTACTTAAAGGATAGAATTAATGTCTAAAGCAACAGGTGTGATCACTGGGAATGCAGGTACACCTGTGCGGGGCCACAGGTTGGGCTGTGCCGGTATTGAGGTTGTGCTTGATGCGGG
Source organism: Megaustenia siamemsis (assembly GCA_032433765.1). Taxonomy (NCBI): domain Eukaryota; kingdom Metazoa; phylum Mollusca; class Gastropoda; order Stylommatophora; family Ariophantidae; genus Megaustenia; species Megaustenia siamemsis. The sequence goes on along the minus strand of JAVIAB010000145.1, from coordinate 34,815,439 downwards.
CACGGAGAGGTGAACATTTGTTTTTTTCCTTTCTATATCCAGGTGGATTAACGTGGACTGGATGTAGAGTGTGTGTGTTTAGCCATGGATTAATGTTTCATTCTCTAATCATCGTCAACATGTTCTATTCGATGCGGTAATGTGACATGTCGTTGTGTTACACCTTTACACCTCACACCTTTGTACCTTCTGTTTTTTTAGCGTCGTTGTGTGTGCGTGTGCATGTGTGCGTGTGTATGTGCGTGTGTATGTGTGAGTGTATGTGTGCGAGTGTATGTGTATGAGTGCGAGTGTATGTGTGCGTGTGTATGTGTGAGTGTATGTGTGCGAGTGTATGTGTGAGTGTGTATGTGTGCGAGTGTATGTGTGCGTGTGTATAAGGTAAAGTAAAGATAAAGATAAAGTACGAGACTTGAACCGGCGTCTTAGCACGCGAGTTTCCACCTATATGTGCTCGGCCGCCTATCCAGAAATGTTCGGAGATTTCTGTATAGTGTCGCCTCAAGCATCGAAACTCAGATGCGAGGCGACATTCCTCACCTTCCCAGGGTGAAACCCTGGTGCCCATTTCTGCCAACGGCTGGGTCGACCGTGGGGGTATTTTTTTTTCCCAACCACGAGTACAACTCACACTGCTCCCAGCGGGAATCGAACACGGGTTGTCCGAACGTCGGTAGTCCAGTCGGGTGGTTTCCCCAACTAGGCCCATTACCGAGGCCCACGAAATGCGTGTGTATGTGCGTGAGTATGTGTGCGTGTATGTTATTAATATTCTTAATTGGTATCTATTAATTTGTAGGTTTTGACTTCTTCAACTTTATTTAGATTTCTTCACAGTTTGTTTAGAACAAGTTTGGTTTCTTCACTTTTGTTTAGGACAAGTTTAGATATATCTTCAAGTTTGTTTAGGACAAGTTTAGATATATCTTCAAGTTTGTTTAGAACAAGTTTGGTTTCTTCACTTTTGTTTAGGACAAGTTAGATATATCTTCAAGTTTGTTTAGGACAAGTTAGATATATCTTCAAGTTTGTTTAGAACAAGTTTGGTTTCTTCACTTTTGTTTAGGACAAGTTTAGATATATCTTCAAGTTTGTTTAGGACAAGTTTAGATATATCTTCAAGTTTGTTTAGGACAAGTTTAGATATATCTTCAAGTTTGTTTAGGACAAGTTTAGATAAATCTTCAAGTTTGTTTAGGACAAGTTTAGATATATCTTCAAGTTTGTTTAGGACAAGTTTTAGATATACCTTCAAGTTTGTTTAGGACAAGTTTAGATTTATTTTCAAGTTTGTTCCGGACAAGTTTAGATATATCTTCAAGTTTGTTTCAGACAAGTTTAGATATATCTTCAAGTTTGTTTAGGACAAGTTTAGATATATCATCAAGTTTGTTTCAGACAAGTTTAGATATATCTTCAAGTTTGTTTAGGACAAGTTTAGATATATCTTCAAGTTTGTTTCAGACAAGTTTAGATATATCTTCAAGTTTGTTTAGGACAAGTTTAGAAATATCTTCAAGTTTGTTTAGGACAAGTTTAGATTTATTTTCAAGTTTGTTTCGGACAAGTTTAGATATATCTTCAAGTTTGTTTCAGACAAGTTTAGATATATCTTCAAGTTTGTTTAGGACAAGTTTAGATATATCTTCAAGTTTGTTTCAGACAAGTTTAGATATATCTTCAAGTTTGTTTAGAACAAGTTTGGTTTCTTCACTTTTGTTTAGGACAAGTTTAGATATATCTTCAAGTTTGTTTAGGACAAGTTTAGATATATCTTCAAGTTTGTTTAGGACAAGTTGAGATAAATCTTCAAGTTTGTTTAGGACAAGTTTAGATATATCTTCAAGTTTGTTTAGGACAAGTTTAGATATATCTTCAAGTTTGTTTCAGACAAGTTTAGATATATCTTCAAGTTTGTTTAGAACAAGTTTGGTTTCTTCACTTTTGTTTAGGACAAGTTTAGATATATCTTCAAGTTTGTTTAGGACAAGTTTAGATATATCTTCAAGTTTGTTTAGGACAAGTTGAGATAAATCTTCAAGTTTGTTTAGGACAAGTTTAGATATATCTTCAAATTTGTTTAGGACAAGTTTAGATATATCTTCAAGTTTGTTTAGGACAAGTTTAGATTTATTTTCAAGTTTGTTTCGGACAAGTTTAGATATATCTTCAAGTTTGTTTCAGACAAGTTTAGATATATCTTCAAGTTTGTTTAGGACAAGTTTAGATATATCTTCAAGTTTGTTTCAGACAAGTTTAGATATATCTTCAAGTTTGTTTAGGACAAGTTTAGATATATATTCAAGTTTGTTTCGGACAAGTTTAGATATATCTTCAAGTTTGTTTCAGACAAGTTTAGATATATCTTCAAGTTTGTTTAGGACAAGTTTAGATATATCTTCAAGTTTGTTTAGGACAAGTTTAGATTTATTTTCAAGTTTGTTTCGGACAAGTTTAGATATATCTTCAAGTTTGTTTCAGACAAGTTTAGATATATCTTCAAGTTTGTTTAGGACAAGTTTAGATATATCTTCAAGTTTGTTTCAGACAAGTTTAGATATATCTTCAAGTTTGTTTAGGACAAGTTTAGATATATACTCAAGTTTGTTTCGGACAAGTTTAGATATATCTTCAAGTTTGTTTCAGACAAGTTTAGATATATCTTCAAGTTTGTTTCAGACAAGTTTAGATATATCTTCAAGTTTGTTTAGGACAAGTTTAGATATATCTTCAAGTTTGTTTAGGACAAGTTTAGATATATCTTCAAGTTTGTTTAGGACAAGTTTAGATAAATCTTCAAGTTTGTTTAGGACAAGTTTAGATATATCTTCAAGTTTGTTTAGGACAAGTTTAGATATATCTTCAAGTTTGTTTAGGACAAGTTTAGATTTATTTTCAAGTTTGTTTCGGACAAGGTTAGATATATCTTCAAGTTTGTTTCAGACAAGTTTAGATATATCTTCAAGTTTGTTTAGGACAAGTTTAGATATATCTTCAAGTTTGTTTCAGACAAGTTTAGATATATCTTCAAGTTTGTTTAGGACAAGTTTAGATATATCTTCAAGTTTGTTTCAGACAAGTTTAGATATATCTTCAAGTTTGTTTAGGACAAGTTTAGATATATCTTCAAGTTTGTTTATGACAAGTTTAGATATATCTTCAAGTTTGTTTCGGACAAGTTTAGATATATCTTCAAGTTTGTTTAGGACAAGTTTAGATATATCTTCAAGTTTGTTTAGGACAAGTTTAGATATATCTTCAAGTTTGTTTAGGACAAGTTTAGACATATCTTCAAGTTTGTTTAGGACAAGTTTAGATATATCTTCAAGTTTGTTTAGGACAAGTTTAGATATATCTTCAAGTTTGTTTCAGACAAGTTTAGATATATCTTCAAGTTTGTTTAGGACAAGTTTAGATATATCTTCAAGTTTGTTTAGGACAAGTTTAGATATATCTTCAAGTTTGTTTAGGACAAGTTTAGATATATCTTCAAGTTTGTTTCAGACAAGTTTAGATATATCTTCAAGTTTGTTTAGGACAAGTTTAGATATATCTTCAAGTTTGTTTAGGACAAGTTTAGATATATCTTCAAGTTTGTTTAGGACAAATTTAGATATATCTTCAAGTTTGTTTAGAACAAGTTTAGATATATCTTCAAGTTTGTTTAGGACAAGTTTAGATATATCTTCAAGTTTGTTTAGGACAAGTTTAGATATATCTTCAAGTTTGTTTAGGACAAGTTTAGATATATCTTCAAGTTTGTTTAGGACAAGTTTAGATATATCTTCAAGTTTGTTTAGGACAAGTTTAGATATATCTTCAAGTTTGTTTAGGACAAGTTTAGATATATCTTCAAGTTTGTTTAGGACAAGTTTAGATATATCTTCAAGTTTGTTTAGGACAAGTTTAGATATATCTTCAAGTTTGTTTAGGACAAGTTTAGATAGATCTTCAAGTTTGTTTAGGACAAGTTTAGATATATCTTCAAGTTTGTTTCGGACAAGTTTAGATATATCTTCAAGTTTGTTTAGGACAAGTTTAGATATATATTCAAGTTTGTTTCGGACAAGTTTAGATATATCTTCAAGTTTGTTTAGAGATAGTTCTAAGTTAGATTTGAACAATTCTTGATTACTTCAAGTTTGTTTAGAGATAGTTCTAAGTTAGATTTGAACAATTCTTGATTACTTCAAGTTTGTTTAGAGATAGTTCTAAGTTAGATTTGAACAATTCTTGACTACTTCTAGTTTGTTTAGAGATAGTTCTAAGTTAGATTTGAACAATTCTTGACTACTTCAAGTTTGTTTAGAGATAGTTCTAAGTTAGATTTGAACAATTCTTGATTACTTCAAGTTTGTTTAGAGATAGTTCTAAGTTAGATTTGAACAATTCTTGATTACTTCAAGTTTGTTTAGAGATAGTTCTAAGTTAGATTTGAACAATTCTTGACTACTTCAAGTTTGTTTAGAGATAGTTCTAAGTTAGATTTGAACAATTCTTGACTACTTCAAGTTTGTTTAGAGATAGTTCTAAGTTAGATTTGAACAATTCTTGACTACTTCAAGTTTGTTTAGAGATAGTTCTAAGTTAGATTTGAACAATTCTTGATTACTTCAAGTTTGTTTAGAGATAGTTCTAAGTTAGATTTGAACAATTCTTGATTACTTCAAGTTTGTTTAGAGATAGTTCTAAGTTAGATTTGAACAATTCTTGATTACTTCAAGTTTGTTTAGAGATAGTTCTAAGTTAGATTTGAACAATTCTTGATTACTTCAAGTTTGTTTAGAGATAGTTCTAAGTTAGATTTGAACAATTCTTGACTACTTCAAGTTTGTTTAGAGATAGTTCTAAGTTAGATTTGAACAATTCTTGATTACTTCAAGTTGTTTAGAACAAACGTTCGATTTTTTAAAGTCTTCACTGACCTGTTGATTCGTGACGATCCTGCGTCGTTGTATCGTTCCAATGCTCTATATATCGACGTGCAGTATGTGGGTTTCCTGTTCACCCATTTTTATTTAACTTTCCCAGATGATGTTCAACTTTTATTTACCCTCATCCCTTTCCTCCTCCTCATCCCTTTCCTCCTCCTCATCATCTCGCTCTCCTTCTTCTTCATCTTCGTACCGACATCTTCTTCCTTTCTTCGTGAGAAATGAAAAAAAGAAAGAAAAACAAAACATAACGGTATGGTTAAAGCTTTACGTGATAAATGGACGACACAAATTAGAACGACGTTTCGGCTCAATAGGCCTTCAGCAGGAACACACATGCAGCACGCACAGATAAGAAAGTAATGGAGTGTTTTAAATCATCATCATCGAGTGCCGTCTCCGCAATGAAGATTGGCTACCTTGGAGAACCATTCTGCTCTGTCTCTTGCTTTGATGGTGCAGGTTGTCATAGGCTGATTTGTCCATCTTTTGTTGTTACTCGTCCATGTTAGTCCTGGTCTGCCTCTGCCTCTTTTACCTTGTATTTTCCCCTCCAGGATTACTTTTATTAGGCTGTTGTGTCTTTTAACATGGCCCAAAAATCGCATTTGTCTTGTTTGAATTGTGTTTAGTAGTTCTCTTTTCATTTTTAGTTGTTTTAAGACTAGTATTTTAAATACAAATTATTAAAAACTAGAAAAAATTGAAATAAAAATAAAATGTCTCCCTGTATACTAAGCTGTACTAGTGTTTACAATCAGCTGTACTAGTGTTTACAATCAGCTGTACTAGTGTTTACAATCAGCTGTACTGCAGCTTCGCGTTTGTATTTGTGTCTTTGCCTTGACCACTCTTCCGCTCTTCACTATCTTCGTCTTTATAATTCTTTTCATTTTCTACTTCACTTTATAACAATTTTCTTTTTTTCTTACTGTTTTTTTAATTACTTTCCACACATTTTCTTCACACCTACACATGTTTATTAAAACAGAACCTCTCATATAACGGGTTTAGATCGCTCATATATCAACATATCACCCATACAACCCTTTAACATGTACGCGGTGTAGCATAAACATCTCTCTCTCTCTCTCTCTCTCTATATATATATATATATATATATATATATATATATACATACATATATATAATATATAATTCGCATTACATAACCACACCACACTTTTAAAGTAATAAACTATGTGCCTGTTTAATCTTTTACAGTGGTATCTGACGTCTCATGTCCTTGCAGATAGGGTCAGACGTCTCATGGCCTTACAGATAGGGTCAGACGTCTCATGTCGTCACAGATAGTGTCAGACGTCTCATGTCCTTACATATAGGGTCAGACGTCTCATGTCCTCACATATAGGGTCAGACGTCTCATGTCCTCACATATAGGGTCAGACGTCTCATGTCCTCACAGATAGGGTCAGACGTCTCATGTCCTTACATATAGGGTCAGACGTCTCATGTCCTTACATATAGGGTCAGACGTCTCATGTCCTTACATATAGGGTCAGACGTCTCATGTCCTTACAGATAGGGTCAGACGTCTCATGTTATCACAGATAGGGTCAGACGTCTCATGTCCTTACATATAGGGTCAGACGTCTCATGTCCTCACAGATAGGGTCAGACGTCGCATGTCCTCACAGATAGGGTCAGACGTCTCATGTCCTTACAGATTGGGTCAGGCGTCTCATGTCCTCACAGATTGGGTCAGGCGTCTAATGTCCTCACAGATAAGGTCAGACGTCTCATGTCCTCACAGATAGGGTCAGACGTCGCATGTCCTCACAGATAGGGTCAGACGTCGCATGTCCTCACAGATAGGGTCAGACGTCGCATATCCTCACAGATTGGGTCAATCGTCTCATGTCCTCACAGATTGGGTCAGGCGTCTCATGTCCTCACAGATAGGGTCAGACGTCTCATGTCCTCACAGATAGGGTCAGACGTCTCGTGTCCTTACATATAGGGTCAGACGTCTCATGTCCTCACAGATAGGGTCAGACGTCGCATGTCCTCACTGATAGGGTCAGACGTCTCATGTCCTCACAGATAGGGTCAGACGTCTCATGTCCTCACAGATAGGGTCAGACGTCTCATGTCCTCACAGATAGGGTCAGGCGTCTCATGTCCTCACAGATAGGGTCAGACGTCTCATGTCTTCACAGATAGGGTCAGACGTCTCATGTCCTCACAGATAGGGTCAGACGTCTCATGTCCTCACAGATAGGGTCAGACGTCTCATGTCCTCACAGATAGGGTCAGACGTCTCATGTCCTCACAGATAGGGTCAGGACAAGAATATCGCAATTCTATTAGTAACACATTGGTTTGGTTTATCATATAGAGAGAGAGTAGCTACTCCTACCAACCAGGATGTTGCCTTCAGTGAGTAGGAAAACATAGCAAATAATTTACAGAAATACAGGAGTGACAACAACAACAACAACAACAACAACAACAACAACAACAAGAACAGAAATACAGGAGTGACAACAACAACAACAACAACAACAACAACAACAACAAGAACAGAAATACAGGAGTGACAACAACAACAACAACAACAACAAGAACAGAAATACAGGAGTGACAACAACAACAACAACAACAACAACAACAACAACAACAAAAAGAACAGAAATATAAATGAGGCTGTATCATCATGATCAAGTACCCAGTGTGCTGGCGTAGGTGATCATGTCTCTTCACAACTTTCGATCTCGACAGTTATTTATCATTTCTGTTGTTGACCTTCTGCCAAGCCATTCTCTTAAGCTGGTCTGGTATCTTTTCTCTTTGCTTCCCTCTAACTCTTCGACCCTCAATTTTCCGTTGTTACAATATATTCCAGGTGTATAAAGAAATGAAATAAAAATGGGGAATTATAATGAACAAAAATATAAATGAAACTGCACACAGATTATAAATATCAATAACACAATGAAAGAACAGAAATATAAACACGGCAAAAAGTAACATAAAAAAAACGGAACAATAAAAAGAAGTTAAATATAACTGGGACAACAGAAAAACAGGAATATAAAAAAGAACAATTAAAAGTACATAGATAAAAAATATTGACATTAAAACAATGGAAAATACATGTTAGACAATGAAGACAAAAAACATACAAAAGTTCTTTCCTTTCTTGTCTGACCTTTCAGTGTCGAAGAAGTATGTGTAATATGCTGCTGTCTGTTGCTGACCTTTTCTGCAGTTATGTTTTTTAAAGAATCAGCAACATAAACCATATATGGTTGTTATTTTATGTTTCCCCATCCCCATTTTGGTCTATATCCAGCACCATTAGGGCTGCCACAAATGCTCCTAGGTAGGTTCTTCTATCCGGAAAATTAAATAAATCTCAATTTTAATTGCAGTAGAGAGTTAGGGTAGGGGCTACTACTGACGTCAGTACAAAATGGAGAGAAACAAACTTTGGTAAATGTTTTGTTGTGAGAAAGAAGGTAAGAGAGAATCCACGACACGAGTAACGACGTCAAGAGGGTTTATGTGTAATCAATACTTCACGAGGCTAGGTCTCAAACTCGGCGAGGTGGATTTCCTTCATTGGCTACATAATGATAGTAAGAGTGATCCTTGAAATCCGTAACCGATACGGGAGCGAGAGAGATATTGACGGATAAATAGATGAAAGAATGGAAAGTTATAAATGATCACCATTTCTCTTACCTGTGTAGGATATCTTTGTGTTGAGGATAACTACATCGAGTGTGCTCCTTATTTTTCTTCTTTTTTAGATCTCTCATTACTCACATATTTATTACGGTCTCTCTCTCCGCATTCACTACCTATCTATATATCCCAGTGGGTCACTCACTCTAATATATATATTACATCAATGCCTATCTTATCTGTCACTCACTCACTTACTCACTCACTCACTCACTCACTCACTCACTCACTCACTCACTCACTCACTCACTCACTCACTCACTCACTCACTCACTCACTCACTCACTCACTCACTCACTCATTCATTCGCTTACTCTCATATATATTACATCAATGCCTATCTTATTTCTCACACGCTCACTCACTCACTCACTATATATATATATGCCTATCGTATTTCTCACCCACTCACTCACTCACTCACTCACTCACTCACTCACTCACTCACTCACTCACTCACTCACTCACTCACTCACTATATATATCAATGCCTATCGTATTTCTCACTCACTCACTCACTCACTCACTTACACTCTATGAATAATATATATATATACCCCCTATATATGGCCCATTTCGTCTTGTCAGACAGTTTAGTGTAGTCTGTTGTGTATTTTTTTGAGGTTTTGTTTTTGTCGAACAGCTTCTTTCTGGACTAATTCTACCAATGTTTGACAAACACGCTCGGCCACAATATGAACAAGTCAGGCCCACTGATCCACAGGGTTTTCTATCTTTTTTTTCATGAGTCTTTTCTCTTCCATGGTTTGCATAGTACAGCCTCAAAGGATGCTATTCCATTCCGTATACAGGCTCTCCACGATGTGTGATCTCTTGCCAGATGTTCCCAGTCATTTATATAACCAACTTAGCAGTCATGCAACGTACTAAGGACATGACAATCATGACAATGCTCCGAAGTCGAAGATTAAGATGTCTGGGGCACGTCCAGTGAAAGGAAGAAAACAGCATTCCTAAGCAAATACTATATGGTGAACTAATACACGGAGAGAGACGGAAATCGGCAGACCTAAACTACTATATATATATATATATATATATATATATATATATAAAACTCACTCTCATATACATGATATCACTACCTGTCTATATCACACTCACTCACTCCTATATACATTATATGACTACCTGTCTATATCACACTCACTCACTCTCATATACATTATATCACTACCTGTCTATATCACACTCACTCACTCTCATATACATTATATCACTACCTGTCTATATCACACTCACTGACTCCCATATAAATTATCCTTATGTGTCCATCTTTTCTGTTCCCGAATTACTTTTCTTCTAAATTCCATATTATATTTATTTTATCTTTATCTATCTATCTATCTATCTATCTATCTATCTATCTATCTATCTATCTATCTATCTATCTATCTATCTATCTATCTATCTATCTATCTATCTATCTATCTATCTATCTATCTATCTATCTATCTATCTATCTATCTATCTGTCTGTCTGTCTGTCTGTCTGTCTGTCTGTCTGTCTGTCTGTCTGTCTGTCTGTCTGTCTGTCTGTCTGTCTGTCTGTCTATCTGTCTGTCTGTCTGTCTGCCTGTAGGCCTGTCTGCCTGCCTGTCTGTCTGCCTGTCTCTCTGTCCTGTCTGTCTGTCTGTAATAAAAAAAAAAAAACTAAAGAGCCCGTCTCGCCAAGTGGCGTATAGGGAATATAGTGTTAGTGACCATAAATTTTACAGACCTTTAGCACATGATTTTTGGGGTAATGTGGTCGGTATTACGCCCGTGCCGCTTTACTTTCCCAGAAAAAATCCGGCACCTATTTAAGGCTGGGTGAACCCGGAAGCCGTCGGTTAGGATCGAACTCTACCTCTTGTGGTTTTTAGTCCAGTCCACTAACCAGGGAGTTATCACGGCTCCCTTCGTGTCTGTACTCACACAATCTGCTTAAACATAACCGAGAGTCGCTGTAGCGCTGCAGTCGTTGTAGCTCGCCTCACTACCCCCCTGTCGAAGCACATTTTGAGCGGTCAGAGTTTTTTTTCAATTGAAAAGAAGAAGCATACCCTCATGTCATAGCTTTACGGAGTGAGAATAATATAAAATTAATAAACGTTTCGGAGACAGACTCTCATTCAGCAGATATCATTTTATGTGTGGATAACAGAAAATCACTGGAGTCTGTAGAAATGTGGTTTTACAGAAGAATGTTGAGGATACAATGGACAGCTAAGAAGAGTAATGAAAATGTTCTGAAAGAGGCCAAAGCAAACAGAGAGCTAATTTACAATATTAAAAAGAAACAATCATCACTTTATGGCCATGTAATAAGAAGAGAACAACTGGTATATATTGTAACGACTGGGAAAATTGAGGGACGAAGAGATTAGAGGGAAGCAAAGAGAAAAGATACCAGACAGCTTAAGAGAATGGCTTGGCAGAAGGTCAACAACAGAAATGATAAATAACTGTCGAAATCGAAAGTTATAGAGAGACATGATCACCTACGCCAGCAGGCTGGGTACTTGATGATGATGGTTTCCCTAACATTTTTGTGATACCTGCCAGAACTCAAATTATGCGAAAGTGAGTAGCTAGTCCTTTTGGAGACGAATGATAAAATCATGTTGACGCTGCGCAATTAAAAAAAAAAAAAAAAAAATCTTTCTGACGATTAAAATAGAAAGGAGAGTAAAGAAAGAATGCCGCTTCCTGGGGGTCAGAACTGAAGGGAATGTCACTTTTACATGTAAAAGTGCTGCTTTTTTTCTTAGCTATCACTCGTCAAGTGGGCCTAAATGCGTTGTGTCGTTACTTTAAGATATTCTCCGAAATATCCAACGTTTACGTCCAATGCATCCGTCTCCGGCATGTGCAGGTTTTCTGATTTACCAATTTTGCCCGGTCAGCGGTAATTTGTGTCCTACTCTTTTCTTCTTTTAACTATCAAAGGATCTTTAACGTGCGCAGAGTGCACACACTATATTCTCTCCTTCAACAATAATTGAGCGACCTAAACAGATGGTGACCAGAGAGCCAGGAGGGTAGAACCACGAATGAATCACGAATTAGATGAGAAAAATTCCTACTGCATGTGGCGAGATGCGAACCAGAATCTGCCTTTACAGAGGCTGACGTGTAATCTCGAAACCACCCAATACTCTCTTAGTGTAACATCCACTTTTCATAAATTACCTCAGGTTGGGGGAGAGAGATATAACATCAGAGCTAAAACTAAGAAGAGCAAAATGTCTTCTCAACATTCCTATATGGTGCAGAAACATAGACATTAGACAAAAAAACAGAACAGAGAATTGAAGCCTTTGAAATGTGGAAGAATAGGTAGAATTGAATGGAAGGCATAGAAAAAAAACGATGAAGTCTTAAAACAACTAAAAATGAAAGGAGACATACTAAACACAATTCAAACAAGTCAAATGCGATTTTTGGGCAATGTTAAAAGACACAACAGCCTACTAAAAGTAATCCTGGAAGGGAAAATATAAGGTAAAAGAGGCAGAGGCAGACCAAGACTAACATGGACGAGTCACATCAAAATGGACACACCAGCCTATGACAACCTGCACCATCAAAGCAAGAGACAGAGCAGAATCCATAGTAGCCAACCTTCGTTGCGGAGATGGCACTCGATGATGATGATGATGTGGAAGAGAGCGCGGAAAAAGATGTTCGCCGGAGAGACAGAGATAGGGCACCATAACAGGATCTTTCTATGTTTCAAGTATTTTCTACTGCAAATTTGCAACCAGCTGGACTGCAGTGGGATCAAGTATCCCACCGAAGTGGGAGCCTGGCTTCATTTGTTGAGAAAGCGGTTATTGCTGTGAAAAGCTCTCTGGTCATAAATCCATGAGGATTTGGCGTGGGCGAATGGAGATTATGCTGCCCGTGATGGCCGTTACTCGGAAGTGTCCATTATGAGCTGTGCGCCATTTGTACAGAGTGCAGTGCGTTCAACATAACAGTGTGAACCATCGAGAAGGAAACTTTTTTGGTTGCAGGAAATGGGAGATGAACGGCTATGGGAATTCCCCTCTTGCAGTGAAGCCATTCCGTTTTAAAGTCTAAAGTCTTTCAAGATATTCTAATGGACACATTTCGACTATATGGTGACTATTATCAACATCATCTCTCCACTGCCGTGTGACCACACACAAGGCCATCCATTTACTAGCTAAGGTTGTTCTTCTTTGTGAGATCGTTCAGTTTTAGTAAGGAAGTAGAAGCTGTATGTCCTTGCCTCTCTTATCCGTACACTAAAAAAACCTCTCTTTCTCGACCTTTTATTATTTTACCTTTTCTTTTTGTTTCCCCATTTGAGGCAATTCTTTGCGATTCTCTTGTCTCTTTTTATCACATGGTCGACATATGCCAACTTTCTTTACTTGATTATAGCTGAGATTGTGAATGGATGTGTCTCTCTCTGGTGGTGAAACATCGACTGTCACGTTATTATATAAACTTTATGTCGGCGTTTCTGTTTGTCAATGTTCAAGCAACTCAAAGTGCAACTGATAGTCTCCCTTTGCCAAAGTGAGTTGTTGCCCTTGTTTATTCATCCTAAATGTTGTTTATTTGTTGTATTTTATTTGTTCACCCTCTAATACATGGCATGAACAACAGGCAAGAACAGAATTAATCACATGCAATGTGGATAGATAATTATAATTGTGGATGAACATTATCATCTACGCTAACCTGTATGACACATGATGATGATGATTATAATCGCTAAAATAATGTGGATTGATACATGATTGCATAAATTGTGTGCATCGATACATGGCAATTGCCAAGTCAATCATTTTGATGACGAAATACTAAATTTGTTCCTTATGATTGCTAAAGAAGGGAGATTAATATATGATGATTGCTAAAGAAGGAAGATTAATATATGATGATTGCTAAATATGATTGTGAAATAGAACATGTTTGTTAATATAGTCATGATCATAAACGCTAGAAGCGGAAAGGTCGTTAACATAGTGTTGATCAAAACATAATAATAACAACTTATAATAACATAACAATGTATAACATCGTGTAAAGATAAAGGTAAAGTTAAAGGTAAAGTTAAAGGTAAAGTTAAAGGTAAAGTTAAAGGTAAAATTAAAGGTAAAGTTAAAGGTAAAGTTAAAGGTAAAGTTAAAGGTAAAATTAAAGGTAAAGTTAAAGGTAAAGTTAAAGGTAAAGTTAAAGGTAAAATTAAGGTAAAGTACGAGACTTGAATCGGCGTCTTAGCACGCGAGTTTTCACCCATATGTGTTCGGCCGCCTTTCCAGAAGTATTCGGAGACTTCTGGATAGTGTCGCTTCAAGCATCGAAACTCACGATGCGAGGCGGCATTCCTCACCCTCCCAGAGTACTAGTCTGGTACCCATTTCTGCCAGCGGCTGGGTCGACGGCGGGGTATTTGTGTCCCCAACCACGAGTACAACCCACACTGCTCCCAGCGGTTATCGAACACGGGTTGTCCGAACGTCGGTACCTCAGTCGGGTGGGTTTCCCACTAGGCTACCTGCGTATGTGTTTGTTAATATGAACAGGCTTATCCTCTTACCTGTTTCCTCTCACCTTTATCCTCTCACCTATATCCCCTCACCTGCATCCTCTCACCTGTATCCCCTATCACCTGCTTCCTCTCACCTCTATCCGATGTTTACTCTCAAGCCCTCTCTTCTCTGTTATCCAGACAGCTAAAAAGGTTGAGTAGTTATGCGAAACGTGCTCATAGACATCCAGATTTATTGGTAGTTTTTTTTTAAATTAATATATACAACGGTTCTCAGACTTTACTACTATAACCACACAGGTTTTATTACAATAACTCGAAATATAATAAACCACTGTGGTTTTGAGGTACGAGTTTCACAAGTTGAAAATATCTAGTTCAAAAGACATTTCGTGTGATCGAGCTCTTTTCTCTAACCTCAAAGTCGAGTCAATGAGAGGCACCCTTATCAGATTCGGACATCATCATCAAGTACCGGGCCTGCTGGCGTAGGTGATCATGTTTCTCCACAACTTTCGATCTCGACAGTTTTTTATCATTTCTGTTGTTGACCTTCTGCAAAGCCATTCTCTTAAGATGTACAGCTGTACTGTATCTTTTCTCTTTACTTCCCTCTATCTCTTCGTCCCTCGATTTTTCCAGTTGTTACAATATATTCCAGCTGTTCTCTTCTCATTACATGGCCAAAAATGATGATTGTTTCTTCCTAATATTGGAAATTAGCTCTCTTTTTGCTTTGACCTCTCACAGAACATTTTCATTACTCTTCTTAGCTGTCCATTGTATTCTCAACATTCTTCTGTAAAACCACATTTCTACAGACTCCAGTGATTTTCTTGTCTGTTGCCCTATTATTCACGATTCACATCCATATGTTAAGACTGGCTCTACATAACATTTAAGAACTCTTTTTCTTGTTTCTATTGTCAAAAATGGATTGCATAGTATCTTCCTCATTTATTGGAAAGCTGCTTTTGCTTGAGCCATTCTGCATCTCACCTCTGTTGTACGTCTTCCGTCTGAAGTTAACATTGTTCCCAAATATTTAAACTCATTTACCTGTTTTAATATTGACCCACGAGGGACTGGTTGGTCTCGAGGCAAGACGGCGGCTTCGAGGACAGTGAGGTTGTGGGTTCAAATCCCGGCTGCACCGGTTTGAATTTTATTGATGATTTCTCTCTGTGGCAACCACCCCTGGTCTCAGCAGCGAGACCCGGCTTGAAACGTCAATTACTCATTGACGAAAAAAAATAAGTACCTTCGAAGTCGAAGTTATCTGCCTGTGCGGCGTGAGACCCCTGTGCACACGGATGCCAGGAATAAATGGTTTAACACGCAAAATTCAGTTCCTAGTCTCTATGGACTTCGTCAGAGGTCAAGCTGGCGAAAGAAAAAAAAAATATTATTCCACTTGTCTTTATTTTGCACTGAGGTGATATTTTTTCTTTGTTGTTACCATTACCTTTGTCGTTTTTGCTATTAAGGCTGACTCCTTTATTTTTGCTTTCTTTCACTTTTCGGACATAAGTAAGGGGTTCCCGTGTTGAAGTTGAGCACTTACAAAAATTAACACTTACATTTCGTAAATTAACACTTACATATCGTAAATTAACACTTACATTTCGTAAATTAACACTTACATTTCGTAAATTAACACTTACATTTCGTAAATTAACACTTACATTTCGTAAATTAACACTTACATATCGTAAATTAACACTTACATTTCGTAAATTAACACTTACATATCGTAAATTAACACTTACATTTCGTAAATTAACACTTACATTTCGTAAATTAACACTCACATATCGTAAATTAACACTTACATTTCGTAAATTAACACTTACATATCGTAAATTAACTCTTACATTTCGTAAATTAACACTTACATATCGTAAATTAACACTTACATTTCGTAAATTAACACTTACATATTGTAAATTAACACTTACATTTCGTAAATTAACACTTACATATTGTAAATTAACACTTACATATTGTAAAGTATAGTCTCTATGGCTCAACTCCAAATTTCATAATGCGAAATCTCTCCCACTGTTACAATTAATAACAAGCTTCATGAAATGAAGGGGGTCGCGATAGCTCGCTGGTTAGTGAACTGGGCTACAAAGAACAAGAGGTTGGGTTCACCTAGACTTAAACTGTTACCGGATTTTCTTTCTGGGAAAGTAAAGCTGCACGGGCGTGGTACTGACCACATACTCCCAAAAATCTTGTCAAGTATGTCAAGGTTCCCTCCACGCCTTGTTAGGCGTATGGGGTATATGGTTTTAGTGACTACATTTTTCTATAACCACGGCACAATTTGTGGGTGATGTGGTCGGTATCACGCCAGATCGCCTTTACTTCCCAGAAAAATCTCTGGTACCCATTATTAGAGGCTGGGTGAATCCCGGAGTCTTGTCAGCCCGAAAAAAATTCCGCCACTGCTGAGAATCGAACCCGGACCCTTCAGGTCATAAAGCGAGTACACTAACCACTCAGCCACCGCAGCTCAATGTGCCGAAGGTCTTTAGAAAGTATTGTCACTAACACCATATTCCCTAGACGCTGCTTGGCGTGACGGGTCACTAACACCATATTCCCTAGACGCTGCTTGGTGTGACGGGTCACTAACACCATATTCCCGATACGCTGCTTGGTGTGACGGGTCACTAACACCATATTCCCTATACGCTGCTTGGTGTGACGGGTCACTAACACCATATTCCCGATACGCTGCTTGGTGTGACGGTCACTAACACCATATTCCCGATACGCTGCTTGGTGTGACGAGGCTCTTTACTTTTTTGCTTTTGAAATAATAATAGGATTGATGGTAACGTTGATTATCTCACTTGTTATGCATAAAGTGATCTCATGTAGCATTGTCTAATGATGATGATGATTCAAACAGAAACACCAAGGTAAACTCGTATTTACATCAATGATCATCCATGTTGTGCTCGCGCTCTATCTCTCTCTCTCTCTCTCTCTCTCTCTCGCTTCTAACGTACTTCTGTCTCTCTCTTCTAGCGTTCTTCTCACTTTCTCTTCTCACTTTCTTCTCTCTCTCTTTTCTAACGTTCTTCTCACTCATTCTCTCTCTTCTAACGTTCTTCTCTCTCTCTATCTCTCGCTCTCTCTCCTTCTATCTCCTAACGTTCTCTTATACCACCTGCTGGTGTCGAGGGATTTACACAATTCTAGTTCCAGCCTTTACAGCAGATCGACCATTGTCATTGTTGCTGTAGCATTTTCTTCTACTTCTTCTACTTTCCCTCCTCATCTGCCTTTCAGCGTCGAGGGGAGATATAATTTGCGGTCTTTTGCTCTTCTGTTCGCCTCTGCTGCTGTTATGTTTCCTAGTGCTTCTAATATTCCTTCGATCCGTCTTTTTCGTGGTCGACCCTTGGGTCTGTTGTTCTCACAACGTTTGTTGAAGGCTCGTTGTGTTGTGTGTTGTTCTTTCTGCCTTGTCACGTGGCCAAACCATTTCATCTGTTGTTTCCTTATATATTCTATGGCAGGGGCTATTCCTAGCTTTTTTTCTCAGTTCTTCATTTCTGATCTTATATCTCAGACTGTTTCCCATCATTCGCCTAACACATTTCATCTCAGTAGAGGTTATTTTTCCTATTGTTCTTGCAGCTAGGGTCCAACTATGGGTCGATGAAACTCGACGGTCGTTTGACAACTGATCTAGGAGAAGAAAACCTCCGACTTCAAATACCTGCTGCCTTGTAGGACAAACCCTGTTTAGGGTCAAAGACCAGTGGAGCAAACTAAATCACGGATCCGATGGCACGAAAGAGGAAGCCTCCGTTGTTTCTCCTGAACGAAAACATTGTGCAAGTTCACAACTTTTCATGGCAGGCGTTTGTGTATCAAAATTAGACTTAGTCTCTTTCCTGTAAACTGGAGGAGATAATATCTACTCAAGCCTTAAGTTGAATATTAATAATTGTATGTGACGGGCGGAAAATATTTCACTACTTAAAATCATTGTGCCCTGACAGTATCCTTCAGCTCTTCCATCATTTACTACCTCACATAGGAAGCTGAAGTAAAACGCACGTATTCCAAGATAAAGGGTAACGAGCTACGTCACGCCAAGTGGCGTATAGGCAGCGTAATGTTAGTGACCACAATTTGTATAGACCTTTGTCACATGAGTTTTGGGGCAATGTGGTCGGTATTACACCCGTGCCGCTTTACTTTCCCCCCAAAAATCAAGTACCCATTTAAGGCTGGATTAACACGGAAGCTGTCGATCAGGATTGAACCCAACTTCTCGCCCTTTGTAGTCCAGTTCACTAACCACTGAGCTGTCACGGCTCCCCAGTTCACTAACCACTGAGCTGTCACGGCTCCCCAGTTCACTAACCACTGAGCTGTCACGGCTCCCCAGTTCACTAACCACTGAGCTGTCACGGCTCCCCAGTTCACTAACCACTGAGCTGTCACGGCTCCCCAGTTCACTAACCACTGAGCTGTCACGGCTCCCCAGTTCACTAACCACTGAGCTGTCACGGCTCCCCAGTTCACTAACCACTGAGGCTATCGCGGCTCCCCAGTTCACTAACCACTGAGCTATCGCGGCTCCCACGTATTTCGTAGCAGCGACTAGTTCCTTGATGGTGATGAAGTCACACAGTCGGACGAGATAAAGACAATATCACAAGAACCGTTAAAAAAGATCTTCACAGAAATCCTAAGAAAATTTTACAAGATCTATAAGATGTGAACTCTGAGATGTCAGCTCAAAGATGTGAACTCAAAGATGTGAACTCAAATATGTGAACTATGAGATGTCAGCTCAAAGATGTGAATTCTGAGATGTGAACTCAAAGATGTGAACTCTGAGATGTGAACTCTAAGATGTGAACTGAGATGTGAACTTTAGGTTGTGAACTCTGAGATGTGACTATGCAATACGATGTGAACTGTGAGAGACAAAACGCGGACGTCATGACGACAACATCACAGACGTAAATGTATTACTATAGGTTCTTGTTTGTTAGTGAATAATTACCACAGATGCAACTGAAGGTAGACATTATGTTGTTGCCCTTTCTATTTTGATCTCATCGTTTACCCTACTTCCCTCGTCTTCTCCTATTTTAAAAAAAAAGAAATCGGCGTAACTGCGCTGTGTCGTGATTTACATCAATATATCTGTATCTTTCAGCCCAACACTTCCGACTTTATCACGATAATTCTAGGTACCGACTTTATCACGATAATTCTAGGTACCGACTTTATCACGATAATTCTAGGTACCGACTTTATCACGATAATTCTAGGTACCGACTTTATCACGATAATTCTAGGTACCGACTTTATCACGATAATTCTAGGTACCGACTTTATCACGATAATTCTAGGTACCGACTTTATCACGATAATTCTAGGTACCGACTTAATCACGATAATTCTAGGTACCGACTTTATCATGATAATTCTAGGTACCGACTTTGTCTTAATTATGGAAGGGCATAGTTCCAGGTTCTTAAATGGTATGTAGAGCCAGTCTTAATATATGGATGTGAATCATGGACAATAGGACAACAGACAAGAAAATCACTCGAGTCTGTAGAAATGTGTTTACAGAAGAATGTTGAGATACCATGGACAACAAAGAAGAATAATGAAAACGTTCTGAAAAAGGCCAAAGCAAAAAGAGAGCTAATTTCCAATATTAGGAAGAAACAATCATCACTTTTTGGCCATGTAATGAGAAGAGACAGCTGGAATATATTGTAACAACTGGAAAAATTGAGGGACGAAGAGATAGAGGGAAGCAATGAGAAAAGATACCAGACAGATTAAGAGAATGGCTTGGCAGAAGGTCAACAACAGAAATGATAAATAACTGTCGAGATCGAAAGTTGTGGAGAGACATGATCACCTACGCCACAGGCCCGGTACTTGATGGTGATTATGATGCATCCCAGGTAAGCGAGGGAGAAAAATACTTAGATGAAAATAGGTACTAGATATCACAGACGAGTTGAAATTGACAGCTGTTTATGCTGGACATATAGAACATACTAGTAGCTTCCATGACAGCCAAGTTCCAATAATGACATGCTAAATAAAAATAATGACTTCTCACTTTGCAAGACTATTGATGGGTGATATTTCCTGAGGTAGAGTAGGATCTTGGTCAAGTCTGGTTCACAAATCATGATGTATCCAGTCATATATCGTGACTGTCACGTGCACGCGTTGCCTTGTCCGCTCCTTATTCTTGAAGAAGGCACTAAGAGTGTCCTTCAAATATTTTTCTCTCCTTATCTCTAAGAACAAAAGAAAAGGAATACAAAAGAGGAAGTGAAAGAAGGAAATATCAACCTTGATGAATAGAAGAATATTGTTACTGATGTATATCACATCAGAACTAATGAGGGCGCTGAGAAATATCACTCCAAAAATGAACAAAGGATGTCAGCCAGATGTGATCGATCCGCAGTTTAATCTCCTGTATATTACCTTCCTTTCTTGTTCTGGAAATCAATACATACATGATCTTGACACGGCAACTGGCACTTCCTCACTCCGATTGGCTTTATCATCCGCCACCAACCCGGCATCACAAGATACAGATGACAATAAAGGGCTTCATCGACATTGTTAGATAACCATTTCCATTGTCAAATGCTCACTTTTTTTCTGTTTTTGTCTAACGAATATTTGACCCTGTCGTGAGCTATTAAAATGGTAGTTAAATGGGTTTTATTACTTTCTTGTCGTGCTTTACAGCAATCTGTGACATTTAAGCCTCCCAGTTCGCGATTTCCAACGTTTGCACGGCAACTTGTTAATACCGAGTGTTATTTGGTTATTTGGCCAGACTGTTTTAATGTTAAAGTAGGGCGGCCTGGCGTACTATCGACCACATGACCAATAAAATATTAGCTGTAAAAGTTGAACAGTAACATTATATCTCAAATATGTCGTAAGGTTTGGAACGAAACCATTGCTTATTTTACTTTGCATGAATCATCACTTTAGTGATCTCTGTCACATTGATGTCTGTAATTATCTCTGCCAGTTTTAAACAATTTTATTGATTTATGATTAATTTTATAACAGTTCCATATGTCAAGGAAAATAGATAAATCATAGGGGCTAAGTAGATGCTCTGATGTCACATAAGGGAATTAAAAATCTCGTTGACAGTCTTCATTGGACATTGCTGGACGACTATCACCACTCTTGTCTAACAGGGAAATAACTCTAGAGGCGATACAGGTTGTCTACAATACAATCATCATCCCAACGTTGCGCTACCAATGCAAAGACTCTAAATGCAACAATGAGAAAAATAACCTCTACTGAGATGAAATGTGTTAGACGAATAGCAGGAAATAATCTGAGAGATAAGAACAGAAATGAAGAACTGAGAAAAAACTAGGAATAACCACCGCCATAGAATATATAAAGAAACAACAAATAAAATGGTTTAGCCACGTGACAAGGCAGAAAAATCAAAACACAACACGAGCCATCAATACACGTTGCTAGAACACCAGACCCAAAGGCCGACCACGAGAAAGATAGATTGCCTGAATATTAGACACACTAGAAAACATAACAGCAGCATAGGCGAATAGAAGAGCAAAAGACCGCAAATTATATCTCCCCTCGACGCTGAAAGGCAAATGAGGAAGGAAAGAGGAGGAAGAAGGAGAAGTTGCAGTCTTTATGACAACAATAGTTTCGTCACTTTACTTCATAGAATTAATTACATATAACTACAGGTTTGTAAAAAAAAATGAAACATATTTTGATGATCACATACATCACTCTTACTTATGTTGTAGTGTAATGTATAGTTTATGTTGTAGTGTAATGTGTAGTTTATGTTGTAGTGTAATGTGTAGTTTATGTTGTAGTGTAATGTGTAGTTTATGCTGTAGTGTAATGTGTAGTTTATGCTGTAGTGTAATGTGTAGTTTATGTTGTAGTGTAATGTGTAGTTTATGTTGTAGTGTAATGTGTAGTTTATGTTGCAGTGTAATGTGTAGTTTATGTTGCAGTGTAATGTGTAGTTTATGTTGCAGTGTAATGTGTAGTTTATGTTGTAGTGTAATGTGTAGTTTATGTTGTAGTGTAATGTGTAGTTTATGTTGTAGTGTAATGTGTAGTTTATGTTGTAGTGTAATGTGTAGTTTATGTTGTAGTGTAATGTGTAGTTTATGTTGTAGTGTAATGTGTAGTTTATGTTGTAGTGTAATGTGTAGTTTATGTTGTAGTGTAATGTGTAGTTTATGTTGCAGTGTAATGTGTAGTTTATGTTGCAGTGTAATGTATAGTTTATGTTGTAGTGTAATGTATAGTTTATGTTGTAGTGTAATGTGTAGTTTATGTTGTAGTGTAATGTGTAGTTTATGTTGTAGTGTAATGTATAGTTTATGTTGTAGTGTAATGTATAGTTTATGTTGTAGTGTAATGTGTAGTTTATGTTGTAGTGTAATGTATAGTTTATGTTGTAGTGTAATGTGTAGTTTATGTTGTAGTGTAATGTGTAGTTTATGTTGTAGTGTAATGTGTAGTTTATGTTGTAGTGTAATGTGTAGTTTATGTTGTAGTGTAATGTGTTGTTTATGTTGTAGTGTAATGTGTAGTTTATGTTGTAGTGTAATGTGTTGTTTATGTTGTAGTGTAATGTGTAGTTTATGTTGTAGTGTAATGTGTAGTTTATGTTGTAGTGTAATGTGTAGTTTATGTTGTAGTGTAATGTGTAGTTTATGTTGTAGTGTAATGTGTAGTTTATGTTGTAGTGTAATGTGTAGTTTATGTTGCAGTGTAATGTGTAGTTTATGTTGTAGTGTAATGTGTAGTTTATGTTGTAGTGTAATGTGTAGTTTATGTTGTAGTGTAATGTGTAGTTTATGTTGTAGTGTAATGTGTAGTTTATGTTGTAGTGTAATGTGTAGTTTATGTTGTAGTGTAATGTGTAGTTTATGTTGTAGTGTAATGTGTAGTTTATGTTGTAGTGTAATGTGTAGTTTATGTTGTAGTTTCCCTATGTTCCAACGGGGCGTGACAGGGCGTACAATTGACGTCCACTTACGATCGGTTATCAAAAAGCCAACCTAACCACACCCCCTCCACACATTCATCTAATTCACACAGCCTTCACCTTGTGGTTCAAGGTCATAAACTTTACATGTTAGGAAATAAGTCAAAAGATTGTTGGTGGGGGACTGATAGCCTTCGAATGGCAGAATGAAGTAACAATTCAAATATTGTATTTTATATCGAATGAAACGCTCTACTTTAATAGGAACGTACCAGTCTTTCATTGATTGTTAGCATTTACTTTAGATTAGTGGACAATTCATGATTCATGATTGTACAAAGAAATTACGACGGTGGTTTTCTGTTGCCTTCCGTCGGTTTGTTTATGGTTGGCTCTGCAAGCCTTTGAATAAAAAGTCTCACCCACAAGGCAGTAAAACATGTAAATTAATTTAAATATTTAGGAACTTTGTTAACCTCAGACAGAAGATGTACAACAGAGGTCATATGCAGAATGGCTCAGGCAAATGCAGCTTTCCAAAAAATGAGGAAGATACAATGCAATCCATTTTTCACAATAGAAACAAGAAAAAAGAGTTCTTAAATGTTATGTAGATCCAGTCTTAACATTTGGATGTGAATCATGGACAATAGGACAAGAAACAAAAAAATCACTGGAGTCTGTAGAAATTGTGGTTTTACAGAAGAATATTGATAGTACCATGGACAGCTAAGAAGAGTAATGAAAATGTTCTGAAAGAGGCCAAAGCAAAAAGAGAGCTAATTTCCAATATTAGGAAGAAACAATCATCATTTTATGGCCATGTAATGAGAAGAGAACAACGGGAATATATTGTGACAACTGGGAAAATTGAGGGACTAAGAGATAGAGGGATGCAAAGAGATAAAATACCAGACAGCTTAAGAGAATGGCTTGGCAGAAGGTCAACAACAGAAATGATAAATAACTGTCGAGATCGAAAGTTGGGGAGATACATGATCACCTACACCAGCAGGCACGGTACTTGATGATGGTGATGAGTCAGTACTACGCCAGTGTTGTTTTTCTTTCCCAGAAAAAAATGTGGTCACCACTTCAAGGCGTTTGAACCTAGAAGCCGTTGATCAGGATCGAACCTGAGTACTCTCCCAGGGTAGTCCAGTTCACTAACTGATGCTATTTCGCGGCTCTTGATGGTGATGAAGACTGAAATATAATTCTCCAGAAGATAATCATCATAATCATGTGCCATACCGGTTGGCGTAGGCGATCATGTTCTTCCACAATCTTCTATCTACAGTGCATCGTATCCGTTCTGTTGTTGACTGTTTCCCATGCCATGACACCAAGCTATTCAGTATTTTCTCTCTTTGTCGTCTGCGAGCTCTTTTCCTTTTATTTTGCCAGTTGTAACCAAGTATTCCAGCTTTCTCCGTCTCTTAATGTGCCCAAAAAACGTTGATTGTTTCTTTCTGATGTTTTTTTTGGATCTCCTTTTTTGTGTTGGCCTCTTTGAGAATGTTGTCTTTTTAGCTGTCCAGGGAACTTTCAACATTCTTCTGAGAAATGCCATCTCTGTAGCCTTTGTGTCCATGATTCGTTTCCATAGGTTAGAATTGGTTCTATATAGCACAGATGAACTCTCTTTCTCACTTCCATTGACATAGACTTGTTGCATAAAATATGTTTCATTTTCTGAAATGCTAGAAGATAATAACGGACAGAAAAAAACGGCAGACTGAACTAGGGAAATTAACATAAAGAAGTAGACATACCTCGACTTGGCAAGCACATAGGCGTGTATGAGACAAGCATCTCGCACATCAGACGGAGAAAGATAAATAAAAAAGTGGTAGCCGACATTAAGGCTGCCCGAACAACCGTCAAGGTCGAATGTTAAACAAGGCATTCTCAAGGTCACAGACATATTTATGCTATTACATTGCGTTCGCAGCTCGCCCCTATGTTCATTTCTATTCATATCGATTTCATGGACGCACATTGACACATTCTCTTATAAAATACCATTGAATTCTTGGCTACACGTTTATAGCCTTCGATAACTATTTTTGTTCTGTAACATTGGCTACATGAGAATCTCAGAAGTTATATATTGGCCTTGTCCTGGCGAACAGCAAACGCCGCGGTCATTGTTATGTTAATTTGGTTAAGACCGACCGTATGGAATCAAAGAAAATAAAAGCTATGGAGATGAGATGTTATCGTAAGGTTTTAGGCAACCCTTACTTAGATCACATCACGACATTATCGTAACATTTAGCACAACGATACAAGTCATCGGAAAACACGATGATTTTGTGACTTGTGAAGAAACGCTAAAATAAGATGGTTTGGTAACTATCTCGATAGTCTGACCTAGAAAAGACAATTCTACATGGAACTGTGAAATGGGAGAGAGAGAAGTAGATAGAGAAAGAGATGGGAAGATAACATCAAAGAATGGATCATCATCATCATGTGCAATTACCGGTTGGAGCAGGCGATCATGTCCTTTCACAATCTTCTATCTGCAGTGTATCGTATCAATTCTGTTGTTGACTGTTTTCCATGCATGACACCAAGCTATCTAGTATCTTTTCTCTTTGTTGTCTGCGATCTCCCTTTCGTTGTATTTTGCCTGTTTAATTATTCCAACTTTCCTTTTTTCATGATGTGCCCTAAAAAATTCTTTCTGATGTTTTTATGAGCTCCCTTTTTGTGTTGACCTCTTTGAAAATGTCCTCATTGGTTCTTTTAGCAATCCAGGGAACTTTCAATATTCTTCTGAGAAATCCCATCTTCATGGCCTCTAATCGTCGTTTCATTTGTTTCTCTAAGGTCCATTATATCCTTCCATAGGTCAGAATTGTTTCTATACAGCACCGATAAGCTCTCTTTCTCACTTCTATTGGCATAGATTTGTTGCATAGTTATTTTTCATTTTCTTAAATGCTATTTTGGCCTGAGCTATTCTGCTTTTTATTTCTATGGTGCATCTTCTGTCTGATGTTATTATAGTGCAAAATTGTGCCTACTTATATTTGTCAAAATACAAAGAATAAATATACCTCTACATAGCAGAGCTACAAAAAGTGACTGCAGATTGCGAGAATTAGAGACTGTTGACCATGTCTAAGACATCGGAGTTATACAACGAAGACGATGGTGCTGGATAGGACACACTACTACGGAAGCCAACTGAGAGTATTACACAACAGGCCCTTTTCTGGAATCCCCAGGGGAAAAACAAAGAGGAAGACCAAAGAATTCTTGGAGAAGACAGATAGAAGCAGAGATGAAGATGATGGGGAAGACATGGAATGATTTTAAAGAATGGCAAGAAACAGAACGACGTGGAAAGTGTTTGTTGAAGACCTATGCTCCACAGGGAGCTAAAAAGGTAGAAGAAGAAGAAGAAGAAGAGACATAGCAGAGCTACAGAAAGTGACTGCAGATGGCGAGTAATAGAGACTGTTGACCATGTCTAACACGCCGGAGCATTGGGATGATGAAAGTGAAGAAAGAGTACAGAATGTAGATGTTAGTTACATACAGAAGGAAACACGAACTCCGTCACATCTCTTATGTGACGGAGAGGGAAAATGGCGAAAATGCTCCTTTCTTTTCTTATTCGTCGGCGCCATTTTAAGTGTTGAAGTCGGCATTAGATCAGATCGCCTTTATTATTGGAGAACAAAATATCCACCACCAATCTGAGGTTATTCACATAGAAGATCTTCAGGGTAGTCAGCCCCATCCTCTACAGTAGACCAGTTCACTAACCTCTACCCTTCAACAGCTACTTTTAGTCTAACGTGTTGGCTATTGTTGCGGTAGTCTCAGTGCCTGTCACAATCTTTCTACTCTAAAGGGTTGGCTTCAATTCCTATAAGTGACAATTCCTATAAGTGACAATTCCTATAAGTGACAATTCCTATAGTAGGCGATCAGTGGCAATATCTATAAGTGATAATTCCTATAAGTGACAATTCCTATAGTTGGCAATCAGTGGCAATTCCTATAAGTGACAATTCCTATAAGTGACAATTCCTATAGTTGACGATCAGTGGCAATTCCTATAAGTGACAATTCCTATAAGTGACAATTCCTATAAGTGACAATTCCTATAGTTGGCAATCAGTGGCAATTCCTATAAGTGAGAATTCCTATAAGTGACAATTCCTATGAGTGGCAATCTCTATAGTTGGCAATCAGTGGCAATTCCTATAAGTGACAATTCCTATAAGTGACAATTCCTATAGTTGGCAATTAGTGGCAATTCCTATAAGTGAGAATTCCTATAAGTGACAATTCCTATGAGTGGCAATCTCTATAGTTGGCAATCAGTGGCAATTCCTATAAGTGACAATTCCTATAAGTGACAATTCCTATAGTTGGCAATAAGTGGCAATTCTATAAGTGACAATTCCTATAAGTGACAATTCTTATAAGTGACAATTCTTATAAGTGACAATTCCTATAGTTGGCAATAAGTGGCAATTCCTATAAGTGACAATTCCTATAAGTGACAATTCCTATAGTTGGCAATAAGTGGCAATTCCTATAAGTGACAATTCCTATAAGTGACAATTCCTATAAGTGACAATTCTTATAAGTGACAATTCCTATAAGTGACAATTACTATAAGTGACAATTCCTATAGTTGGCAATCAGTGGCAATTCCTATAAGTGATAATTCCTATAAGTGATAATTCCTATAAGTGACAATTCCTATAAGTGGCAATTCCTATAAGTGACAATTCCTATAAGTGGCAATTCCTATAAGTGACAATTCCTAAAAGTGACAATTTCTATAGTGGCAATCAGTGGCAATTCCTATAAGTGACAATTCCTATAAGTGACAATTCCTATAAGTGACAATTCCTATAGTTGGCAATCAGTGGCAATTCCTATAAGTGACAATTCCTATAAGTGACAATTCCTATAGTTGGCAATCAGTGGCAATTCCTATAAGTGAGAATTCCTATAGTTGGCAATCAGTGGCAATTCCTATAAGTGACAATTCCTATAAGTGACAATTCCTATAGTTGGCAATCAGTGGCAATTCCTATAAGTGACAATTCCTATAAGTGACAATTCCTATAAGTGACAATTCCTATAGTTGGCAATCAGTGGCAATTCCTATAAGTGACAATTCCTATAAGTGACAATTCCTATAGTTGGCAATCAGTGGCAATTCCTATAAGTGACAATTCCTATAAGTGACAATTCCTATAGTTGGCAATCAGTGGCAATTCCTATAAGTGACATTTCATATAAGTGACAATTCCTATAGTTGGCAATCAGTGGCAATTCCTATAAGTGACAATTCCTATAAGTGACAATTCCTATAGTTGGCAATCAGTGACAATTCCTATAGGTGACATTTCCTATAGTTGGCAATGAGCGGCAATTCCTATAAGTGACAATTCCTATAAGTGACAATTCCTATAGTTGGCAATCAGTGGTAATTACTATAAGTGACAATTCCTTTAAGTGACAATTCCTATAAGTGACAATTCCTATAATTCACAATTCCTCTAACTGGCAATCAGTGACAATTCCAATAAGTGACAATTCTATAAGTGATAATTCCTATAACTGACAATTCTTATAAGTAACAATTCCTATAAGTGATAATTCCTATAATTGACTATTCTTATAAGTAACAATTCCTATAAGTGATTTTGTGTTTATGTCGTACCAACACGACCAGCAGATCACAAAGCCTATAACAACTGGCATCATGAACATGTTTGCTGGGAACTAACAGCGGACCACATCACCTGATAACTTGCTGGATAGAATAAGTTCAATACTATCGTCTATTACCTATCAAGGCGTGGTGGGAAAGTCTGTCTTTTAAAATTCTGGCATGTTTTTCAAAGCCTGTATTGTCTACTTTATTCCTGAATATATTTGTCGATCTTGTATGTCTTATGTACGTTTCTATCGTGTTTTTGGCGCTTATTTATCCACTCTGTCGCATATACTTTATCGATTATGCGTACTACACATAAAGTGTTTACTTTATTTGTCGATTTTGTCAACTCCAATTGTCGACTTTGTGTAGTCTTACTCATGATAGACGCTGTGTCTCGATTCTGTTTGCTGATTTTGTCGTTTCTCTTTGTTTAATTTGTTTGTTTACGCTGTCGAATCTTTCAGTCAACTTTATTCGTTTCCTATTTCGAAGCTATTGATTCCAATCGCTGACTCTGTATGTTGATTCTATTCGCTGACTCTGTATGTTGATTCTATTCGCTGACTCTGTATGCTGATTCTAATTGCCGACTCTGTATGTTGATTCCATTTGCTAACTCTGTATGTTGATTCTAATTATTGACTCTGTATGTTGATTCTAATTGCCGACTCTGTATGTTGATTCTATTTGCTGACTCTATATGTTGATTCTAATTGCCAACTCTGTATGTTGATTCAATTTGCTGACTCTGTATGTTGATAATATTTGCTGACTCTGTATGTTGATTCTAATTGCCGACTCTGTATGTTGATTCTATTTGCTGACTCTGTATGTTGATTCTATTTGCTGACTCAGTATGTTGATTCTATTTGCTGACTCTATATGTTGATTCTAATTGCCAACTCTGTATGTTGATTCTATATCACTGACTCTGTATGTTGGTAATATTTGCTGACTCTGTATGTTGATTATATTTGCTGACTCTGTATGTTGGTTATATTTGCTGACTCTGTATGTTAAATCTATTTGCTGACTCTGTATGTTGGTTATATTTGCTGACTCTGTATGTTGATTCTATTCACTGACTCTGTATGTTGATTATATTTGCCGACACCGTATGTTGATTCTATTTGCTGACTCTGTATGTTGGTTATATTTACTGACTCTATATGTTGATTCTATTTACTGACTCTGTATGTTGATTATATTTGCCGACACCGTATGTTGATTCTATTTGCCGACACCTATGTTGTTTCTATTCGCTGACTCTGTATGTTGATTCTATTCGCTGACTCTATATGTTGATTCTATTTGCTGACTCAGTATGTTGATTCTATTCACTAAGTCTGTATGTTGATTCTAATTGCCGACTCTCTATGTTGATTCTAATCGCTGACTCTGTATGTTGATTCTTTTCGCTGAGTCTGTATGTTGATTCTAATCGCTGACTCTATATGTTGATTCTAATTGCCAACTCTGTATGTTGATTCAATTTGCTGACTCTGTATGTTGATAATATTTGCTGACTCTGTATGTTGATTCTAATTGCCGACTCTGTATGTTGATTCTATTTGCTGACTCTGTATGTTGATTCTATTTGCTGACTCAGTATGTTGATTCTATTTGCTGACTCTATATGTTGATTCTAATTGCCAACTCTGTATGTTGATTCTATATCACTGACTCTGTATGTTGGTAATATTTGCTGACTCTGTATGTTGATTATATTGCTGACTCTGTATGTTGGTTATATTTGCTGACTCTGTATGTTAAATCTATTTGCTGACTCTGTATGTTGGTTATATTTGCTGACTCTGTATGTTGATTCTATTCACTGACTCTGTATGTTGATTATATTTGCCGACACCGTATGTTGATTCTATTTGCTGACTCTGTATGTTGGTTATATTTACTGACTCTATATGTTGATTCTATTTACTGACTCTGTATGTTGATTATATTTGCCGACACCGTATGTTGATTCTATTTGCCGACACCTATGTTGTTTCTATTCGCTGACTCTGTATGTTGATTCTATTCGCTGACTCTATATGTTGATTCTATTTGCTGACTCAGTATGTTGATTCTATTCACTAAGTCTGTATGTTGATTCTAATTGCCGACTCTCTATGTTGATTCTAATCGCTGACTCTGTATGTTGATTCTTTTCGCTGAGTCTGTATGTTGATTCTAATCGCTGACTCTATATGTTGATTCTAATTGCCAACTCTGTATGTTGATTCAATTTGCTGACTCTGTATGTTGATAATATTTGCTGACTCTGTATGTTGATTCTAATTGCCGACTCTGTATGTTGATTCTATTTGCTGACTCTGTATGTTGATTCTATTTGCTGACTCAGTATGTTGATTCTATTTGCTGACTCTATATGTTGATTCTAATTGCCAACTCTGTATGTTGATTCTATATCACTGACTCTGTATGTTGGTAATATTTGCTGACTCTGTATGTTGATTATATTTGCTGACTCTGTATGTTGGTTATATTTGCTGACTCTGTATGTTAAATCTATTTGCTGACTCTGTATGTTGGTTATATTTGCTGACTCTGTATGTTGATTCTATTCACTGACTCTGTATGTTGATTATATTTGCCGACACCGTATGTTGATTCTATTTGCTGACTCTGTATGTTGGTTATATTTACTGACTCTATATGTTGATTCTATTTACTGACTCTGTATGTTGATTATATTTGCCGACACCGTATGTTGATTCTATTTGCCGACACCTATGTTGTTTCTATTCGCTGACTCTGTATGTTGATTCTATTCGCTGACTCTATATGTTGATTCTATTTGCTGACTCAGTATGTTGATTCTATTCACTAAGTCTGTATGTTGATTCTAATTGCCGACTCTCTATGTTGATTCTAATCGCTGACTCCGTATGTTGATTCTTTTCGCTGAGTCTGTATGTTGATTCTAATCGCTGACTCTATATGTTGATTCTAATTGCCAACTCTGTATGTTGATTCAATTTGCTGACTCTGTATGTTGATAATATTTGCTGACTCTGTATGTTGATTCTAATTGCCGACTCTGTATGTTGATTCTATTTGCTGACTCTGTATGTTGATTCTATTTGCTGACTCAGTATGTTGATTCTATTTGCTGACTCTATATGTTGATTCTAATTGCCAACTCTGTATGTTGATTCTATATCACTGACTCTGTATGTTGGTAATATTTGCTGACTCTGTATGTTGATTATATTTGCTGACTCTGTATGTTGGTTATATTTGCTGACTCTGTATGTTAAATCTATTTGCTGACTCTGTATGTGGTTATATTTGCTGACTCTGTATGTTGATTCTATTCACTGACTCTGTATGTTGATTATATTTGCCGACACCGTATGTTGATTCTATTTGCTGACTCTGTATGTTGGTTATATTTACTGACTCTATATGTTGATTCTATTTACTGACTCTGTATGTTGATTATATTTGCCGACACCGTATGTTGATTCTATTTGCCGACACCTATGTTGTTTCTATTCGCTGACTCTGTATGTTGATTCTATTCGCTGACTCTATATGTTGATTCTATTTGCTGACTCAGTATGTTGATTCTATTCACTAAGTCTGTATGTTGATTCTAATTGCCGACTCTCTATGTTGATTCTAATCGCTGACTCTGTATGTTGATTCTTTTCGCTGAGTCTGTATGTTGATTCTAATCGCTGACTCTATATGTTGATTCTAATTGCCAACTCTGTATGTTGATTCAATTTGCTGACTCTGTATGTTGATAATATTTGCTGACTCTGTATGTTGATTCTAATTGCCGACTCTGTATGTTGATTCTATTTGCTGACTCTGTATGTTGATTCTATTTGCTGACTCAGTATGTTGATTCTATTTGCTGACTCTATATGTTGATTCTAATTGCCAACTCTGTATGTTGATTCTATATCACTGACTCTGTATGTTGGTAATATTTGCTGACTCTGTATGTTGATTATATTTGCTGACTCTGTATGTTGGTTATATTTGCTGACTCTGTATGTTAAATCTATTTGCTGACTCTGTATGTTGGTTTATTTGCTGACTCTGTATGTTGATTCTATTCACTGACTCTGTATGTTGATTATATTTGCCGACACCGTATGTTGATTCTATTTGCTGACTCTGTATGTTGGTTATATTTACTGACTCTATATGTTGATTCTATTTACTGACTCTGTATGTTGATTATATTTGCCGACACCGTATGTTGATTCTATTTGCCGACACCTATGTTGTTTCTATTCGCTGACTCTGTATGTTGATTCTATTCGCTGACTCTATATGTTGATTCTATTTGCTGACTCAGTATGTTGATTCTATTCACTAAGTCTGTATGTTGATTCTAATGCCGACTCTCTATGTTGATTCTAATCGCTGACTCTGTATGTTGATTCTTTTCGCTGAGTCTGTATGTTGATTCTAATCGCTGACTCTATATGTTGATTCTAATTGCCAACTCTGTAT
This sequence comes from Megaustenia siamemsis, assembly GCA_032433765.1. Taxonomy (NCBI): domain Eukaryota; kingdom Metazoa; phylum Mollusca; class Gastropoda; order Stylommatophora; family Ariophantidae; genus Megaustenia; species Megaustenia siamemsis. Next base: position 34,782,027 of record JAVIAB010000145.1, on the reverse strand, counting down.
GTTGATTCAATTTGCTGACTCTGTATGTTGATAATATTTGCTGACTCTGTATGTTGATTCTAATTGCCGACTCTGTATGTTGATTCTATTTGCTGACTCTGTATGTTGATTCTATTTGCTGACTCAGTATGTTGATTCTATTTGCTGACTCTATATGTTGATTCTAATTGCCAACTCTGTATGTTGATTCTATATCACTGACTCTGTATGTTGGTAATATTTGCTGACTCTGTATGTTGATTATATTTGCTGACTCTGTATGTTGGTTATATTTGCTGACTCTGTATGTTAAATCTATTTGCTGACTCTGTATGTTGGTTATATTTGCTGACTCTGTATGTTGATTCTATTCACTGACTCTGTATGTTGATTATATTTGCCGACACCGTATGTTGATTCTATTTGCTGACTCTGTATGTTGGTTATATTTACTGACTCTATATGTTGATTCTATTTACTGACTCTGTATGTTGATTATATTTGCCGACACCGTATGTTGATTCTATTTGCCGACACCTATGTTGTTTCTATTCGCTGACTCTGTATGTTGATTCTATTCGCTGACTCTATATGTTGATTCTATTTGCTGACTCAGTATGTTGATTCTATTCACTAAGTCTGTATGTTGATTCTAATTGCCGACTCTCTATGTTGATTCTAATCGCTGACTCCGTATGTTGATTCTTTTCGCTGAGTCTGTATGTTGATTCTAATCGCTGACTCTATATGTTGATTCTAATTGCCAACTCTGTATGTTGATTCAATTTGCTGACTCTGTATGTTGATAATATTTGCTGACTCTGTATGTTGATTCTAATTGCCGACTCTGTATGTTGATTCTATTTGCTGACTCTGTATGTTGATTCTATTTGCTGACTCAGTATGTTGATTCTATTTGCTGACTCTATATGTTGATTCTAATTGCCAACTCTGTATGTTGATTCTATATCACTGACTCTGTATGTTGGTAATATTTGCTGACTCTGTATGTTGATTATATTTGCTGACTCTGTATGTTGGTTATATTTGCTGACTCTGTATGTTAAATCTATTTGCTGACTCTGTATGTTGGTTATATTTGCTGACTCTGTATGTTGATTCTATTCACTGACTCTGTATGTTGATTATATTTGCCGACACCGTATGTTGATTCTATTTGCTGACTCTGTATGTTGGTTATATTTACTGACTCTATATGTTGATTCTATTTACTGACTCTGTATGTGATTATATTTGCCGACACCGTATGTTGATTCTATTTGCCGACACCTATGTTGTTTCTATTCGCTGACTCTGTATGTTGATTCTATTCGCTGACTCTATATGTTGATTCTATTTGCTGACTCAGTATGTTGATTCTATTCACTAAGTCTGTATGTTGATTCTAATTGCCGACTCTCTATGTTGATTCTAATCGCTGACTCTGTATGTTGATTCTTTTCGCTGAGTCTGTATGTTGATTCTAATCGCTGACTCTGTATGTTGATTTGGATTCGCTGACTCTGTATGTTGATTCTAATTGCCGACTGTTTTTTTTTATTTGACATCTTTGTAGGTTGATTCTACTTGCCGACTCCGCTTATCGATTCTACTTGGCGATTCCGCCTATTGATTCTACTTGCCAACTCTGCTTATTGATTCTACTTGCCGATTCCGCCTATTGATTCTATTTGCCAACTCTGCTTATTGATTCTACTTGCCGATTCCGCCTATTGATTCTACTTGCCAACTCTGCTTATTGATTCTACTTGCCGACTCCGCTTATCGATTCTATTTGCCGACTCCGCTTATTGATTCTACTTGCCGATTCCGCCTATTGATTCTACTTGTCAACTCTGCTCAGTGATTCTACTTGCCGACTCCGTTTATTGATTCTACTTGCCGATTCCACTTATTGATTCTACTTGCCAACTCTGCTTATTGATTCTACTTGCCAACTCTGCTCATTGATTCTACTTGCCAACTCAGCTCATTGATTCTACTTGCCGACTCCGCTTATTGATTCTACTTGCCAACTCTGCTCATTGATTCTACTTGCCAACTCTGCTTATTGATTCTATTGCCAACTCTGCTTATTGATTCTACTTGCCAACTCTGCTCATTGATTCTACTTGCCAACTCTGCTCATTGATTCTACTTGCCGACTCTGCTTATTGATTCTACTTGCCAACTCTGCTCATTGATTCTACTTGCCAACTCTGCTTATTGATTCTACTTGCCGACTCTGCTCATTGATTCTACTTGCCGACACTGTTTACTTATTATATATATGTTGCCTTTGTTGATTCTATTTGTCGAGTCTTTTTTATGGAGTCTATTTATCGAGTCTGTTTGTCGAGTCAAATCATGAATAAGTGTACAGGTTATCGAACCACGACAGGTTCAGCCTATTTTTTTTTTCTTTGAAGGGGAGAGGTTGAAATTAAGACTCTGGATAGAACACCATGTGGACGCTGAATTGAACATACGGTCTTTATTCTCCATCCCTACAGATCACCACTTCCGATAGATCCCATCATCATCATCATCAAGTACCGGGCCTAGTGGCGTAGGTGATCATGTCTCTCCACAACATTCGATCTCGGCAGCTATTTATCATTTCTGTTGTTGACCTTCTGCCAAGCCATTCTCTTAAGCTGTTTGTTATTTTTTCTCTTTGCTTCCCTCTATCTCTTCGTCCCTCAATGTTTCCAGTTGTTACAATATATTCAAGTTGTTCTCTTCTCATTACATGGCCAAAAAATGATGATTGTTTCTTCCTAATATTGGAAATTAGCTCTCTTTTTGTTTTGCCCTCTCTCAGAACCTCTTCATTACTCTTCTTAGCTGTCCATGGTATTCTCAACATTCTTCTGTAAAACCACATTTCTACAGACTCCAGTGATTTTTCTTGTCTGTTGTCCTATTGTCCATGATTCACATCCATATGTTAAGACTGGCTCTACGTAACATTTAAGAACTCCTTTTCTTGTTTCTATTGTCAAAAATGGATTGCATAGTATCTTCCTCATTGATAGATCCCATAAGGGAGACAAATCTCGTAGCTACAGTAATATTAACCGCTTCTATCTGGTTATATAGTTCGTCCCTCACAATTAATCATCATCATCATCATCATCATCATCATCATCACCATCATCGAGTGCCATCTCCGCATCGAAGGTTCGCTACAATAGAGCGCCATTCTGCACTGTCTGTTGCTTTGATGGTGCAGGCTGTCATAGGCTGATTTGTCCATCTTTTGATGTTACTCGTCCATGTTAGTCTTGGTCTGCCTCTGCCTCTTTTACCTTGTATTTTCCCCTCCAGGATTACTTATAGTAGGCTGTTGTGTCTTTTAACATGCCCCAAAAATCGCATTTGTCTTGTTTGAAATGTGTTTAGTAGTTCTCTTTTCATTCTTATTTGTTTTAAGACTTCATCGTTTGTTTTCTTTTCCTTCCATCTAATTCTACCTATACTTCTATATATCCACATTTTAAAGGCTTCAATCCTCTGTTCTGTTTTCTTATCTAATGTCCATGTTTCTGCACTATATAGGAATATTGAGCAGATGTAACATTTTGCTCTTCTTAGTTTTAGCCCTGGTGTTATTTGCTTTGATGTTAGTACGTTCTTCATGACATTAAAATTACTTTTTGCCATACTTATTCATTTGTTTATTTCAGTTTTACATTTTCCATCACTGGTTATAGTATGTCCAAGGTAGTTGTCACTCACAATTAACCCTCGGCATTTCTCTCTTTCCTCGGACAGGATGGACAGTATCATCGGTTCGGTGGGGAGAGTGGCAAATGTGAAAGTTAGAAACGACGACGATCTCAACGACAGAGTCAATCATTTGTACACCACAGGAATTCTCATCATCTTCACGGTGGTCGTCAGCGCCAGGCAGTATGTCGGGGACCCGATCAGGTAGGTGTGAGTTTGAGTCTGTGTTTAGGAAATAGCATACACTACTATAACTCAAACTAAGGATCAATAAGTGTTTGATACTTTCTTTTCTTTTTGTGCTTATCTCGCTATCTCAGTCATCATAAATATGTGCCATACCGGTAGCGTAGATCGTCATGTCCTTCTACAATCTTCTGTCCACAGTGCATCCTATCAATTATGTTACTGACTATTTTTCATGCTACGACACCAAGCTATCTAGCTTCTCTCTTTGTCGTCCTCTTTATAGTTCGCGATCTTCCTTTCTCTGTATTTTGCCAGTTGTAACCAAGTATTCCAACTTTCCTCTTCTCATGATGTGCCCGAAAAATGTTGATTATTTCTTTCTGATGTTTTCTAGGAGCTCCCTTTTTTTGTGTTGGCCTCTTTGAGAATTTCTTCATTGGTCTTTTTTCGTTGTCCAGAGAACTTTCAACATTCTTATGAGCAATCCCATCTCTGAGCCTCTAATCGTCTTTTTATTTGTTTCTATACTGTCCATAATTTGCTTTCATAGATCAGATTGGCTTTATATATCACTGATGAGCTCTCTTTTTCACTTCTATTGACTTAGACTCGTGACATAAGATATTTTTCATTTTCTGAAATGCTATGACCGCCTGAGTTATTATATATTTTTTTTTTATTTCTGTGGTGCCTACCACATACCGTTATGAATAAATGGTAGACAAGAAAGGTAACGATTATTTCACACAAAAAATACATGGACACGTTCTATGAATACTTTAACCAATCGGAGTCGGCGATCTGGCGCTACTCATGGAGTGTAAATGTGGGGAAATCTAACAAATGACAAGAAGGCGATGATGTTGGATGTGTCACGTGCTTGTGAGTGGTTTAGGGGCTCAACGGAAGATGCACCCTAAGATAGAGCCATATAATGGTGGTAAACACATGATGATGTTGGATGTGTCACGTGCTTGTGAGCGGTTTAGGGGCTCCCATAGGGACTACCAGTGTAGCAGACTTGGTGACGGATTGACACGGGATATCGGAAACAGATAAAATGTGTGTGCCTGGACACGCAGCGAAAGATGATCAAGACAAAACGAAATGGAGATCCCTGACTGACAAAGCTCACAGGACAGACATGTTAATCTACAATCAATGAAAAGATGTCTTTGAAATAGTATGTTCATTGTTTTATCCCGAATTGCTAATAACGATCAATAATATTTAAAAAATGTAATAGGTACACGTAACAACGCATAACGTATGGACAATATGGTGATCATCATCAAGTACCGGGCCTGCTGGCGTAGGTGATCATGTCTCTCCACAACTTTCGATCACAACAGTTATTTATCATTTCTGTTGTTGACTTTCTGCCAAGTCATTATCTTAAGTTGTCTGGTATCTTTTCTCTTTGCTTCCCTCTATCTCTTCGTCCCTCAATTTTCTTAGTTGTTACAATATATTCCAGTTGTTCTCTTCTCATTACATGGCCAAAAAGTGATGATTGTTTCTTCCTAATATTGGAAATTAGCTCTCTTTTTGCTTTGGCTTCTTTCAGAACGTTTTCATTACTCTTCTTTGATGTCCATGATATTCTCAACATTCTTCTGTAAAACCACATTTCTACAGCCTCCAGTGATTTTCTTGTCTGTTGTCCTATCGTCCATGATTCACATACATATGTTAAGACTGGCTCTACATAACATTTAAGAACTCTTTTTTCTTGTTTCTATTGTCAAAAATGGATTGCATAGTATCTTCCTCATTTTTGTGAAAGCTGCTTTCATTGTTATATATAAATATGGTGATAGAGGCCGTATTTTGCCACTAGCAAGGGCAAGCTATGAAGGATGATGTCAGTATAACACCAGGCCGCCCATATTATTAAGATTAATGGTGACGATTTTCAGAGACAGACTTAAACCCAATTCAGCACCCATTGGAAATAAAAAAAAACATATTGATCAAAGTTTTGGACTGAATTTTATCCGCCAGGTTCACGAGTGAGTTCATCATTTCTGACGTCGAATACAGAAATAATAAACGTCAAAAATCTTGTTCTTCCGTCGCCCTGATCTACATTTAACTCCTGTTTCTTTCTCTTTCACTCCCATCAATACTCTCTTTTCTTCCAGTCTCACTTATTTTTGCGTTATTTGTGGGTCATCATCATTGCACTCCGAACATGTCCATAGGTGCTCAAATCCCCTCCTCAGCAAGTCCCGTGGTGTCAGCGACTGACGACTCCAGTTCTGTATTGGTTGATAGGTCTTCTTACACGGCCACGACGTTTCTCATTCCAACATCATCATGTGTTACCACTATTATCTGGCTCTATCTTAGGGTGCATGTTCCGATGAGCCTCATGACCACTCAACATCATCGCTTTCATTAGTCCTCTCACCAGTCTTACTTATTAGCTCTGCCTTTCTTGATTTCTCTCACTGTTTCTTTCTTCTACCCTTCTCTCTCTCTCTCTCGTTATATTATATATATACGCGTATATATATATATATATATATATATATATATATATATATATATGCATATACTCGAATATCTGTGCGCGTGTGTGTCATTTGAATGCTCTGTTATCTCTTTTCCTCTCTCACATTCTCTGTATGTCCCTTTCTGTATATCTCTCAGATTATTTTATTTAATCTTTCTCTTGCTTGCAATATTTCTCTTTGCGCCCCTCGCTGTCTCTCTAATTGTATCATTCCTCATAACTTTCTCTATTCTTTCTTGTAGTTTTCCTACCTCACCTCGCTTTCGGCTTTCGCCTCTTCTTGTTCTCACATTTCCTCCATCTTTCCTTGTCTCATTCACACAATTTTATTGCACACACACACGCACGTACGCACGCACGTACGCACGCGTACACACACACACACACTCACACACACACATAGTTTCTTCCATCCCTATCACTGTAGCTCTATCTGTCATTCCTAGTTTTATATCTCCCGTCCCACCGTCATTTCTCTGTTGTTTTTTTTCGTTCGCCAGCTTTTACCTCTGACGAGGTCCATAGAGACTAGGAACTGTATTTTACGTGTTAATTCATTTTTCCCTGGCAACCGTGTGCACAGGGGTCCCTCGCCACACAGGCAGATAACTCCGACTTCGGAGGTACTCATATTTTTTCCGTCGATGAGTAATTGCAGCTTACGTTACATCGCTGTTTATAAGGTTTGTTCTTTCTGCTTTTCTATGCCTACATTATCTCTTCCACTACTCTCCTCCTTCTCTGCTCTCTGTCTTCTTCTTCTTCTTCTTCTTCTTCTCTCTCTCTCTCTCTCTTTCTCTCTTATTCTAGTATTCTTTCCATTAACAATTCACATACGCACACACATAGAACACACACAACACATGCGCATCATCAACTTTCAACAAGACATCGCCAAAACGAAGTTGAACCTCTTGGATACTCACGAGACAACATAATGCCTACTCCTGTTAACCACTAAACCATGAACCATACAACATCTACAATATATTTTTGACAAGAGTTTACTAGTTAGGAATTTAGCAATAATTAAATACAATTTATATTAACTTATTCAGATCACTACACGTTACCATGGATACCAGCTCTCCACTGTGTGGAAAACTACTTTAGTGGTCTCCCTTTAGAAGCAATATTTAGTATTTTCCTGTCTACACGCATTATCAGGCCGGGTGGTTTGAGTGTGTTTTAGAATAATGATATCAGTGCAATCAGGCAAGGGGTTGCGGGAAGGGTCTGTGTGGATTACCTTCTCCAGGAGACTGTAAGGACGTGCTCAAATTGAAATAACTGATGTACTGGACATTGTACATATCCACACAATGCAGCATAATAACTAAACGAATATATTAAATATATAAAATAAACAAATATATATATTAAAAGTAGTTATAATTTGTTTAGTACAATTGTTATCTTATTCTGAATGCTGTTTTGTTGAAGAGCTTCTCTCGCCACTACCTGGCAAAGACCAGTCGAAAACAAGGGTGGAGCACGATACTCTAACTATTTTGAGCGTCACGAAATTTTTTGGTCAGGTTAAAAGACACAACAGTCTAATAAAAGTAATATTAGAAGGAAAAATACAAGGTAAAAAGGGCAGAGGCAGACCAAGACTAACATGGACGAGTAACATCAAAAGATGGACAAGTCAGCCTATGGCAATATGCACCATCAAAACAAGAGACAGAGTGGAATGGCGCTCCATGGTAGCCAACCTTCGAGAGGACACTCAATGATGATGATTTTTGAGCGAGTGAACAAAGGAATGCTGGGTCGTTGCTTTGCCGACTGGCTATCTATGACAGGACCCGAAGTAAGGAGCTCGAAGAATGATTATGTTACAGTTGATGAGATAAAGTCACGATAATGAAAATGTCTTCCCTATGGCCAGAAGGAAACTGAACGAGTGGCATAGGATACGCGGTGTAGTTGACCAGCCGATGGGAGGGTCAAAAACAGGTAGAAGGTTTCTAAAAATATGTTCAGGAAACCATGTGTCTATAAATTTTATATTTGCTATTGTTTTCTATCTATATCGGTATTTCCCTTTGTTTAGGGCTTTCCTACTTTCAATAAAATCATTGATGGAACTGTTCTGTTTCATTTCTCCAGATGCTGGTGCCCTGCCCAGTTTACTGGTGCCCACGTAGACTACACCAACAACATCTGCTGGATCTCCAACACCTACTATGTGCCCATGGACGAACCGGTGCCCCAGAACACAGCCAAGCGAATCGAGAACGAGCTGACCTACTACCAATGGGTGCCCGTCATGCTACTCATCCAGGCACTCATGTTCTACATACCTTGCATCATATGGCGACTGCTGAATGGTCAATCCGGTATCAACGTCGACAGAATCGTCTCCCTTGCCAGCGATGCCCAGTACGAGGCCCCAGAAGTACGGATCAGAACAATCAAATACGTCGTGCGTCATATAGACCGATGTTTGGATAACCAACGTGAGAGTCGACATCGATGCTGCGTCACCATGCGGCACATTCTATCCGCCAAGCTATCGTTACTATGTGGACGACGTTATGGTAACTATCTAGTCGCAACATATCTGGCCATGAAGGTTCTATATATCTCAAACGCCATTGGTCAATTGTTTATGCTGAACGCGTTCTTAGCAACGGAATACAATCTGTACGGATTTGAAGTCCTGGAAGATTTGATAGAGGAGCACGATTGGACAGCATCTAGACGATTCCCTCGGGTCACAATGTGTGACTTTGACATTCGACAGATGGCCAACAATCACCACTACACCGTCCAGTGCGTACTCCCCATAAACCTCTTTAACGAAAAGATCTACATCTTTCTGTGGTTCTGGTTAGTTTTCGTTGCTGTCGTCACCTGCTATAGTTTCCTTGCCTGGTTGTGGCACATGATTTTTCCGTCCTCAAGAACTCATTACATCCGGAAGTTTCTCAAAATCATGGATCGCATTTCTTCCGGTCCGGACAAGAAACTTGCCACCCGTTTCACAATGGAGTACCTACGTCATGATGGCGTGTTCACCCTTCGGCTCGTGGGAAAGAACTCTAGCGATATAGTTGTCGCCGAGATTGTGTCTGGGTTGTGGGACTTGTACAGAAGCAAGAAGTCCATTCAGATCCGCAACCTTGCATCTCTGCCTTCCAACGGCCATGAAAGTGATGGCGATGATGTATAGCATAGCATGTGGGCTGTAGGTTGTATATTCAATAACTCATGAGTGAGTGGGTCGAATTATATGAGTGTTGGGGTGTGCTGTTCTTCTGTAACTTATGCGTTGATGATAGTTGTTTTACTCCCCAGCTGATGATAATGGTTTACGTTCCAGCTACGAAAATGGTTTACTTTCTAGCTGATGATAATGGTTTTATTTCCTAACTGATGAAACTGGTTTTACTTATCAGCTGATAATAATGGTTTTACTTCCTAGCTGATGATAATGGTTTCATTTACCAGCTGATGAAACTGGTTTTACTTATCAGCTGATAATAATGGTTTTACTTCCTAGCTGATGATAATGGTTTTACTTCCCAGCTAATGAAACTGGTTTTACTTATCAGCTGATGATAGTGGTTTTACTTCCTAGCTGATGATAATGGTTTTACTTCCCAGCTAATTAAAATGGTTTTATTTCAGAACTGATAAAACGGGTTTTACTTTTCAGCTGTTGAAAATGGTTTTATTTCCCAGCTAATGAAAATGGTTTTACTCCCTAGCTAATGAAAATGGTTTTACTTCCCAGCTAATGAAAATGGTTTTACTTCCCAGCTAATGAGAATGGTTTTATTTCAGAACTGATAAAAGGGGTTTTACTTTTCAGCTGTTGAAAATGGTTTTACTTCCCAGCTGATGAAAATGGTTTTACTTCCAAGCTGATGAAATAGTTCTCGGATAATGACACTAGTTTAAAACTTCCTGAACCTGATGTAAATAGTTAATGGCAAAACATTTAAAAAAAACACTATTGAGCTGATAAGGTTGTTATACTTCCGAGATTATAAGATTGTTAAACTTCCGAGAATATAACATTGTTATACTTCCGAGATTATAAGATTGTTATACTTCCGAAATTATAAGATTGTTATACCTCTGAGCTGATTACATTGTTACACTTCTGAGCTGATAAGATTGTTATAATTCTGAGCTGATTAGATTGTTATAATTCTGAGTTGATAAGATTGTTATACTTCCGAGCTGATAAGATTGTTATACCTCTGAGCTGATAAGATTGTTATACTTCCGAGCTGATAAGATTGTTATACCTCTCAGCTGATAAGATTATTATACTTCCGAGCTGATAATAATGGATATATTCTTGATCCAATAGAAATGGTTTCATCTAAAAGTTAACAAAAATGTTTTATAGTTTTTTTTCTGAACTGAAGAAACAATAGTTTTTCTCTTGCGCTGAAGAAAATAGCTTCCTCTCTCTCTCTCTCTCTCTCTCTCTCTCTCTCTCTCTCTCTCCCCCCCCCCCCCCCCCCCCACCCCTTTTTGCATAAAAATATATAAATGTTTTTGTTTGCGATTTAAGAATAATATAATAGTTCTACATTTACTTTTAAAAATTGAAAATAAAATTAAGTGTCTGGCGAAGTTGTTTGTGCCCATTGTAGCGGGAGAAAGGTTAACATTCATATATGTGGATAGAATTATTTTTTTTTCATAATTACTGAAAATAGTTAACTATTAGTAGCTGTATATAAAAATGAATCGCTCATTTGAGTTAATATCCCAAGTTATTGAAAAGAGTTCATTTTCCTAGCAGCTGAGTAGAGACAATGTTCCAATTCTTAACACAACAATCAACAATTTGATTTTCCTCAAAAGATCAATATTTCATATTCTTGAGTTAAGTAATTATCAATTATTAAATAGTTTTATTGTTTTTCTTTGGTAAATAGACTCAGTGTGTAGATTTCATCATCATCATCGAGTGCCATCTCCGCAACGAAGGTTGGCTACCATGTAACGCCATTCTGCTCTGTCTCTTGCTTTGATGGTGCAAGTTGTCATAGGCTGGTTTGTCCATCTTTTGATGTTACTCGTTCATTTTAGTCTTGGTCTGCCTCTGCCTTTTTTATCTTGTATTTTCCCCTCCATGATTACTTTTAGTAGGCTGTTGTGTCTTTTAACATGGCCCCAAAATCGCATTTGTCTTGTTTGAATTGTGTTTAGTAGTTCTCTTTTAATTTTTAGTGTTTAGATTTAATGAATGGAAAAAAAGATAAGACAGACCTGGAAGACGATAGATTAATGATGTAACAGACACCACGATAAGCCTCATTCATGAAACAAATTATGATGGAGAACTGACCCGAAAGACACCCCTTTTCATGACTTTTAAACCGGACAGAGGCGCAGAAGTGTAAAATATCCATTTATTGTAAAAATTTCAATATTTCAAATTGCTGAATGGAAAAAAACTATCCTGAATCGCTTTATCTTTTATAAATCACAGAGTAGCTGTTATTATCTGAATTGCTGAAAAGATGTATATTTTCGAATTACTGAATAAAGTTAACTTCCACAATCTTCAATCTACAGTACATCGTATCAGTTCTGTTGTTGACTGCTTTCCATGCCATGACACCAAGCTATCCAGTATTTTCTCTCTTTGTCGTCCGCGATAAATTGCTGCTTTGACAATATTTGAAGTCGATGTGAATCTATAGCATTTTCATTTCTTGTTGAATTTGATATTTAAAAAAAAAACTCCAGAATTTGATAGCAAACTCAAAAATTTGAAAGGAAACTATATAATTTGTTAGGAAACTACAAAATCTGGTTGCAAACTATAGATTTTTATAGGAAACTACATAATTTTATTGGAAACTATAGAATTTGAGAGTTCATCTGTGCTATATAGAACCAGTTCTGACCTATGGAAGCGAAACATGGATAGTAGACAAACAATGAAAAGACGATTAGAGGCCATGGAGATGGGATTTCTCAGAAGAATGTTGACAGTTAACTGGATAGCTAAAAAGACCAATGAAAAGTTCTCAAAGAGGCCAACACAAAAAGGGAACTAAAAAACATCAGAAAGAAACAATCAACGTTTTTCGGGCACATCATGAGAAAAGGAATGTTGGAATACTTGGTTACAACTGGCAAAATAAAAGGAAAGAGAGATCGCGGACGACAAAGAGAGAAAATACTGGATAGCTTGGTGTCATGGCATGGAAAACAGTCAACAACAGAACTGATACGATGCACTGTAGATAGATGATTGTGGAGGGACATGACCGCCTACGTCAACCGGTAAGGCACATTATTATTATGATGATGATGATAGAATTTGAAAGTAAACTATATAATTTGATAGTGGAACTATATAATGTGTTAGGGAAATATAGAATTTGATTATTAACTATAGAATATGACAGGTAACTATATAATTTTATTAGTTTCGAACAGATGATTTTAATAATTGCAGCAGCTGGAAACGTTAGTTTACTGAGTTGTTGGAGAAAGATTTTGTTTAGCTTGGAAGATGTTAACAACTTTGAGTTGGAGAAATATTTTATATAGCTAGGAAAATGTTAACACTTTGAGTTGTTGGAGAAAGATTTTGTTTAGCTAGGAAAATGTTAACACTTTGAGTTGGAGAAATATTTTATATAGCTAGGAAAATGTTAACACTTTGAGTTGGAGAAATATTTTATATAGCTAGGAAAATGTTAACACTTTGAGTTGGAGAAACATTTTATTTAGCCAGGAAAGTGTTAACACTTTGAGTTGTTGGAGAAAGATTTTGTTTAGCCAGGAAAGTGTTAACACTTTGAGTTGGAGAAACATTTTATTTAGCCAGGAAAGTGTTAACACTTTGAGTTGTTGGAGAAGGATTTTGTTTTGTGTGGAAAATATAAATCCTGGATGTTATTACTCTTCTTCTGTCCCTTCCTCATTTGCCTTTCATCGTCGAGGGGAGATATAATTTGCGGTCTTTTGCTATTCTATTCGCCTCTGCTGCTGTTATATCTCCTAGTACTTCTAATATTCCGTCAATCCATCATTTTCGTGGTCGGCCCCTGAGTCTGGTGTTCTCGCAAAGTTTAGTGAAGGCTCGTTATGTTATTTTTTGATCTTGCTGCCAAACCATTTTATCTGGTGTTTCTGTATATATTCTATGGCGCGGGCGGGGGGGGGGGGGGGGGGGGGGGGGGTATTCTTAGCCCTTTTTTTCTCACTTCTCCCTTTATGATCTTATCTCTCAGACTTTTTTCTGAGATTATTGCTTCTATATTTTGATGACATCTGAAACGCTATCCTAATTAGTAGCCGTGTTGGTTGTATTGTGCAATAAAGCATGTACATATATGTCACATAGCTCAGTGGTTAGTGAACTGGACTACAAAGGACAAGAGGTAGGGTTCGATCCCAACCGACGGATTCCGGAAAACCCAGCCTTAAATGGGTGCCTGATGTTTTTTTCTGGGAAAGTAAAGCGGCACGGGCGTAATACCGACCACATTGCTCCAAAAATCATGTGCTGAAGGTCTGTAGAATTTATAGTCACTAACACCAAACTTCCCTATACGTCACTTGGCGTACTTCTTTTTAAAAAATATATGTCACACAATCATCTTTATACCTGGAGGTATTGGCTATCATGTCTCTCCATCACTCCTTTATGCTGATGTTTCTTATCGTTTGTTGTTTTCTTTCTGTGCCACGTTGTTGTCCTGTCTCAAAAGCAACGGAGTGAAATGTGCGCAAGTTTGTGTACCCCAGAAAGTAGACAGCGGGGTGTCACGACTTTCTAGAATTTCTGGGTTTACCGGAGACGTTCGAATTTTGTTTTTAACTTGCAGGTATTACCATAGAAGGTCTTTTATATCAGCAAATACCGCAGCTACGGAGAACGAATGTGGTCCTGTCTCTGTTGACCGGGTTGATTTGACAAGAGGCTGTTTTCAGGGTGACCGACTTGGAGTTCAAGACGAGGTCATGGTCGACTTGAAGTTCGAGACGAGGTCAAGGTCGATTTGAAGTTCGAAACGAGGTCTTGGTCGACTTGGAATTCGAGGCGAAATTATGGTCAACTTGGAGATTGAGACGAGGTCATGGTCAGCTTGGAGCTCGAAGTGAGGTCAAGGTCCACTTGGAATTCTAGGCGAGATCTTGGTCAACTTGGAGTTCGAGGCGAGGTCTTGGTCAACTTGGAGTTCGAGGCGAGGTCTTGGTCAACTGATGAGTCGCCTCCCTACTATTGCGTGTACAGATCGCAGCACCTTGAGCTCACCACCGTATTGTTAAACTGCCGTTCATCTTCCTTTATTGTTTTTCTCTGTCTCGTTTCCCATCATTTTTCTTGTCACATTTTAGTTTCTCTCTTCGCATCACACGCACAAAGAAATTGCACCGCCTTTCTCTGATAGAATTTAAAATATTTCTTTGTTATAGCCTCTCTCAGAACATTGCTCTTTTCTACGGTATTCATAATATTCTTCAACATTCTTATGAAGAGCCACGTTTCCGTGGCCTCGAAATATCACAGTTTAGTTTAGTTTAGTTTAGTTTAGTTTAGTTTAGTTTAGTGTATGGATCATCTTCATTGCACAACGAACAACACCATAGTGCTCTGACCCTCCTCAACACGCTCCCCATTCTGAAAGACACCCGCCACACGCTAGTGAAAGCAATGAAGATGGCTTCAGCCCAGATGAATGAACCTATTATTAAGGGCGGAGTCCTTGACTGCAACCTCCTTAGTCGTCACTAACGACATGCGTGGCAGGTTCTTATCATCCCTGACTGTGGTCAGCGCCCGAGTAACCGCATGGGCAAAAGGTAACTGTAAACTACAACACAGCGCTTATACGTCAAGTTACCGCCCTTTTTGGGGGCGAACGTTGAAGCGGAGCAGTCACGAGGCGAAAGCGGAAAGAAAAATAATCGTGTCGATTGTCGAGAAACATTGACCAGGACCTTCAAGACGTCGGGAACGTACTGACCCATCGTTACTACCACAGACGTCCTCGGGGCAACCCTATCATACCTTTCTTAATCACTAACTTCCAGCGTCGGAACAGTATACGTTGAGCTGTGTTGAAAAGCTGACGTTATATTTAGCCAAATAATGGCAATTGTTATAAATTAGCTTGAACACACTAATAATTTGAGCTGCGGAATGGATTATATTCTACCATAAGGAATCAGACTAATAATTTGAAAATATATTAAACAGCATGAAACGAGATTCTTTTTAATATTTGTAACACATACACACATACACACAAAGACAGAAAATACTTGATTTAAAAGGAAATTGCTCTGTGCACAAAAAGAATTGAAAACTTGCCTTGAAAATGCATTTTTTTTTATTTGGCAACTCACGAAGCGACTCTAACAAAAATCGACAAAAGAGAACACAGTAGAAGCACGTAGAAGTATAAGAACTTTGTCCTGAATATAACACAGTAGAAGCTCAGTATAAGTACTGTGTCTAGAATAGGACACGGCAGAAGCTCAGTATAATTATTGTATCTAGAATAGGACACAGAAGAAGTACTGTGTCTAGAAGAGGACACAGTAGAAGCTCAGTATAAGTACTGTGTCTAGAAGAGGACACAGTAGAAGCTCAGCAGGAGTACTGTGTCTAGCATAGGACACAGTACAAGCTCAGTTGAAGTACTGTGTCTAGAATAGGACACCGTAGAAGCTTTGTATAAGTACTGTCTAGAATAGGACACAGTGGAAGCTCAGTGACAGGAGAAATAATACAGTGTGTACCATGAAAGGAAGAGGCGGACAGGAGAATTAAGACAGTGTGCACCATGAAAGGAAGAGGCGGACAGGAGAATTAAGACAGTGTGCACCATGAAAGGAAGAGACGGACAAGAGAAATAAGACAGTGTGTACCATGAAAGGAAGAGGCGGACAGGAGAATTAAGACAGTGTGCACCATGAAAGGAAGAGGCGGACAGGAGAATTAAGACAGTGTGCACCATGAAAGGAAGAGGCGGACAGGAGAATTAAGACAGTGTGCACCATGAAAGGAAGAGGCGGACAGGAGAATTAAGACAGTGTGCACCATGAAAGGAAGAGGCGGACAAGAGAAATAAGACAGTGTGCACCATGAAAGGAAGAGACGGACAAGAGAAATAAGACAGTGTGCACCATGAAAGGAAGAGACGGACAAGAGAAATAAGACAGTGTGCACCATGAAAGGAAGAGACGGACAAGAGAAATAAGACAGTGTGTAACATGAAAGGAAGAGACGGACAAGAGAAATAAGACAGTGTGTAACATGAAAGGAAGAGACGGACAAGAGAAATAAGACAGTGTGTAACATGAAAGGAAGAGACGGACAGGAGAAATAAGACAGTGTGTAACATGGAAGGAAGAGACGGACAGGAGAAATAAGACAGTGTGTACCATGAAAGGAAGAGGCGGACAGGAGAAATAATACAGTGTGTACCATGAAAGGAAGAGGCGGACAGGAGAATTAAGAGAGTGTGCACCATGAAAGGAAGAGACGGACAAGAGAAATAAGACAGTGTGCACCATGAAAGGAAGAGACGGACAAGAGAAATAAGACAGTGTGCACCATGAAAGGAAGAGACGGACAAGAGAAATAAGACAGTGTGCACCATGAAAGGAAGAGACGGACAAGAGAAATAAGACAGTGTGGAACATGAAAGGAAGAGACGGACAAGAGAAATAAGACAGTGTGTAACATGAAAGGAAGAGACGGACAAGATAAATAATACAGTGTGTAACATGAAAGGAAGAGACGGACAAGAGAAATAAGACAGTGTGGAACATGAAAGGAAGAGACGGACAAGAGAAATAAGACAGTGTGTAACATGAAAGGAAGAGACGGACAAGAGAAATAATACAGTGTGTAACATGAAAGGAAGAGACGGACAAGAGAAATAAGACAGTGTGTAACATGAAAGGAAGAGACGGACAAGAGAAATAAGACAGTGTGTAACATGAAAGGAAGAGACGGACAAGAGAAATAATACAGTGTGTAACATGAAAGGAAGAGACGGACAAGAGAAATAATACAGTGTGTAACATGAAAGGAAGAGACGGACAAGAGAAATAAGACAGTGTGCACCATGAAAGGAAGAGACGGACAAGAGAAATAAGACAGTGTGCACCATGAAAGGAAGAGACGGACAAGAGAAATAAGACAGTGTGCACCATGAAAGGAAGAGACGGACAAGAGAAATAAGACAGTGTGCACCATGAAAGGAAGAGACGGACAAGAGAAATAAGACAGTGTGCACCATGAAAGGAAGAGACGGACAAGAGAAATAAGACAGTGTGTAACATGAAAGGAAGAGACGGACAAGAGAAATAAGACAGTGTGTAACATGAAAGGAAGAGACGGACAAGAGAAATAAGACAGTGTGTAACATGAAAGGAAGAGACGGACAGGAGAAATAAGACAGTGTGTAACATGGAAGGAAGAGACGGACAGGAGAAATAAGACAGTGTGTACCATGAAAGGAAGAGGCGGACAGGAGAAATAATACAGTGTGTACCATGAAAGGAAGAGGCGGACAGGAGAATTAAGACAGTGTGCACCATGAAAGGAAGAGACGGACAAGAGAAATAAGACAGTGTGCACCATGAAAGGAAGAGACGGACAAGAGAAATAAGACAGTGTGCACCATGAAAGGAAGAGACGGACAAGAGAAATAAGACAGTGTGCACCATGAAAGGAAGAGACGGACAAGAGAAATAAGACAGTGTGGAACATGAAAGGAAGAGACGGACAAGAGAAATAAGACAGTGTGTAACATGAAAGGAAGAGACGGACAAGAGAAATAATACATTGTGTAACATGAAAGGAAGAGACGGACAAGAGAAATAAGACAGTGTGGAACATGAAAGGAAGAGACGGACAAGAGAAATAAGACAGTGTGTAACATGAAAGGAAGAGACGGACAAGAGAAATAATACAGTGTGTAACATGAAAGGAAGAGGCGGACAGGAGAATTAAGACAGTGTGCACCATGAAAGGAAGAGGCGGACAGGAGAATTAAGACAGTGTGCACCATGAAAGGAAGAGACGGACAAGAGAAATAAGACAGTGTGTACCATGAAAGGAAGAGGCGGACAGGAGAATTAAGACAGTGTGCACCATGAAAGGAAGAGGCGGACAGGAGAATTAAGACAGTGTGCACCATGAAAGGAAGAGGCGGACAGGAGAATTAAGACAGTGTGCACCATGAAAGGAAGAGGCGGACAGGAGAATTAAGACAGTGTGCACCATGAAAGGAAGAGACGGACAAGAGAAATAAGACAGTGTGCACCATGAAAGGAAGAGACGGACAAGAGAAATAAGACAGTGTGCACCATGAAAGGAAGAGACGGACAAGAGAAATAAGACAGTGTGCACCATGAAAGGAAGAGACGGACAAGAGAAATAAGACAGTGTGTAACATGAAAGGAAGAGACGGACAAGAGAAATAAGACAGTGTGTAACATGAAAGGAAGAGACGGACAAGAGAAATAATACAGTGTGTAACATGAAAGGAAGAGACGGACAAGAGAAATAATACAGTGTGCACCATGAAAGGAAGAGACGGACAGGAGAAACAAGACAATGTGTACCATCAAAGGAAGAGACGGACGGAAGAAATAAGACAGTGTGTACCATCAAAGGAAGAGACGGACAGGAGAAACAAGACAATGTGTACCATCAAAGGAAGAGACGGACGGAAGAAATAAGACAATGTGTACCATCAAAGGAAGAGACGGACGGAAGAAATAAGACAGTGTGTACCATCAAAGGAAGAGACGGACGGAAGAAATAACACAGTGTGTACCATCAAAGGAAGAGACGGACGGAAGAAATAAGACAGTGTGTACCATCAAAGGAAGAGACGGACGGAAGAAATAACACAGTGTGTACCATCAAAGGAAGAGACGGACGGAAGAAATAAGACAATATGTACCATCAAAGGAAGAGACGGACGGAAGAAATAAGACAGTGTGTACCATCAAAGGAAGAGACGGACGGAAGAAATAACACAGTGTGTACCATCAAAGGAAGAGACGGACGGAAGAAATAAGACAATGTGTACCATCAAAGGAAGAGACGGACGGAAGAAATAAGACAGTGTGTACCATCAAAGGAAGAGACGGACAGGAGAAACAAGACAATGTGTACCATCAAAGGAAGAGACGGACAGGAGAAATAAGACAATGTGTACCATCAAAGGAAGAGACGGACAGGAGAAATAAGACAATGTGTACCATCAAAGGAAGAGACGGACAGGAGAAACAAGACAATGTGTACCATCAAAGGAAGAGACGGACGGAAGAAATAAGACAGTGTGTACCATCAAAGGAAGAGACGGACGGAAGAAATAAGACAGTGTGTACCATCAAAGGAAGAGACGGACGGAAGAAATAACACAGTGTGTACCATCAAAGGAAGAGACGGACGGAAGAAATAAGACAGTGTGTACCATCAAAGGAAGAGACGGACAGGAGAACAAGACAATGTGTACCATCAAAGGAAGAGACGGACGGAAGAAATAAGACAGTGTGTACCATCAAAGGAAGAGACGGACGGAAGAAATAAGACAGTGTGTACCATCAAAGGAAGAGACGGACGGAAGAAATAACACAGTGTGTACCATCAAAGGAAGAGACGGACGGAAGAAATAAGACAGTGTGTACCATCAAAGGAAGAGACGGACGGAAGAAATAAGACAGTGTGTACCATCAAAGGAAGAGACAGGGAGAAACGGTGACCCAATGTAGCCAGCCTTCATTGCATAAACAGTAGAATATGATAAAGCAAACAAAATAAATAACTTGTGGCATTTGAAAGGAAAGCTATAATAAAAGCATTTCTCCATTATTCCGGCCAACCGTTGGAATGTTTGTTGTTGTATCTGTTTGTTTCGCCAGCTTTTTATCTTTAGTAAATAAACAAAGGGAAAAGATACCAGACAGTTTAAGAGAATGGCTTGGCAGAAGGTCAACAACAGAAATGATAAATAGCTAACGAGATCAAAAGTTGTGGAGAGACATGATCACCTACATCAGTGGCCATGGTACTTAATGATGATGATGATGATGATGATGATGATGATGAAATAAACATAAAATGGTATCAAGTAGCTAAACCTGCGGAGAGACTAAACTTACTACGACGTTTCGGCAAAAGTCTTCATTAGATATTTGAAAACAAATAATAATGCAAAAACAAACAGGAAATACCAATACTTGTTCCAACATGGCGATGTGAGTCTCCATGGGACTCAATTTGGCATCACTATCACTTTTTTTTTCTATTTTTCACACCAGCAAGCGTCTGCTCAAGTGTCTCTCGCCTTACAGGCAGATGTTCTCTCACTGAAGAGATACAATCGTTTTTAATCACAAATATGTTTTGCTGTTTTGGGTACATTTTTTCCAATTAACTTTGACCGAGTGGCGGCCAATTTTTAGCCGACACTTTTCGATTTCCGACTGCAAGAGGTTCTTAAACGTGTGCAGAGTGCACAACGACACCCAATTTGTTTGCCTTTTTGAAGACAGCTAGACACCGAATCTCACAAGTTAGAGATTAGGTAAGGTGATGAAAGCCTGAATTTGAAGTAGAAAACTGGCACCACCTGTAATGGAATTCGAAGACGGACCTTCTTATCCTCATATGGAGAACAGGAGAGAGGTACGTCAGGCAGATTGCTCTTAATAGTAGTGCAACAATCAAGCGCGCGCGCACACACACACACAGACTACACACACACTTCTTGTCATTTCCCACACAATGAACGTTCTCATGTTCAAATTCTGTTGCATTATCTTCACTGGTGTTAGGATGGAGAGTTCGGTGGCGAGTGATTGTGCTAGGTCATATTTGATTGGCTGAAAATTTGTTGTTATTTAATTATGAACAATAAGAAAACAAAAGAAACTCACGCAAAGCTGTAGAAATGTGGTTTTACAGAAGAATGTTGAGAATACCATGGACAGCTAAGAAGAGAAATGAAAACGTTCTGAAAGAGGCCAAAGCAGAAAGAGATCTAATATTTAATAGGAGGAAGAAAAAAATCATCATTTTTTTTTTGGGCCATGTAATGAGAAGGGAACTTCTGAAATATAACTGGGACTCTACAATAAAATCTTCATCCCAACGTTGTGCTACCAATGCCAGTCCTGACCCCAAGGTGCAAGAACAATAAGAAAAATAACCTCTACAGAGATGAAATGTGTCAGACGAATGACAGGAAACAGTCTGAGAGATAAGATCAGAAATGATGAACTGAGAAAAATGCTAGGAACAACCCACGCCATAGAATATATAAAGTAACAGCAGACAAAATGGTTTTGTCATGTGACAAGGCAGAAAGACCAAAACACAACACAACGAGCCCTCAATAAACGTTGCTAGAACACCAAACCCAAGGGCCGACCACGAAAAAAGTTGAACTGACGGAATATTAGAAGGACTAGGAAACATAACAGCAGCAGAGACAAACAGAAGCACAAAAGACAGTAAATTATATCTCCCCTCGACGCTGGAAGGCAAACGCGGAAGGAAAGAAAAGAAGAAAAAGAGGAAGAAATATGAAGTCTTATATGAAGATATAGTAAAATGACGATACAACTGAACAGCATAAAACTGGGCCGCCATAACTACTTTTCTGACTCGTGCCACGCATTGCGAAATGTGCAGCAGGATGGTTTGAAGTTACTTATCTTTAAATGTTCAAATGTAATATCAGGGCTACTTGGTTATTTTTCCGGTGGAAGGTAACATTAATATTTGTAGAGATGACATTAAAGTTACGAGGTCTCGATTATAACAAAAGTAACAAATGAGTTGTAACAATGCAGTGATGTGGTCATGTTTTTTTAGAATTACAGTCAGGCTGGGTGTTTGATTGAAACATGTATTTTAAATAGTGGGGTTTTATATTACATTACAATTATAATTTAACTGAGAAATCTGTAAAATAAGGAACTTTTACATTCTAGTAAAATTATATGTTTGCAGATTCCAGTAACATTATATGTTTGCAGATTCCAGTAACATTATATGTTTGCAGATTCCAGTAACATTATATGTTTGCAGATTCCAGTAACATTATATGTTTTGAGAATGCAATAAAAAAAATGAGGTTCAAATTCCATTAGAAGTATGAGATTGAAAACATCAGCAAAATATGTAAGTGTTTGGATTTTTAGGATGAACTATGAGGAGGCCAGTGTTATGAACTCTGAATAAATCGTTTGACTAAGCATATGAATGTGATAATGCCGCGAGAGACACTTCTCTGATACGGAATTGAGTGGGGGTGAAGGATGTGTCTGATGTGTAGCGGAATATACTTAGATGAGGTGTCACGTCTTCAGGCTGCAGCAAACAGATGCTTTGTTGTGTTTGCTCATTTTTCAAAAGGTATTTGCGTTACCTATAGGGCTATCGGAAATGTTAAAAACGATTCATCTCTAGGAGAAAAATACGGTACTGATGTAGTGCTGACCACACGACTAAACGAAAATGTGGATAGTAGAAATGTAGGACTACAAAACTGCTTTCCCATGCACCAACATGAAGCCGTGATGAGGTTCCGCAGTTACTGCAACTTTCGAAGTCCACCATGATGATATTGAGTTATTGGCGGGTCATCATCATTGGACTCCAAACATATCCATAGGTGCTCAGATCCCCTCCTCAGCAAGTCCCACAGTGTCCAGCGACTGACGACTCCAGTTCTGTGTTGGTTGATAAGTCTTCTTACACGGCCACCAAGTTTCTCGTTTCTGGCTGTGCCCATCTTAACTCCCATCTCTTTATAAGTCTTCTTACACGGCCACTAAGTTTCTCGTTTCTGGCTGTACCCATCTTAACTCCCATCTCTTTATAAGTCTTCTTACACGGCCACTAAGTTTCTCGTTTCTGGCTGTACCCATCTTAACTCCCATCTCTTTCATCCGAAAGGGTAACGTAGACTCATAGTTATCGAACTCCCATATCTCGGAGGCCATTGATGATGTTTTGCGGGCTGTCAAGATCATGAAGCAACAGGAGAACGATACTTGTGAATCATAACTTTGATGGAACCCGCTTCCCTTAAAACGTCACAAAGATCACGCTCACCGGGTCGCTCATAGCGATTCCATTACCTCCAATTTCTGTTGATAAATTAATGTACATAAAATCGCTCACAAACGGGGATACATTTGAGTGAATTTTAGCAATATGGAAGTTGGATTTTTGAATGTCACTGATTAATTTAGCACGTAAATTAATTTTGCATGAAATATTTCAATTATGTTTTTATAATGTTCCTATTAATACTCTGAAAAAAATTGAATAACCTGATTTTTTAATGTTTGATTAGTATGTTTGATTAGTATATTTGATTAGTATGTTTTTTGTGTGTTGTGTATGTTTGATTAGTATGTTTTTTGTATGTTGTGTATGTTTGATTTGTATGTTTGATTAGTATGTTTTTTTGTATGTTTGATTTGTATGTTTAATTAGTATGTATGTTCCAGACTAAGTTAAGTTTGATTAAATCACCTGCGTATGGAAGTAGATATTCAAGAAAAAACATCAAACAGCGAATTCGGAAAATGTAGATCTAAGTGGAACATGACTGACTGATTAATTGATTAATTGATTGATTGACTGACTGATCGAATGTCGATGGGTCAAGGTAAAAGGTTGTTGTCACGAAGTTACAATGGCGGGAGCAACAGCTTGCCTGATATCATGGGTTCTGCTGGAGAATACACAGAAAGAGGGAATCGAGACAATACAGCAAATAATGTACAGTCGATCGAGTCTAGACCGCTGAGGGTGAAGTTCGTATTGAATACAGCCTTCTAGAGACGACACTGAGCCTCTACTTGGGCCAGCCCGAAACTACAAACTATGAAGAAACAGATACGACCATAACAGTCCTCTTCCAGGCTTGATGCCAGCCAAAAGTTGTAAACTGACAATGAAGAAAGAAAGAAAGAAAGAAAGACAGAAAGAAAGAAAGAAAGAAAGAAAGAAAGAAAGAAAGAAAGAAAGAAATAAAGAAAGAAAGAAAGAAAGAAAGAAAGAACGACAAGAAGAGGAGGTAATATTTTTGTAAGTTCACATTTTTACTCAAGGTCTTAAACCTGAAACCATATTTAGATGGCAGCCCCATGAATAGACATTAGATTTGAATACTTAATTTTTTTTTTCAAAATATATACCACCATTGCCATTTAAAATGTGATTAATAATCCATTTTACTGTTTTAAATTGTCTATTTCATTAAGTATATCCAACAGCGATTAAGTCATTTTATTGTACCATTTTGTTATTTCAGTGAACACATTTCTGGCTGCATTGATCAAACTTTCTATTTTTAATCCGACACGTTTAAACCCTCGTGTGGTCCTCGGTAATTGTAGGAAGTTGTTTAGGAAGTGAAAAATCAAAGTGAGATGTCGAAGCGTTCAAAAAGGGTTTTCTGAGGAAAAAACGTGAGTGGAGATAGGAGAATTGGTCATTGTTAGGGAGATTTGGCGGGTAGAAAAGATTGTACACTCGGAAGTTTAACCTCGGTGTTTTTGATTGGGTGACTTAATATTGATTCTTGATGATGTGTGTTTTTTACCTTGAGATGTGAGTAACACAGATGTTAGCTGCGTGTTGGAGAAGATGTCTGTAAACATTGGTGAGGCTGTTCGTAGTTTAACCTGTAGTGAAGGATTATTAGTAGTCTTTGCGAATGATGTTTGTAGTTTTTGTGGATTATGTTAGTAGTCTTTGCGAATGATGTTAGTAATTTTTGGGAGGCCTGAACATACTTCTTCACAACTAAGGAGAAGCACTGGCCGTTTTATCTCCACATAATGTGACTTAGTCGCGTTGCATATTTTACTCCTGTTGCAACATTGCAGCACATTATTTACTACTTGGATTTATAAAGACTCCGTTAGTGCTGCCAATATAATAATGACGCACAGAATGAACAACGACGCAATACTTATTTGAACAGATTGAGAACCTCAATCCAAATACTGTCTACATTAATGTCACAAGTATTTCAAACTCCTGAGATATTACCCACACCAGACTTGTCTATCGTTGTTTCGTTATTAGTTTTGTGTGTGTTTTTTGTTTGTTTGTTCCTGCTGAAGGCCTATTGGACCGAAACGTCGTTTAGTCTGTGTCGTCCACTTATCATGTAAAGCTTCTTACATACAATTTTTTTCTATTTTTTAATTTTTCCTCACATTCAGCTTTACTTCAGCTTCGCATTTTTATGCTTTAACCCTTCTTTCTTGTAAAACTTGTTTGTGAACAATACATTGTTGATAATAGAAACAAGAAAAACAGTTCTTAAATGTTATGTAGAGCCAGTCTTAACATTTGTTTGTGAATCATGGACAATAGGACAACAGACCAGAAAATCATTGGAGTCTGTGGAAATGTGGTTTTACAGAAGAATGTTGAGAATACCATGGACAGCTAGGAAGAGTAATGAAAACGTTCTAAAAGAGGCAAAAGCAAAAAGAGAGCTAATTTCCAATACTAGGAAGAAACAATCATCATTTTTTGGCCATGTAATGAGAAGAGAACAACTGGAATATATTGTAACAAATGAAAAAATTAAGGGACGAGGAGATAGAGGAAAGCAAAGAGAAAAAATACCAGATAGCTTAAGAGAATGACATAGCAGAAGGTCAACAACAGAAATGATGTGAATGTCGAGATCACAAGTTTTGGAGGGACATGATCACCTACGCCAGCAAGCTTTGTACTTGATGATGATTATTGTGACGAAATTATTGAAATGTCAATCTGCGAATTATTATTGTACACGTAATCACGTTTTGTGTACACGAGGCACCTGTAATGCCTATAGACATCTTCGGTCGCTATGTTATCATATATGGTAGTAGTGCTAAACAAACTGTCGCTAACTCTAAATAACGGTATTTTTCAAACAGTTTCTCTCAACTTTGTGCGCCGATTTATTTAATTTGAATACGGAACTGTTTACTCTGTTTATCTTTATTACTTCTTCTCGTTCAGTGATCTCTGGTTAAATGGACGTTAATGTGTTTTTACTTTTCAGCAAGTCGGCGATAAATGCGCCTTTCTGCCCGACACCTCCGACTCTGTCATTAACGTTACCACTAGCATAAGCTTGCCACACAGTTCAACACACTATGACCGTCAATGTCTCAGAGTCTGCCCGATGAGGTAGTTTTTTCTGAAGACACCCCAATAGTTGTGACGCCTCGA
This sequence comes from Megaustenia siamemsis, assembly GCA_032433765.1. Taxonomy (NCBI): domain Eukaryota; kingdom Metazoa; phylum Mollusca; class Gastropoda; order Stylommatophora; family Ariophantidae; genus Megaustenia; species Megaustenia siamemsis. The sequence goes on along the minus strand of JAVIAB010000145.1, from coordinate 34,755,382 downwards.
GCTCTGCGAGCTATAGGCGGCTGACCTCATTTTACCTACAACCGTCCTTGCTTGCAATGCTGAAAACGTCACACCTGTTGGTCGGTTCCACCTCAGTGGGCAGGCTCAAAGATATCGATGGCGACGGTTGGACACAGTTTGACCCAGTTGGACACAGTTTGACGCACGTTTACCCAGTTTGAACCCTTTTGACCCAGTTGGACACAGTTTGACGCACGTTTACCCAGTTTGGCAGTCGATGGCGACGGTTGGATACAGTTTGACCCAGTTTGACAGTTTGACACAGTTTGGCTTAATTTGACCCAGTTTGACACAGTTTGGCCTAATTTGACCCAGTTTGACTTAGTTTGAAACAGTTTGGCTCAGCTTGACCCCAGTTTGACACAGTTTTAACCAGTTTATAAATCACTTCAGCAATCTAAATTTCAAATTAGCGAAAACGATGACGCTGGATAGGACACACACTACGGAAGTCAACCGAGAGTATTACACAAGAGGTTCTTTTTTGGAATCCCCATGGAAAAAGACAAAGAGGAAAACCAAAATATTCTTGGAATAGACAGATAAAAGCAGAGATGAAGATGAAGGTGAAGACATGGAGTGATCTTTAAAAAATGGCAAGAAACAGAACGGCTTGAAAGGGTTAGTTGAAGACCTATGCTCCACAGGGAGCAAAAAGTTTGTTGAAGACCTATGCTCCACAGGGCGCTGAAAGTGTTTGTTGAAGACCTATGCTCCACAGGGAGCTGAAAGATAGAAGAATAAGAATCCAAATTTGCTATAACTCTGACCAAAGTGGTCATGAACTGGACGGTGTTTGACGTATTCTCTGCTTTCCTGAATTCAGTCCTTTGCAAGCTTTCAGTTCAACAGACCAGACTTTCCTACTCTGGCTGTTAAGGGCGATGTTGTTTTGTACTACATGCCTCGGTGCTCCGTACCGGCAGGTAGCAAGCAGTCTATGTGACTTATTTGTAAAGGTGGGTGCTCCGTACCGGCAGGTAGCAAGCAGTCTATGTGACTTATTTGTAAAGGTGGGTGCTCCGTACCGGCAGGTAGCAAGCAGTCTATGTGACTTATTTGTAAAGGTGGGTGCTCCGTGCTGGCAGGTAGCAAGCAGTCTATGTGACTTATTTGTAAAGGTGGGTGCTCCGTGCTGGCAGGTAGCAAGCAGTCTATGTGACTTATTTGTAAAGGTGGGTGCTCCGTGCTGGCAGGTAGCAAGCAGTCTATGTGACTTATTTGTAAAGGTGGGTGCTCCGTGCTGGCAGGTAGCAAGCAGTCTATGTGACTTATTTGTAAAGGTGGGTGCTCCGTACCGGCAGGTAGCAAGCAGTCTATGTGACTTATTTGTAAAGGTGGGTGCTCCGTACCGGCAGGTAGCAAGCAGTCTATGTGACTTATTTGTAAAGGTGGGTGCTCCGTACCGGCAGGTAGCAAGCAGTCTATGTGACTTATTTGTAAAGGTGGGTGCTCCGTACCGGCAGGTAGCAAGCAGTCTATGTGACTTATGTGTTTAGTGTTTCTGAGGCCATATTGTCACTTCACGTACAATCAAAACTAACAATAGTTTCTGAATTTATTTTAAAACTCTTCTAGTTCTTTCTTCTGTTCTTTTTATCTCATCTACTCTTTCTATTTCTTCTGTGGTTGTGGTTATTTATTTTATGTTCTTTTTCCTCGTACTATTTTTTTCTTTTCTTTTTTTCCTTTCGTTTCGTTCTTTTTTCCTTGTGCACTTTTTTCTTTCCTTTGTTCTTTTTTTTTTCTTTTGCTTTGTTCTCTTCTTTTCTTTATTCTGCAATTTTCGCTTTAAAAAAAAATACACGGTGCTGAAATTTACACTGAGAAACAACATTTCAGAAAGAAGTTCAATTTTGTTACGTCCCTTCCTTGATGTCCATGGTTAACCCACATAGTAGCAGATGGTTTGAAGAAACTCTTTTTTTTTTAAGGGTTGTTAATTCTGAAATACTGATAGATTAAAGTCGGCCTTTATTAGTGGAAGAGTAAAGAGTCAGAATTGTTGTCACGGAGTCGGAGTCATACAAAAGGCACGAGTGGCGTCGAGAGCGTCTTTATTTTGCCGTATGCAGGAGAAAAATCAAAGTCATGGAGTCAGGGAATCATACAAACGATCTATTATCCATCTTTCGTTCGCCTGAAGTATTGTCTATATCTGTAATGTCGTTTCCTGTATAAATTTTACTGTGTTTTGTAATTCATGCAGTGGCCCATATAGTTGTGTCTAAAGGGTTGTATCTATGGGCTAATGGATTTTCCTCAGTCTACCATAGTCAGTACAGTCTTAGCGTATGTTTTCAGCAGTATGGGGCGCCTGACCACATGTACATGTAATTGAGGTGCCAATCTTTAATTTGGATACATGTAACTGTGGTGTCGATTGTGTCCTGTTCTGAGGTGTATAATGATAACTTGTTCATATCTATTCATATTATGAAAGGCATCCTGATTTAGGGCTTGTGGTCCTCTGATTGATTTGATTATTTGTTTCAGCTGATGGTATTGTCCAACAAGGAAATAAGTAGGGAGGCAAAACGAGCACTATACAATACAATCTTCATTCCAACGTTGTGCTACCAATGCCAGACCTGGACTCTAGATGCAAGAACAATAAGAAAAATAACCTCTACATAGATGAAATGTGTTAGACGAATGACAGGAAACAGTCTGAGAGATAGGTTCAGAAATGAAGAACTGAGAAAAAAGCTAGGAATAGCCCCCGCCATAGAATATATAAGGAAACAACAGATAAAATGGTTTGTCACGTGACAAGGCAGAAAGATCAAAACACAACACAATGAGCCTTCAACAAACGTTGTGAGAACACCAGACCCAAGGGTCGACCACGAAAATAATGGATCGATGGAATATTAGAAGCACTAGGAAACATAACAGCAGCAGAGGCGAACAGAAGAGCAAAAGACCGAAAATTATATCTCCCCTCGACGCTGAAAGGCAGATGATGAAGGAAAGAAGAAGAAGAAGAATGAAGATATGTAACGGTAAACAAACGATGAATCGACATCCAAGGTTTGTCCTTCCACAATCCATGATGCCAATCTGTCAGAAACCAAATTCTTACTCAGATCGTTAGCGCTTAATAAAAGAAAATAAGAGAAACCAGTGCAACTTTTTTCCTTAATAATCAGTTACTCTGACATTGATTGTGAGGAGGTTTCATATTTTCATCTGGCCTTAGATTTGTCAATTACTGTTATTTTTTCCCGAACTTTTCACTCTTTCCTGATATCTTTTTGTCTTTTGTCGTATTTAGTTGTCTCCATTTTTCTTCTTCTTCTTTTTTTTGTGTGCTTAAGTCAGATGTTTTTTTTAATTTTAACATTATTATTATTATTATTTTGTTTGCTGTTGTTGTTGTTGGGGGGGGGGGGGGGGTCGCAAGTTATATTTCTATTAATTTTGACAATTTGTTTTTAAAATGCAAGATACATTTCTTTCAATTTCAACTTTTTTTCATCTTTATTTTTTATTATTTATTTTACACAGGTTATATATTTCTTTTAATTTCAATAATTTTTCTTTACGCCAGTTACATTTCTATAAATTTTAACAGTTTTTTTTTACCCTAGTTATATTTCTATTAATTTTAACAATTTTTTTTACCCTAGTTATATTTCTACTAATTTTAACAATTTTTTTTACCCTAGTCATATTTCTATTAATTTAAACAATTTTTTTTTACCCTAGTTATATTTCTATTAATTTAAACAATTTTTTTTACCCTAGTCATATTTCTATTAATTTAAACAATTTTTTTTACCCTAGTTATATTTCTACTAATTTTAAACAATTTTTTTTACCCTAGTCATATTCTATTTTCTGTTTGTCATTTTTTCTGTTCACGTTCTCTTTTGATGGCCTGCACCATTTCGTTATTTTATTTTCTGACTGGAGTGTCAATCTCTCTTCTCATCAGAGATTGTGTTGTTGCAGATGACCCATTTGCTGTTCATTTATTGTCCGTGATTTATTCCCTTTAATAAATGTTGCTATTATAATGTTCCATTTTTTACAAATGAAGTTTACAATCATTTCTTAACGTTGGAGCCAGGTGTTGGTAACTTGTGTTTGTTTGTTTTACTTTGTCTGATCAATGAGAAGACATGAATGGTTGCTGTTTACAAGAATCGATCTAGCTAAGAGCAGACCTGTAGATGTTCAGTCCATCGCAACACAAAGTACATGCTAATATCTCACGCAGCTTACTGATTATCATCATCATCAAGTACCGGACCTGCTGGCGTAGGTGATCATGTCTCTCCACAACTTTCGATCACGACAGTTATTTATCATTTCTGTTATTGACCTTCTGCCAAGCCATCCTCTTAAGTTGTCTGGTATCTTTTCTCTTTGCTTCCCTCTATCTCCTCGTCCCTCAATTTCCCCAGTTGTTACAATATATTCCAGCTGTTCTCTTCTCATTCATCATCATCATCAAGTACCGGGCCTGCTGGCCTAGGTGATCATATCTCTCCACAACTTTCGATCTCGACAGTTATTTATCATTTCTGTTGTTGACCTTCTGCCAGGCCATTCTCTTAGGCTGTCTGGTATCTTTTTCTCTCTATCACTTCGTCCCTCAATTGTCCCAGTTGTTACAATATATTCCAACTGTTCTCTTCTCATTATATGGCCAAAAGATGATGATTGTTTCTTCCTAATATTGGAAATTAGCTCTCTTTTTGCTTTGGCCTCTTTCAGAACGTTTTCATTACTCTTCTTAGCTGTCCATGGTATTCTCAACATTCTTCTGTAAAACCACATTACTACAGGCTCCAGTGATTATACACAATCTTGATAAATTTAATTTATTGTTCCTCTATATATTTACTGCGAGTGTAATCTCTAATTATCTTTTTAGTTTGTCGCTTCTAATTTTCTCTCACAAAATGGCTCCCATCACATGTCACTCTTATTTCATTCCGGTGTTTGACATTAACAGCGCGAACACTGGGAGGGAGAACTCTCTTTCTGTTTGGATTATTTGTGGTTTTTCTGGACTAATAATTTCAATCATTTATTTGCCTCTCGGGCCGAAGACAGAACATTGGCGGTGATGTTCTCCACGACCGACGATTTGCTGCTAGTTCTTGTAGCTTGACCTTGTGTTTTCGTTCAATGGTTGAACCTTCTCTAGCAATTTCTCTGCGTTACGATTATCTTGGGGTCTGCCTTGTTTTCGTTCACCAGATGGTTTTCGCATGAATGGGAAGTTTGTCTTCATTCATCTCAACACATAACCTTTGTCCGGCTTGTTGCAGGAGCTACTGAGTTAAGTGCTCTGTGCACACTGTGAGCTGTGTATCAAATCCGTTTTGATCATGTTTCGACATTTCAATTGTTTACGATGAATGATGATATCGTATGACAGGGAACAGTTGGCTATGTTCACTTTCAGCGCGGTTTCGTCATATGTCTTTTGGCGTGTGCTGAGACTGTTATGATGGGAACTACAGTCACCTTTTGTTTTGTTTGGGAGATGAGATTCGGATGATTACGCTGGCACGGGCGGTTGAGCAATTATGGATTTTAATTCGTATGCAGTGATACCGGTGCCTTCCATAACCAAATAACCAAATAACCAAATAAGATAACCTTTGTATTTCCAACCTTCTTCTTATAAAGCTTGATGCGTATTCGTGTTTTGATTTGTATCTTATCTGTTTATTTGAAATACATTCTTTCCAGTTTATGTTTGAGATCCTACGAAGACTTGCGTTTTCAAAGGTATTTAATTTCCTATCTAAAGTCTGGGTGGATCTCCAACTATCACATTCATATGTTAGCACTGGTATCACATCCATGTGTTAGCACTGGTATCACATCCATATGTTAGCACTGGTATCACATCCATATGTTAGCACTGGTATCACACAGGAGTTGACCAATAAAACGAGCTGTATAGGTTTACTACTAGTCTTGAGCCTGTCTCTACTGATATTGTGTATTAGTAAGTGTCAGGTTAGTGTTTATCTAAGTCATGATTTCATCTCTGCTTGATAATTCTATTTGTAGAATTGATTTCATTTTCTTTTAGCAAAAAAAAAAAAAAAAGAAAAAAAAGAGATAAACTTGCTGACTTAATATATATCGTAAATAAAATATCGTATAATTCTCTCTCTCTGTCTCACTCTCTTTATCTCTCTCCTCTCTCTCTCTCTCTCTCTCTCTCTCTTTCTCTTTCTCTCTCTCTCTTATATATATATATATATATATATATATATCTGTCTCACTCTCTTTATTTCTCTCTCTCTCTTTCTCTCTCTCTCTGTATCGCTCTCTCTCTTTTTCTCTCTCTCTTTCTTTCTCTCTCTCTCTTTCTCACTCTCTTTATCTCTCTCTTTCTCTTTCTGTTTATCGCTCTCTCTCTTTCTCTCTTTCTCTCTCTCTCTTTCTCTCTCTCTTTCTCTCTCTCTCTTTCTTTCTTTCTCTCTCTGTGCTTTGTTCGTTATCCTATTGGACTATGTTTTTCTCCAATGTTGAACAAGATTACATCAAATGTCTGCATTCTCTGCTCTTGGATTTCTTGGAAAGTGACCCTCTCAACCAAATGAGTGCACATGACTGAGGCTGAGCTTAGCGTACTTCTAGCGTCCATCCTCCACTATAGGAGTTCTCATTACAAATGTTTCAATCTGCCATTCGTGTATTCTTCAGGACCTCTGGTACTGGGCTGTACACCATGAGAACCCCAGATGATTTTATGTGTCGCTACGTTAGTTACTTCAGTGAGATAGCCACTGAATTGTGTCAAACCTCTACATAAGGACAGATAATCTACAATAGTCACGCTGTCATCTCTCTCTCTCTCTCCCCCCCCCCCCTCTCTCTCTCTGCGATCAGGACTTAATCAGAGTAGGATTCCAGACTCTCACATGAAGTCAGCTGTCAGGTTAAGTGTGTTGATCGCCCCCACAGACAGAACATCACAATTAGAGTCTGCCAGATCCACTCTGATTGAACACCCGTTAAAACGTTGCACTGTGTTCTGCGCCAGTGGCCCAGTGCATCCGATTTCAGCCAGCATTTTATTAGGTTTGCATTCCTTAGCCTTTGATTGTCCCCAATCTTCCTGCAAGGCAGCAGATGATCTTTTCTGTAGGGGGTTCTGCCCTTAGATGGTCGGCCCTCCCAGGTTTACGAGCACCATCTGCCCGAGTCACTAGAGGTGACTAAAACAGACATGCACACACAAAGATATGAGATGTGACCAACACAGACATGCACACAGCGATACGAGGCATGACTAACACTGACACACATCAAGATATATGACACATGACTAACATAAACATGCACATAAAGGTATAAGATATGACATGCACACACAAAGATTTAACACATGCCTAACATAGGCATGCACACAAAGATATGAGATATGACCAACATAGGCATGCACACAAAGATATGAGATATGACCAACATAGACATGCACACACAAAGATACGAGATGTGACTAACATAGCCATGCACACACAGGGACGCTGTCATCAATCATCATCATCATCATTGAGTGCCGTCTCCGCATCGAAGGTTGGCTACCATGGAGGGCCATTCCACTCTGTCTCTTGCTTTGATGGTTTAGATTGTCATAAGCTGACTTGTCCATCTTTTGATGTTACTCGTCCATGTTAGTCTTGGTCTGCCTCTTTTACCTTGTATTTTCCCTTCCAATATTACTTTTAGTAGGCTGTTGTGTCTTTTAACATGCCCCAAAAATTTCATTTGTCTTGTTCTAATTGTGTTTAGTAGTTCTCTTTTCATTTTTAGTTGTTTTAAAACGTCATCGTTTGTTTTCTTTTCCTTCCATCCAATTCTACCTATGTCATCAATGACTATACAAACTGAATACTAACCCCAGTTGTTTCCCGTCACGTTTTATCCTGTTCATTTGCACGATAAGCACAACCATTTTGTTTCAAATTATTGTCAGAATTATTTCCCCTTACATCAACACCACAATTATGTTATCTTCACATTACCATTACACTTATTATCCCTTCATAGTATGATTATACTTCATTCTCCTTCACCTTCTGATCATATTCATTGTTCCCAATTGTAACTGTAGCTATCTTCTCTAATATTATTTATCGTTATCGTTTTATTTAATATCGTTATCACAATCTTGTGTCTTCAATCTGACTATAATTATATCCATTAACATTCTAATCATATAAATCTCATGTAATTATTGTTGTAATAACTTCCCTTTACATTGTAGCCACAATTATTTCCCCTTCCATTGTGCTCATGGTTAGATCCCCTACTAAACTCAAATGGTTATGAAAGATCCCACGGGCGTAGCTAAGGATTTCATCGCTCGGGGACAAAGTCAGTTTTCGCGCCCCCCACTGGCCCCCTCTTGATAAAGTGTGAACCATAAGGGATCGATCATGATTCCCCTGAAATGTGTGGGAACACGGTGACCTGCATTTCGTGGCTTATTTTTAGGGAAAATAAAAAAAATAAAAAAAAATAGTATGTAAGAAGCTTTACGTGATAAGTGGACGACACAGACTAAACAACGTTTCGGCCCAATAGGCCTTCATCAGGAACAAACAAAAAAAAACACACACAAAACTAATAACCTTTATGCCTTAACCCCTTATTTTTAGGGGTAGGATGAGAATGGAAATAAGTGAAATAATTAACTCTTTCCGTACGATTAGACGCACCATGCGCCATGCCGATTTCGGTCATTACGTTTAGCCGCACAGTGCGTCACTTTCAATTTAGTTAGTGTAAACTATCGTTAAACTATACTATTTGTGTATGTCCTGTATCACCTTGGTATTGGTGAAATCTAATTCCTTGTTTAATTATCTAAACATTCATATCTAATATGTTAAGTGTTAGATAAATATAAACATGGAGATTAATATTTAAATACATGTACAATTTTGTCTCTGAAATCTTGACCGCTGCATTGATAAAAGCCTTCCGTACTGAAAAAGTTAAGACAATAATGGTCAGGCCCCCCTCGTTAGTCCCCTTAGTTACGCCCCTGTTCTCTCCCGCTATCATTTCATCCTGAAGGTTTCTTCCTCAATTTGAAGAAGAGATCACGATCATTGTATTTGGACAGTTCCTATTTTTACTACTGAACTTCTCATCACAAACTCCTTACCACCAGCAAGGTTTCCTGACCTCATTTCAGAAAAATCATTCTAATGATTTCAGTCATGATTGAAGATGTTGCTTATCTAGTCAACCTTTCGGAGCAGCGCCATGAGACCATTTTCATTGTCAACTATCATGTATTCTTTTGCCATTTAATTTTAAACTCAAGAATACTATTATCGTGCTTCTCCCATAGGATTAGGCATGCCATTAGAAGTCATTTATCCTGTCAAAGGTCACTGAGAATAAAATACTGATCTCTCCGCCGTTGATTTAAACTGGACACGTTTTGAATGAGAGACGAGAAAGGAATATCAACGGTACAACGACCCCTGACGAAGCAATCATCATCATCATTGAGTGCCGTCTCCGCAACGAAGGTTGGCTACCATGGAGCGCCATTCTGCTCTATTTCTTGCTTTGATGGTGCAGGTTGTCATCGGCTGATTTGTCCATCTTTTGATGTTACTCGTCCATGTTAATCTTGGTCTGCCTCTGCCTCTTTTACCTTGCATTTTCCCCTCCAGGATTACTTTCAGTAGGCTGTTGTGTCTTTTAACATGGCCCAAGAATCGCATTTGTCTTGTTCTAATTGTGTTCAGAAGTTCTCTTTTCATTTTTAGTTGTTTAAGACTTTGTCGTTTGTTTTCTTTTCCTTCCATCCAATTCTACCTATTCTTCTATATATCCACATTTCAAAAGCTTCAATTCTCTGTTCTGTTTTCTTGTCTAATGTCCATGTTTCAGCACCATATAGGAATATTGAGAAGATGTAACATTTTGCTATTCTTAGTTTTAGCCCTGGTGTTATTTGGACGAAGCAATAGTCGAGAAAAATGGATGAAAACACAGCTCACGCTGTGCAGTTATAGATAGTCAACGTACTTGTCCCAGGGCCTTCTTTCTACTAGTTCATTCATCAAACAGGCAATAACGTAATTACCTTCGTGCTTAATCATATCGTGTAAAGTAAGATTTAAGTCACATACAACATTTTGACTTTTATAATTCTTTGTTTTGAGCACCTTGACTAGTTCAGCGAAACGTTGGGCGTGTCTTCTGTAGCTTGGTAAAGTGTTTGCGTGTCTTCTACAGCTTGATGAAGTGTTTGTGTGTTTTCTGTAGCTTGGTAAAGTGTTTGCGTGTCTTCTACAGCTTGATGAAGTGTTTGTGTGTTTTCTGTAGCTTGGTGAAGTGTTTGCGTGTCCGCTATAGCTTGGTAAAGTGTTTGCGTGTCTTCTACAGCTTGGTGAAGTGTTTGCGTGTCTTCTATAGCTTGGTAAAGTGTTTGCGTGTCTTCTACAGCTTGATGAAGTGTTTGTGTGTCTTCTATAGCTTGGTAAAGTGTTTGCGTGTCTTCTATAGCTTGGTAAAGTGTTTGCGTGTCTTCTATAGCTTGGTGTAGTGTTTGCGTGTCTTCTATAGCTTGGTGAAGTGTTTGCGTGTCTTCTATAGCTTGGTAAAGTGTTTGCGTGTCTTCTACAGCTTGATGAACTGTTTGTGTGTTTTCTGTAGCTTGGTGAAGTGTTTGCGTGTCTTCTATAGCTTGGTAAAGTGTTTGCGTGTCTTCTATAGCTTGGTAAAGTGTTTGCGTGTCTTCTATAGCTTGGTAAAGTGTTTGCGTGTCTTCTATATAGCTTGGTAAAGTGTTTGCGTGTCTTCTACAGCTTGATGAACTGTTTGTGTGTTTTCTGTAGCTTGGTGAAGTGTTTGCGTGTCTTCTATAGCTTGGTGAAGTGTTTACGTGTCTTCCGTAGCTTGGTGAAGTATTTACGGGTGTCTTCCGTAGCTTGGTGAAGTATTTACGGGTGTCTTCCGTAGCTTAGTGAAGTATTTACGTGTCTTCCGTAGCTTGGTGAAGTATTTACGTGTCTTCCGTAGCTTGGTGAAGTGAACGCGTCTCTTGTGTAGCTTGGTGAAGTGTTTACGTGTCTTCCGTAGCTTGGGGAAGTGTTTACGTGTCTTCCGTAGCTTGGTGAAGTATTTACGGGTGTCTTCCGTAGCTTGGGGAAGTGTTTACGTGTCTTCCGTAGCTTGGTGAAGTATTTACGGGTGTCTTCCGTAGCTTGGTGAAGTATTTACGTGTCTTCCGTAGCTTGGTGAAGTGAACGCGTCTCTTGTGTAGCTTGGTGAAGTATTTACGTGTCTTCCGTAGCTTGGTGAAGTGAACGCGTCTCTTGTGTAGCTTGGTGAAGTATTTACGTGTCTTCCGTAGCTTGGTGAAGTGAACGCGTCTCTTGTGTAGCTTGGTGAAGTATTTACGTGTCTTCCGTAGCTCGGTGAAGTGAATGTGTGTCATCTATAACTTGTTGGAGCTTTTGCGTGTCCTCTATAGATTGCTGAAATGAATGAGACTTTGGGAAATTCAACGGCCTCTATATAGATTGGTAACGTCCGCCAACTCCTTTACATTAGTTTTGTGTAAACCATGTGAAAGCTAAACAGATTGGTGAAGTGCATGGATTCCATAGTTAGGCTAGTGAAGTGCATGGATCCCATAGTTGAGCTAGTGAAGTGCATGGATCCCATAGTTAGGCTAGTGAAGTGCATGGATCCCATAGTTAGGCTAGTGAAGTGCATGGATCCCATAGTTAGGCTGGTGAAGTGCATGGATCCCATAATTAGGCTAGTGAAGTGCATGGATCCCATAGTTAGGCTAGTGAAGTGCATGGATCCCATAGTTAGGCTAGTGAAGTGCATGGATCCCATAGTTAGGCTAGTGAAGTGCATGGATCCCATAGTTAGGCTGGTGAAGCCCATGGACCCCACAGTTGAGCTGGTGAAGTGCATGGACCCCACAGTTAGGCTGATAAAGTGCATGGACCCCCACAGTTGGGATGATGAAGTGTATGGAACCCATAGTTAGGCTGATAAAGTGCATGGACCCCCACAGTTAGGCTGATGAAGTGTATGGACCCCATAGTTAGACTGGTGAAGTTCATAGACCTCCACAGTTAGGCTATTGAAGCGCATGGACCCCATGTTAGACTAGTGAAGCGCATGGACCCCACAGTTAATCTGATTAAGTTATTAATCCGTTTAGAAAGATTAAATATGGGCCCCAGAAAAAGATTAGCGAAGTGTAAGAACTCATTAAAAAGACCGTTGAAGTGCATGCAAGCCATAGCTATTTTGATGAAGTATAGGGACCTTTAAGATCATCAAGTACCAGGCCTACTGGCGTAGGTGATCAAGTCTCTTCACAACTTTCGACCACGATAGTTATTTATCATTTCTGTTGTTGACTTTCTGCCAAGCCATTCTCTTAAGCTGTCTGGTATCTTTTCTCTTTGCTTCCCTCTATCTCTTCGTCCCTCAATTTTCCAAGTTGTTACAATATATTCCAGCTGTCAAAAAAAAATAAATAAATACACTATGACATAATAGATAGTTTAGTAGTTAGCATATTAAAGACTACGTGACAAGTATGGCCTTGAATGTAAATATCTGATTTCACTGCCAGCACACATTTAAGTCTCCATATCTTGCCAGCTATGTAATAGGGCTACGGGTGATGTAGCATCACATCTATAATTATCTAATTCGTAAAACACCAACCACCCTTACAATCGTGAAGGGCGACCTGTGTGATGTGACAGCCTGTAGCTCTATTATCTGAATGTGTATTTTTGTTTCAAAATTCTTCAAACTTGTATAAATAATAACTTTTACGAAATATTGTGTAAATACCATCCATGTGTTCTATACCACATTAGTTATACCCTGCCCACGTTTTCCTGACTGTGTTTATTGAATAGAGTACGAATATTTCTTATTGTATTTTTTTAAACATTAATTTTCCATGTAATCTTTCTTTTACCGCATTTTCCAATTACTGGGGCTTGCCGAGGAGACTTATTAGACCAGAGAATAAAGGCGACATGTCCAGTGCGGTCGTCGTGAGGTGTTCTAGTCTGAGTTTTTATTTCACCCTCGATGCGATGGAGTTTCACGTGTATCGAAATGTATTAATGGAAAAAAAATCACATATCACATGTTTTATTCCCTGTAAGATACATATGTATTCCTGGTGTGTTCACTTGAATACATTCATATACTTTGGTGCATTCACTGGAACACATTTATGTACTTCTGGTGCATGCATGCACTTTTAATGCATTCACTGGAACACATTCATGAATTTCAGGTACATTCATGTACTTCTGGTGTATTCATGTACTTTTAATGCATTCACGGATTTCAGGTACATTCATGTACTTCTCGTGTATTCATGTACTTTTAATGCATTCACTGGAACACATTCATGAATTTCAGGTACATTCATGTACTTCTGGTGTATTCATGTACTTTTAATGCATTCACTGGAACACATTCATGTACTTCTGGTGTATTCACTTAAATACATTCATGTGCTTCTGGTGTATTCACTTTAATACATTCATATACTTCGGTGCATTCACTGGAACACATTTGTGTATTTCTGGTGTATTCATGTACTTTTAATGCATTCACTGGAACAAATTCATGGATTTCAGGTACATTCATGTACTTCTGGTGTATACACGTAAGCTCCACACTTTTTAATTTTTCATATTTTGAAGAGTTACTTTTAATGATGAATTATCTCCCCTACTGCTTACAAAAAAGTACAAAGTCACACCTTCAATTTTAATTTGAGTGGGATAAAGAGAAAAGTGTGATGGACAGAGTATAAAAATACCTTACTTGAAAGACAAGCAGGTAGTTTCATCATCATCAAGTACCGGGCCTGCTGGCGTAGGTGATCATGTCTCTCCACAACTTTCGATCTCGACAGCTATTTATCATTTCTGTTGTTGACCTTCTGCCAAGCCATTCTCTTAAGCTGTTTGGTATCTTTTCTCTTTGCTTCCCTCTATATCTTCGTCCCTCAATTTTCTTAGTTGTTACAATATATTCCAGCTGTTCTCTTCTCATTACATGGCAAGAAAATGATGATTGTTTCTTCCTAATATTGGAAATTAGCTCTCTTTTTGCTTTGGCCTCTTTCAGAGCGTTTTCATTACTCATGTTGTATATTATTTATTAATAGCTGTTCTGTTAATTGAACCAGTATCACTGCTGTCGGAAATTCCCCATATCCCCTCCAATCATATCACTGTTCCCACTAAAGCGCGTTTGCAAATTCTATTGACAAAGTCGACAACCGTGCTGCCCTAATCGGCGCATAGGCGACGGATTTTAAACGACTTTCATATAAAAGAGAGTTCAGAGTCACTTCCTCACTAGTTTTCTCGAAAACACACATTTGAAACAAAGCAATCAAAACGGCTTGAGCGATTGCGAAAGTGTCTGCAAAAACAGGATGACATGCAGCTATTTTGATTTTGCATTATCGGTTGTATATCTGACTTTCATCGAACAGAGAGTTCACAGTCACTTCCTCACTAGTTTTCTCGAAAACACACATTTGAAACAAAGAAACCAAAGCAACTGCTAAAGTGTCTGCAAAAACAGGATGACATGCAGCTATTTTGATTTTGCATTGTCGGTTGTCCAGTGCAAGACAAATTGGCTCCGTGAGTGACAAATTCAAACGACATCACCAAAAATAGAGTGTCCACAGTCACTTTCAACTCCAGTTCGCTGGAAATAAATTCCAAAACAAATTACAAACCTGTCAAAACAGTTGTTTTAGTGTTTTACTCTTTAAAGAGAAATGCAGTAATAGCCGCCATCTTTACCGGAAACAACATTATGGCAAATGAGAAGGAAGATGCAAACAGGAGAATATATATCTTAATAGTAGATAAAGGTATGACGTTTGTGTGTAAGGAAGGGAGGAGAAAAAGGGGGGAGGGGTGAGAGATGAACAGATTTCCACAAGACCTGAAATAATCGAATGTGTCTCCAGTTTAGTCTTGAGAACAAGGGGGGAGGGGTGAGAGATGAACAGATTTCCACAAGACCTGAAATAATGTGTCTCCAGTTTAGTCTTGAGAACAAGGGGGGAGGGGTGAGAGATGAAGAGATTTCCACAAGACCTGAAATAATGTGTCTCCAGTTTAGTCTTGAGAACAAGGGGGGAGGGGTGAGAGATGAACAGATTTCCACAAGACCTGAAATAATCGAATGTGTCTCCAGTTTAGTCTTGAGAAAATTAACTTACTTTCGAAAAGTTGAATAGTGTTTAGTACTTATTGTAGTAGTAGTACCACTGTGTTGTGGTTGTTGTAGTATTGTAGTAGTAGTAGTAGTAGTAGTAGTAGTAATAGTAGTAGCTGTTATAGCAGTTATGCTACTTGCAGTAACAGTAGCAGTTAGTAGTAGTAGTAGTAGTAGTAGTAGATGTAATAGTGGTAGAAGTAGTAGGAGTTGCAGTTGTAGTAGTAGTAGATTTAATAGTGGTAGAAGTAGTTGTAGTAGTAGTAACAGTTGTAGTGGCAGTTGTAGTAGTAGTAAATGCAATATTGGTAGAAGTAGTAGTATTAGTAGTTGTAGCAGTAGTTGTAATAATGTACTAGTGATAGAAATAGTAATAGTTGTTGTTGTAGTAGCGGTTGTAGTAGTAGTAGTAGTAGTAGATGTAACAGTGATAGAAGTAGTATTAGTAATAGTAGTAGTAGTGGTAGTTGTGTGGGTAATAGTAGTTGTAGTAGTACTGGTGGTGATGGGGGCTGTGATAGTTAAGCAGAAGTAGTAATTGTAACTGCTGTGTTAGAACTAGTAAAATAGTAAGCATGGTAATAGTAGTAACTGCATAGTGGCAGAACAAGACAAAAGAAAAAGAGTTATTAAATGTTATGTAGAACCAGTTTTAACATATGGATGTAAATCATGGACAATAGGACAACAGACAGGAAAATCACTGGCGGCTGTAGAAATGTGGTTTTACAAAAGAATGTTGAGAATACCATGGACATCTAAGAAGATCAATGAAAACGTTCTGAAAGAGGCCAAAGCAAACAGATAATAAAATTTCCAATATTGGGAAGAAACAATCATCATTTTTTGGCCATGTAATGAGAAGAGAACAGCTGAAATATATTGTAACAACTGGGAAAATTGAGAGATGAAGAGATAGAGGGAAGCAAAGAGAAAAGATATCAGACAACTTAAGAGAATGGCTTGACAGAAGGTCAACAACAGAAATGATAAATAACTGTCGTGATCGAAAGTTGTGGAGAGACATGATCACCTACGCCAGCAGGTTTGGTACTTGATGATGATATATTAGTTGTAGTAATAGTAGTAGTCATATCAGTAATATCAGTAATATCAATTAGACGGTAGTATTGGTAGAAGTAAAAGTAGTAGTGAAATCAACTGAGGTGTAGTCAGTGTAAAATTATCTGTAGAAGTAATAGTTGTAGTAGCTGTTGCTCGTTCCTTTATCTCTAACAAAACCACACTGTTCATCGCTAATTTCTGGACTGATTTGGTTTCTCACTCTTCACATGATGATTCTTAGTAATATCTTAGTCATGTGACTCATAAGGCTTGTTGTGCGATGATCATCGCATTCAATCGCACCCGATTTCTTTGGTAGGGCTATGAATATTGATTTGAGCATGTCGTCTGGTATATATCCGCTGTTGTAGATATCATTCAATATTTTTGTTATTATGTCAATACATGGATGTATTTCAAAATCACCCATGGCTTCAATCTCTTCTTTAGTTATATTATCAGGTTCAGGAGCTTTGCCTGCTTTCATATTGCGCAAGGCATCTTTCACTTCTTCTCTGAGTATTTCTGGTCCTTCTCCATTATCCTTAATATTTACTTCCGTTCGTTCATCATTATAAAGATTTTTTAATGTATTCTGTCCATCGTTCCCTTATGTTTTCTTGATCAATCAACAGCTCTCCTTCCTTTGATCTTAGACATCCATTTTTTTTATTGCGTTTATTTTTCTTCCTGTTAATTCCTCAATTTATTTGTATATAGCTTTAGCAGTATATATCTATATAGAATAGTTAAATGGATAGAATAGAATAGAATAGAATAGAATAGAATAGAATAGAATAGAATAGAATAGATATATAGATAGAATGGAAATTCGACAGACTGACAGATAAATAGCATGATAGATAGATAAACGGACAAAGAGATAGGCATTGATTGATTGATTGATTGATTGATTGATTGATAGATTGACAGCACGTATACAGTGTTTTCCTCAATCGTGAAACACACAAGCGGACAGCTTGATTCACCGGCCATAGAATCTTAATCAAGTCTGTGTCCAGCTCTGCCTACATCCTGACTCGACCTCTGGTGTACAAACCTGAGCTTGAAGACACGATTTCAAAATCCTTGAATGATAAACGCCTATTCTGAAACACCAACAATTGTGAAATATAACAGTCCATTGTGGTCAACTGTCTGTTAGTTCTCTACCCCCCCCCCCTTTTTTTCCCCCCTTTATGAGCCATTAATTCATCCCACCACAATATAATGACGTGAGAACCGCTCCAGACATCACCCCCATTTATAAATATATTAATTTACTAGAATTTAATTCTGTGAACCGTTTCTTGTTTACATTATTCGGTTAGCTCGATTCGTGAACGGGATGTTATTAAAGTAATCCAAATTCGTAGATCCATTCATATAACATGGACTTAAATTTATTGTACTTTCATCCGATTCTGATAGCTTTCAGCGTCGAGAGATAATTAAAAATGCGGGTCATGCTCTTTTAACTCTGTGATGTCCCTCAAGTTTCACATGACGATGTCTTCTATTGCATTAGTCCATAGTCTATCCACCTGTTTCCCTTATCCTAAGTTGCCTCTGAGAGGTTCTCCCATCTTCTATTGCATTAGTCCATAGTCTATCCACCTGTTTCCCTTATCCTAAGTTGCCTCTGAGAGGTTCTCCCATCTTCTATTGCATTAGTCCATAGTCTATCCACCTGTTTCCCTTATCCTAAGTTGCCTCTGAGAGGTTCTCCCATCTTCTATTGCATTAGTCCATAGTCTATCCACCTGTTTCCCTTATCCTAAGTTGCCTCTGAGAGGTTCTCCCATCTTCTATTGCATTAGTCCATAGTCTATCCACCTGTTTCCCTTATCCTAAGTTGCCTCTGAGAGGTTCTCCCATCGTGCTACTTGCCTTAACAAGTAGGAACCAGTATGTTTACGACACTCGGAAACCCCCCCCCCCCTCACAAATAATCAACAACAAAAAAAAAGAACAATAGACGGTCCGGAGTAGGATCGAACTCGTACTCCTCGGCACAGCGCCTTGCCACGAGAACCAAACGCTAGAGCACACGGCCAACCAAGCTACATGTCTTAACAATTGTATCTGTTATTTCTTAACATGACCCAGCACTGATGTTCTCCTAACTCTATTCTTTATATATTCTGCTTCTTATTGCCACATTCGGCGTTGTTCTTTGTGCAGGTCTATTCCGTAGAACCTAGAACAAAAATGTATATTTTATTTAAGTCACCTGAAGTGTGTAAACGGTCAATACGGACTAGTAATGTGTTTATTAGCTGTGTCAGAGCATACCAGCACACCGTGAAGGTGTCTGGTCAATGTAGTTGTTGTAGTAAACATGTCTGTCATGTTGGTGCAATGCGTTTGGAAAAGGTGGGGGGGGGGGGGAGTCCATGGCTGGTTGTCATGTATCAATCATAGATTTGCATGTGTACTTGCCATATCTCACACCTCGATATCTTGATCGTGTCTGACATATGTACCTGGGCACTGGTCCAGCCAGACATGTCAAGTATTAGCCAAGAAGACAACACTAACAGGAAACATTGCTCCAACAGCCCCAAGTGTGCGTTATTAATACGAAAAAGCAAAAGTCAACGAACTTATCTTGTCCGAACATTATTTTTGTTGCTGTTGAATATACTCCAAGCAAACCTGACCAACAACAACATCATCATCTACCGCTTCTTCCACCAAAACTTCCTTAGAAAGATCCGATGTCTGGTCGGTACTGTTATTGTGCACCAGGCCGCGAGAGATCAACACATTGTACATTCTCATTACAATTTATAATCGAGAGTGCCTTTATTAAGTAGGTTTTTCTATTCGAGATATTGTAAATAAAACTAGAAGTTTGTCATAATAATTCTGTCAATGATCACCTAGACCTTTGTGTCATTTTTTAAATGAACTAGACATTCATTTAATTTGTCAATGTCCCCACTCAAGCTGTTGTTTTATGCACGCAATGAGTATATCCAAATACTACCACTAACACAAGTTACAGAAGCGCTGAGTTCTGGCTTTACTGGTCCACATGACTACCCATTCGCAGGCAGAACCTAAGAAGAAATATCGTTGCAATGAAATATCTTCTGTTGTTATTGTGTACATACATCAACAATAACACATTAAATTAAGATTCAACAAGTACAAAGAAAAGAAATGAATTATTTTTATCACCAAAGACCATTGTTTTAAAATATTAATAATAGAGGATATACTTCCTCGAAGATAGGAAAGGAGATGATCTAGAATATAATGGGACCAATGCATCAAGGATTACTTTCAAATTGCACTCATTAACGCAGGCAACACAGCAAGACAGCGAGATTCATTTAGACTAACAGTTAAAAGAATGACATTTTTCACAGCTAGAGAGTTACATTCACTTCGACTAACACTTAAAACAAAACAATGACACCTCACAGCTAGACAGCAACATTCACTTCGACTAACACTTAAAACAAAACAATGACATTTCACAGCTAGAGTGACATTCACTTCGACTAACACTTAAAACAAAACAATGACACTTCACAGCTAGACAGCAACATTCACTTCAACAAACACTTAAAACAAAACAATGACACTTCACAGCTAGACAGCAACATTCACTTCAGCAAACACTTAAAACAAAACAATGACACTTCACAGCTAGACAGTGACATTCACTTCAACAAACACTTAAAACAAAACAATGACATTTCACAGCTAGAGTGACATTCACTTCGACTAACACTTAAAACAAAACAATGACACTTCACAGCTAGACAGCAACATTCACTTCAACTAACACTTAAAACAAAACAATGACATTTCACAGCTAGAGTGACATTCACTTCGACTAACACTTAAAACAAAACAATGACACTTTACAGCTAGACAGCAACATTCACTTCAACAAACACTTAAAACAAAACAATGACACTTCACAGCTAGACAGCAACATTCACTTCAGCAAACACTTAAAACAAAACAATGACACTTCACAGCTAGACAGCAACATTCACTTCAGCAAACACTTAAAACAAAACAATGACACTTCACAGCTAGACAGCGACATTCACTTCGACTAACACTTAAAACAAAACAATGACACCTCACAGCTAGACAGCAACATTCACTTCAACAAACACTTAAAACAAAACAATGACACTTCACAGCTAGACAGTGACATTCACTTCAACAAACACTTAAAACAAAACAATGACACTGTACAGCCAGTGAGATTCACTTCAACAAACACTTAAAACAAAACAATGACACTGTACAGCCAGTGAGATTCACTTCAACAAACACTTAAAACAAAACAATGACACTGTACAGCCAGTGAGATTCACTTCAACAAACACTTAAAACAAAACAATGACACTGCACAGCCAGTGAGATTCACTTCAACTAACACTTAAAACAAAACAATGACACTGCACAGCCAGTTAGATTCACTTCAACTAACACTTAAAACAAAACAATGACACTGCACAGCCAGTTAGATTCACTTCAACTAACGCTTAAAACAAAACAATGACGCTGCACAGCTAGACAGTGACATTCATTTCGACTAATACTTAAAACAATGACATCTTGTATTACGCAATCCACCTGATGATGATGATGATGATAGTGTAATAAAAATGAGAACAAGAAAAATCATATGAGAGAGTTGACAAAAACAGTGTTTCAATCATCATAATGAATAAATGGGCTTACAGCTACATCAATTAGTAGCACATGTTACATGAGAGTATTTCACAGTAATAGGTATTCATTAGGCTGTGCTCACTAACATTGCCCTATAATTATTTAATTTCATAAAGCGGTATTCACATAAGGTGATCTCATTGATTTTCTTATAAAAGTAATTATGAATGACTGTGTTCATAAATTGATCTGATGAATTTTCTTATAAGTTCTTTTTTTTTGGCTGTGTTTATAATATGAGCTGATTGACTTTCTTATAAGTTCTTTTTTTTTGCTGTGTTTATAATATGAGCTGACTGACTTTCTTATAAGAGATATGATTGGATGTGTTTATAAATTGATCTGATGAACTTTCTTTAAAAAGTTCTATTACTGGCTGTGTTTACAATAAGACCTGATTGACCTTCTTATGAAAGCTATGCTTGGCTGTGTTGATAAATTTATCTAGTAAGTTTTTTTTCATAATGTGCTCTGATTAACTGTATTCATAAATTGATGTCATAAAGTGATGTGATGAGTTATTTATTTTAAGAACTGTGATTGGCTGTCCTCATAAAGTTACCTTACATTACTGGCTGTTCTTATAAAGTGATCTGATTGCGTTTTTTGTATAAAGTGCTGTGATTGGTTGTGCTGGTAAAGCAAATTAATTGGCCGATTATATTTTTACACAAAAGTAAACAAATAAATAAAAATATATATAATTCAGTAACATCATAGCAATTAGAGTTTGCTGGAAAAATATGAGGTCAAACTCTTTTTGGAACAAAAATAAATACAAATTATAGACTTAAGTAAACAGCAGTAATTAATTGTATGCACAGTTCCCATGAGAGTGTGTTCCAAAAGCCTTGTATCTTGTTACTGTTGTTGCGTTTCTTGTATACAGATTGAAAACCTGTAATGGAACTTGCACTCACTGTTATCTTTATAAATTGCACAGTATGAGCATATAATGTTATCCCATATATTAATATATAGATTAAATATAAGATAATTTAACACGATTTGTCTAATTTATTTAGACTGAAACAACATTCTTTATCACAATTCTCATGAGTTTTACAGTAGCACTGCAATTTTTATGTCTATCCCTTTCAAAATAATTGAACACAATCCATCTAATTTAATAATGTAACATAATTTCAATAATTTTTTAGAATATACTACAAGATAATTTAATTTTGTTTTTACTTCTTTGATTTTAATGAATAGCAGTATGTCGTTAGATGATTGTTGGAATGGTGATCTCAAGTTGAAATACAGTTCAACAACTCATTTTAGAAGACTTGGTTATAACTGGCCACTCTTTCTCAATAACGATTTGGCAAGTACACACAAAAGCAGCATTAAAGTTAGTTATTATTTGTTCAAACAAATGAAAAGATGATTAGAGGCCCCACGGAGATGGGATTTCTCTGAAAAATGGTGAAAGTTCCCTGGACAGCTAAAAAGACCAACGAGAAAATTCTCAAAGACTCCAACACAATAAGGGAGCTCCTAAGAAACATCAGAAAGAAACAAACATTTTTCGGGCACATCATGAGAAGAGGAAAGTTGGAATACTTGGTTACAACTAGTAAAATACAAGGAAAGAGAGATCACAGACGACAAAGTGTCATAGCATGGAAAACAGTCAACAACAGAACTGATACGATGTACTGTCGATAGAAGATTGTGGAAGGACATGATTGCCTACGCCAACCAGTATGGCACATGATGATGATGTGATTAATTATGTATAGAAATAAGTTAACTATCATTGATAGATAAATCATAAATTAGTTGGCATAACAATTTTTGTTTTTGTTAAATGTTAATTCACAAGATTTATATTTTGTGATGGGAAAATGTCTAACACTAACTATAACATCTAACTGTAACATTAAACCCTAACTTCAAACTCTAATCTAACAAACTGCAACCTTTAAACTCTAAATATAAATAAATATATACTGACCCCGAGTGGACTAACAGACAAGACTTTTCTTATATTTAATTAATATTATTTGATCATTTTTAATTACGTTCTTGTTTACAGTATACCCACAGTTTACAGTTCCTTTGTTAAATGTTTACATTTAAAGAGAAAATTAAAAAAAACTTTAAAGTAAAAATCCAATTTTCAAATGCCGCTTAAATCCTATGATTGAGTTATTTGAGGGTCATCATTATTGTACTCCGAACATGTCCATAGGTGCTCATCGGATTTTCTTGGCTTTTAAAAATATAGTATATGTATGCATAATTATGCATTGTATATGGATATATATATATAAAATCCTATGATAAAACTCAAAACATAAGAAACAAAAATGGCAGAGCATTGTCGAGAGAGACCAGTTTTTCCCTCTCTGTTGTCAAGCAAAACAAAACAAAGGGATAGAATAAAAGCAGATACGTGGTAAACATTCTGAGCAGGCAACATATTTTAGCTGAAAGGCAATTTCAAATAAAAGGAAACATGAACATAAATTTCTATATAAATTATGACGCTTGTTAAAATTATTTTTATTCAAAATTAATAATGCTCTCAAAAATGCATCAATTTTACTATCAAATTGATGTTAGGGATGATTAAAGTACAACTTAGATGCAGTTTTAAATGGTGTCTAGCTGTTTAGCTTTAAAAGTCAGGAAAATTGTTATCAAAGTACTTTTGTGACAGTTAGAAATGTACTCAAAATTGTTATCAAAGTAATTTTGTGACAGTTAGAAATGTACTCAAAATTGTTATCAAAGTACTTTTGTGACAGTTAGAAATGTACTCAAAATTGTTATCAAAGTACTTTTGTGACAGTTAGAAAAATGTACTCAAAATTGTTATCAAAGTACTTTTGTGACAGTTAGAAATGTACTCAAAATTGTTATCAAAGTACTTTAAGACCAGGAGAAGTGTACTGGTTGGTGTCAACAATGATCATGTTCGGGAGTACAGGGAAATTAAAGGATAGGTTGGCTAGCTGCGCTGTTGTTGAGGATGGGCAACCGATGGATCTGTCGGACATCATCAATGCCCTCCGAGATGTGGGAAGAGCACATGACTTCAACAAACACAGATCCACGTCACTTCTTCGGATGATGGAAATGGGAGTTAAGATGGGCACAGCCAGAAATGAGAAACTTGGTGGCCGTGTAAGAAGACTTATCAACCAACATAGAACTGGAGTCGTCAGTCGCTGGACACTGAGGGAGTTGCTGGGGAGGGGATCTGAGCACCTATGGACTTGTTCGGAGTGCAATGATGATGGCCCGCAAGTAACTCAATAACTCAATGATCATGATTCAATTCCAGAACATACTGTCCTGTCCAACCAGCTAAAAATACAAATTATTTAAATATCATTTTTACTGAGTTTTAGATGATAATAACAGTAAAGAAGAGCACTGGAATTCTTACTTTCAAACACTAGAATTCTTACTTTCAAACACTAGAATTCTTACTTTCAAACACTAGAATTCTTACTTTCAAACACTAGAATTCTTACTTTCAAACACTAGAATTCTTACTTTCAAACACTGGAATTTGCTCCCCTTTAAATGATATGCTTTGCAGCACATTTCATATTTCCTTTACATTTATTTACACATAGAAAAGGATGTATGTAAAAAGCACAATTTCTCCAAATATTGTTGTTTCAAGTAGACATTAATAGTTTCTCCAAATATTATTGTTTCAAGTACACATTGTGTGTTACTGGGGTCTCATTATGAGTAAAGAATAGTGACACTGTGACCTTCCAAGCATGTCATAAGAGGCGACTAAGGAGGCTGATCAATGGCTTGTCAAGCTGTCATTGTAAAAACTATTGTTATGGAAACAGCCATAGATTTTAGAAGCAGCGATCTCTGCAATATGTGCCATTTTGCCATGCAAGGTTTCTGTTTTTGAGATTCTGGTTCTGCCCTATGTGCTGTCTTCGGCTCGAAAGGACAATAGATAGATAGATAGAAGTACACATTAATAGTTTCTCCAAATATTATTGTTTCAAGTACAATTTAATAGTTTCTCCAATATTATTGTTTCAAGTACACTTTAATAGTTTCTCTAAATGTTATAAGAGTCAAATACATATTAATAGATTCTCAAATTGTTTGAATATTTTGATTTATTAAGAACTAAATAACTTGCTAATGTTTGTCCATTCAATTTTATTTCCAATTGTTCAATTTTCATTTAATTTATGTTATTAATTTATTCTGCATTTTTGTTGTTGTGCAGTTATTGTTTGTTCCGTCTCACAAAAAAAAAAAATTAATGTGACTGAAATTTCAGTACCATTTTATCTCTCTTTGTAAACATAATGAAGATATTTCCATATTTCATGCATGCATTACTAATAATGAGTTCAATTATAATGATTCTTCACGTTTAAATAATTTTTTTGCTGCTAAAATTACTTTTTGTCCAATTAAAAAAATGTATGTTTCCACATTACTTGTTGCACTCAACTATTTCAAACTGCAAAATATTTGTTTTCAAAAAATGTTGCTCTATACATTTGTTCATGTTATTTTGCTTTTTCTAGCAATTTCACACATTTTAAATATTGTTTTAAAAAGATTTGAAAAAATTAGCACTTTTAATTCATTTCATAATTTCCTATTCTCAACCCACATGATCATTAGACATCATTCAACGAAGCAATTAATGATCAGATTTCTTCATGGTATCTTGCAGACAGTAATAACAAACATATATAGTACATGGTGATCCTTTAAAGAAATTGTCCTGTCTGGTTTAATCCACCTTACTCCAGCTTTATCACATATTTTTATCTTCTTTGAGAGCAATCATATTTTATTTTAAACTGAGATTCATAACATCACACTTGCAGCAACTGAACTGATGTGTCATACAAGGATATGTCCAGGTCATAGGTTATATATTTTTGTAGAGGCAAACATATCCACAAGACCAAATTAATCATTACAAGGCAAAGAATACAATCCTTACACATACATTTTTGGGAGATTTAAAGTTTAAACAGTTTTCTTTTTATTTATCAGTTTGATTTATATATGTATATATAAAAAAGAAAAAGTGCCCCGTCACACCAAGTGACGTCTAGGGAATATGGTGTTAGTGATCATAATTTTTATAGACATTCAACACAATTTTTTGGGGGTCATGTGGTCGGTATTACACCCGTTCCACTTTACTTTCCCAGAAAAAAATCTGGTACCTATTTAAGGCTGGGTGAACCTGGAAGCCATTGCATAGGATCAAACAACTTCTTGTCCTTTGTAGTCCAGTTCACTAACCACTGAGCTATCCCGGCTCACATTCATGTATATATTATTATACATTTATTAAAATGTTAGTCATACAAATAAACTGTTAGATAATTTCCATGTTTAAATTGGTTATTCAAGAATTATTTACCTTACAGCACTATAAAGCACATTTATATTATTACAATAACATTTTTCCACCCACAAATTTTCTAGAAAAATTGTAGATTTCATATTTTTACAAAAACGGTTTCGAAAATTATTCTAAAGATCCATAATATACAAATACTACATGCCTTGTAAGGACTTATAAGCTTTTTTATTTTTAATTCTTGATTAATTAAGAAAAATTTTACAAGATGAAAGTATATCATTTCTGCCTCACTCACCATATACCACTGATAAAGGTTTGCCACATCCCTCATAGTTTGCACCTTGCAAGCAGCTCTTGTACTGCTAAAACTATATGTTGATTTTTTCCTTAAAACTTTCAATTTTGTATGTGCAATATAATGTCAAAATATTTTTGTTTTAGAATTTTTATGGTTTGATATAATATGTGTCACTTGTTAAAATGAAACTGCCAGAATTGTTAAGACTTTGTATTATTGATCCATTCACAAAAATGAATATATCACCAAGTATCACTCATTATGTATTGTACTTATGTAAACTGGAAATATAAGTTAATGAACACGAAGGAGTAAATTATGTACTGCTTCGGTCTGAATGATTTTGAAAAACTAAACTGATAAATTCAATAATTTTGAGACATGAATAGTCAATGATCTTAGCAAAAACAGTATTTGCTATTGAAAAAAAAAAAGGAAAAAAAAAAAAGTTTCTTTGATCAATCATGTACAGCTTGTCATTAATTATAATATTTCATTCTTGTTCACTAATATAGTTTGTTTTATAAACACAAATTATAGAGTAACACTGGAAATTTAACATTACTCAGATATGTAAACAGTGTTTGTTAAAATACCAGTGCTTCTAAATAATTTATGTTTGTTTCTC
The DNA here is from genome assembly GCA_032433765.1 of Megaustenia siamemsis. Taxonomy (NCBI): domain Eukaryota; kingdom Metazoa; phylum Mollusca; class Gastropoda; order Stylommatophora; family Ariophantidae; genus Megaustenia; species Megaustenia siamemsis. The sequence continues at coordinate 34,728,082 of JAVIAB010000145.1, read as the reverse complement.
GCCTTGGAGTTTTCCCAAATATTAATTTTTTTTTATTTGTTATTAATAATTTTTAGTTTGTCTTATACTACTCAATACATAACTTTACTTTGTACAGTCAACCCTTGAGTGCAGTATGTTTATAATAAATATTTGGTCTGTCAAAAAGTGTGATACTCAGGAAAATGTGTTTGATCAGTGTCAACTAGTGTACACTATACAACATTTAACAAATACAACTCATACATCAATTTCAAAGTAAGAACAATTAATTTATAAATATTTTGAGTTGAGACTGTTAGGACCCTTGCTTTAAATAGGCTGCTGTTAGTCAACAACTCACAAGTATTCATAATGCTGTACAACACTTAACAGGAAATCATAGAGATAGTGAATTTGTTAATTCATCTCAACAACAACTAACATACAAGAGGGAATTTGTTAATTCACCTCAACAACAACAACAACTAACATACAAGAGGGAATTTGTTAATTCATCTCAACAACAACTAACATACAAGAGGGAATTTGTTAATTCATCTCAACAACAACAACAACTAACATACAAGAGGGAATTTGTTAATTCATCTCAACAACAACATCAACTAATATACAAAAGTGAATTTGTTAATTCATCTCAACAACAACAACAAGTAACATACAAGAGGGAATTTGTTAATTCACCTCAACAACAACAACTAACATACAAGAGGGAATTTGTTAATTCATCTCAACAACAACTAACATACAAGCGGGAATTTGTTAATTCATCTCAACAACAACTAACATACAAGAGGGAATTTGTTAATTCATCTCAACAACAACAATATCAACTAATATACAAAAGTGAATTTGTTAATTCATCTCAACAACAACAACAACTAACATACAACAGGGAATGTGTTAATTCATCTCAACAACAGCAAATAACATACAAAAGTGAATTAGTTAATTCATCTCAACATCAACAACAACTAACATACAAGAGGGAATTTGTTAATTCATCTCAACAACAACAACTAACATACAAAAGTGATTTTGTTAATTCATCTCAACAACTAACATACAAGAGGGAATTTGTTAATTCATCTCAACAACAACAACTAACATACAAAAGTGAATTTGTTAATTCACCTCAACAACAACAACTAACATACAAGAGGGAATTTGTTAATTCATCTCAACAACAACTAACATACAAGAGGGAATTTGTTAATTCATCTCAACAACAACTAACATACAAGAGGGAATTTGTTAATTCATCTCAACAACAACTAACATACAAGAGGGAATTTGTTAATTCATCTCAACAACAACAACAACTAACATACAAGAGGGAATTTGTTAATTCATCTCAACAACAACATCAACTAATATACAAAAGTGAATTTGTTAATTCATCTCAACAACAACAACAAGTAACATACAAGAGGGAATTTGTTAATTCATCTCAACAACAACTAACATACAAGCGGGAATTTGTTAATTCACCTCAACAACAACAACTAACATACAAAAGTGAATTTGTTAATTCATCTCAACAACTAACATACAAGAGTGAGTTTGTTAATTCATCACAACAACAACAACTAACATACAAGAGGGAATTTGTTAATTCATCTCAACAACTAACATACAAGTGTGAATTTGTTAATTCATCTCATCAACAACAATTAACATACAAGAGGGAATTTGTTAATTCATCTCAACAACAACAACAACTAACATACAAGAGGGAATTTGTTAATTCATCTCAACAACAACAACAACTAACATACAAGAGGGAATTTGATAATTCTTCTTAACAACAACTAATATACATCAGTGATTTAGTTGACAAATCAGAGAAGCAATTAAAGAAAAGAAGAAACTGTTTAAAAATTGGAGGGAGAACAAGAACCAAGAAAAATATGAAAAATATGCCTTAGTTCGAAAAAGAGTTAAAATGTTGATCAAAGAAGCTAAGCAAAAGAATTGGACAGAATTCGGACAAAACATGAGAAGGGACTTCAAGACAGCCACAAGAGATTTCAACAAAGCAGTAAAAGCCACAAGAGCGAGAAAAGAAAACCATGATCCTACTGAGCTGATAAATGACAAAGACGGACAGCCAATATCAAATAACCAATGTATGCAACAGAGATGGAAAGAATATTTTGAAGACCTGTTAAACATACCAACTACCAATAAGACAAAAAAAACCACGCTAGAACTCACAAATATTGAACCCTGCATCATGAAAGAGGAAATCGAAGAAGTAATCAAATATGCACCAAGAAATAAAGCACCGGGGATATATAACATACAAATATAAATAACAGCAGCAGCAGGAGAAATAGGAAAGCAATGGCTGCACAGAATATTTAATGCAGCATGGCACCAACAACAAGCCCCAGAAGACTGACAACAGGCAATCATCATACCAATATGGAAAAAGAAAGGTAGCAAAAGAGACTGCAATCAATATAGAGGTATACCTCTTCTCAGTCATGTAGGAAAGCTATACGCCAAAATCTTGGAAAAAAGGCTGAGACCAATAATAGAACTACAGTTAAGCGATTCTCAAATGGGGTTCCGAAAAAAAACAGAGGATGTACTGACGATGCAATTCACATTAAAACAGCTTGCAGAAAAAACGATAGAACACAATAAAAACGTATACATAGCCTTCATTGACCAGGAAAAAGCATTCGACAGAGTAAACAGAGAACAACTGTGGGAGATACTAACAACATACGGAGTAAGCCATCATCTAACCAACCTTATTAAAAGTCTCTACGTCAACAGCAGCTGCAGGGTCAGAACAGCAGCAGGCTACACAGACCACTTCGAAGTTAGATTAGGTGTATGACAGGGGTGCGTACTATCCCCCTACTGTTTATTACATACATGGACCATATATGCAAGCTAGCCAACCCATCAGAGACAGAGGAGATCAACGAACTTTTATTTGCAGACGATCGGGCACTAATACATGAAACAATAGAAGACCTACAAGAACACTTAAACAAATTCAACATCTCAGGCACAAAATACAACATGAACATCAACATCGACAGAACAGAAGTCATGAATGTCGCCAAAAATAAACAGAACATCAACATAACGATAGAAGGCAGACAACTAAAACAAGTAGATGAATTCAAATACCTAGGAAGTCTAATGACAAACGATAATTCTCAAACAGCAGAGATAGAATCAAGATGCAACAAAGCTTGTCAAATCATTGGACAGTTATCACCACTATTGTCCAACAAGGAAATAACTCTAGAGGCAAAACGAGCACTCTACAATACAATCTTCATCCCAACGTTGTGCTACCAATGCCAGACCTGGACCCTAGATGCAAGAACAATAAGAAAAGTAACCTCTACAGAGATGAAATGTGTTAGACGAATGACAGGAAACAGCCTGAGAGATAAGATCAGAAATGAAGAACTGAGAAAAAAGCTAGGGATAGCCCCCGCCATATAATATATAAGAAAACAATAGATAAAATGGTTTGGCCACGTGACAAGGCAGAAAGAACAAAACACAACACAACGAGCCTTCAACAAACGTTGTGAGAACACCAGACCTAAGGGTCGACCACGAAAAAGATGGGTCGATGGAATATTAGAAGTACTAGGAAACATAACAGCAGCAGAGGCGAACAGAAGAGCAAAAGACCGCAAATTATATCTCCCCTCGACGCTGAAAGGCAGATGAGGAAGGAAAGAAGAAGAAGTGATTTAGTTAATTCACCTCAACAACCACAACAACTAATATACATCAGTGAATAAGTTAATTCATATCAACAACAACTAATATACATGAGTGAATTAATTAATTCACCTCAACAACAGCATCTAATATACATCAGTGAATAAGTTAATTCATATCAACAACAACTAATATACATGAGTGAATTAATTAATTCACCTCAACAACAGCATCTAATATACATAAGTGAATAAGTTAATTCACCTCAACAACAGCATCTAATATACATCAGTGAATTAATTAATTCCCCTCAACAACAGCATCTAATATACATCAGTGAATAAGTTAATTCACCTCAACAACAGCATCTAATATACATCAGTGAATAAGTTAATTCACCTCAACAACAACATCTAATATACATCAGTGAATAAGTTAATTCACCACAACAACATACCTTCCATATCCTTAGTTTCTCTTAATTTAAAAAGATTTTTTCTAAAAATTGAATTTGTAAACTTTACTGGCTAATTTGTAAAAAAAAAAAAACAGTGCAAAAATTAGCTCTGCTTATACAAGCTCTAATCAATCACATCATAATAAAAATATACTTTAAACGGACTGTGAATATCAAGACCATAAAACCACACTACATGCATTCACATGACTAATAAAGATGTAGCTCTAAGATGTGTTCATGGTAACTGTGATCTTACTTAAGCAGAAAAGATATATTACAACACATAAAGGCAGGCAGTATTTCAATGTAGAGTTTCTTAAAGAACAAGGAGTTAAAGATAAATTTGCAGTCACAGTATCAAACAAATACCAAGTCTTCCAACAACTAGAAAATGCAATAAATATAGAAGATCATTGGAAACGGGTAAATGATATATGGAAAGAGACATGCGAAAAAACCCTGGGGAAAAGAGAACGCCAGAATAAAGCATGGATGACAGCAGAGACCTTGGAGAAAATTTAAAAAAATAAAAAATAACAAAGCAGACATAAATAAAAGCAAAACGGTAAGTACTAAAGCCAAGACACGGGAAATTTACACAGAGGCTAACAAAGAAGTGAGAAGATGCATGGGATAACATGAAATATATAGATGAACTAGCTAAAGAGGCAGAAGAGGCAGCAAATAAAGGGAAATATGAAAGAACTGTACAACAGCACAAAGAAATTAAGCGGAACATACAAACAGATCAATGCATTTTTTTTAAGATAAGAAAGGAAATATACTTAGTAATAAAAGGTAAGAGATGGAAGGAGCCCTTTGAAGAACTTTTGAACAGACCCGGCTCAAATAATCCTCTAGATATACTACCAGCAGAAGAAGAGTTGCACGTTAACTGTGGAAAACCAAGCAAAGAAGAAATAATGAAAGCCATCAAACTATTAAAAATTGGAAAAGCCCATAGACCAGATAAAATTCCTTCAGAATCCATCAAAGCAGATATTAACACATCTACCAAGATGTTACATAATCTATTAGATAAAATATGGGAAAGGGAAGAAATACCTCAAGATTGGAAAGAAGGTTATGTGATCAAACTGCCAAAGAAAGGAAGTTTACAGGAGTGCACAAATTATAGGGGAATTATGCTACTATCAGTGCAAGGAAAAATATTAAGCAGAATCACTCTGGAGAGACTAAAAGATGTCATAGAGAAACATTTGAGTGATGAACAAGCAGGTTTTAGGAAGAACAGATCATGTGCTGATCAAAAAGCTATCCTACATATAATGGTTGAACAAAGTTTAGAACTACAGTCACAAATTTATAGCTGATTTATATTAAAAGTCATTTGATAGTTTAGACAGAGGAATGCTTTGGAAGTTACAGAGTCACTACCGAATCCCTATTAAGTTTATTAACCTGATGAGAACAATGTATGAAGGAATGAAATGCAGCTGTGTCCACGAAGGTCAGATTACAAAAGCATTTGAAATAAAACAGGAGTAGGGATACCTTCTGACTCCATATATCTTTCTACTGGCTATAGATTGGATTGTGAAAATAACTCAGAACAATATAAATGGAATCCAGTAGTCACTGACCAAGCGACTTAATGATTTAGACTTTGCTGATGACATAGCTCTCCTATCACACAACCATCAACAGATACAAGATAAATTAGCATACTTGATGAGAGATCACAAAGACTGAGATTGAAAATAGATATAAGACAAAAATTATGAGAATTAATGCATTTGGCAATAACAAAATAACAATAGGAGAAATACCTCTATTAGACGAACAATCTTACTTATTGGTTATTGGTTATGAAAGGCCTCGGTATCACTGCAAACGAATCAAAATCCATAATTACTCAACCGCCCGTGCCAGCGGAATCATCCGAATTACTAGCTCATCTCCCAAACAAAGAAAGGTAACTCTAGTCCCCATCGTAGCAGTCTCAGCACACGCCAAAAGACGTAAGGCGAAACCGCGCAGAAAGTGAACACAGCCAACTGTTCCCTGTCATACGATATCATCATTCATCGTAAACAATTGGAATATCGAAACATGATCAAAACGGATGAGACACACAGCTCACGGTGTGCACAGAGCACTTGAGTCAGTAGCTCATGCAACAAGCCGGACTTGGAATATGAGGAAACTGCAACAAGGAACACTTTTCCTACATAGCCTTCAATGGTTCCTGCCGCCTATCCACCATATTGACCGGAAGTTCACGTCCTCCTGAAAATGATGATCGTCATATTTTTTTAAAAATGTATAGCGCTTGATGATGTTAGAACATCGTTTTTTACTCCAATTCCGAACATATAATACACAGTTAGTCGTTGGATTATCCCCGTCGCACATCAAACAACAGACCGTAAGATTAGCGTATGGCCGGTCTAGGGAAATATGATGAGCGAGTATGATGATGTAGCACACACAACAATGGCCGCGCCCTTAGATTCCGATTACTCAAGTGAATGCAGCCTACAACGAACGAAACACGGTGCAAATTCCTTAAAGAGAAAAAACTTCGGTTGACTTGACGGAAAAGTCCACATTAATGTGTTGTAACATGTAAGTAACTGGCGTCAAACAATTCCAACGAATTTGAAATTGAACAGCACTCAATGTGTTGACGTAAACCGCAGATAAACTCTAGACGGTGGAAGGTCGCGTTCACAACACTTTACTTGTCAAAAAGGAATATTGCCGTGTGTACGACTCCGTTTCATCGGCGCAGATTTGTTAAGGATAACATCATTTTGACTTTAACGAAGAAAATTGCATTGGAGCGCCGAAATTAATCAGTCGCCAAATGCATTTTCTGCTGTGATCGAGAGAACATGAACTTTGTTCCACCATATTGGAAACGGAAGTCCTATTACATGACTGTGAAATGTGGAGAATAACAAAAATGACAATCATGAAGATACAGACCTTCATTAATTGATGCTTGTACAGAATAAAAGAATGGAAATGACAGGACAAAATCATTAACAGAGAATTATAGAAAACAACCAGTCAAATACCAATGGATAAAGAGATACAGCAAAGACGATGGCGCTAGATAGGACACAGTGTGGAAGCTAACTGAGGGTAATACACAAAAAGTCCTATTTTGGAATCCCCAAGGAAAAAGACAAAGAGGAAGACAAAAGATATTATTTGAGAAGGCAGAGGGAAGTAGAGAAGAAGACGATGGGGAAGACATGGAATGATCTTAAAAGAATGGCAAAAAACAGAACGACTTGGAAAGTGCTTGTTGAGGACCTATGCTCCACAGGGAATTAAAATGTAGAAGAAGAACTGTGTTCTTGTATATCATAGAAGAGCCAGAGGCTGATCAATTAGTTCATTCTCCTAACAATTCATGTATCAAAGATCTCTCGAGTCAAATACGGTACCCAGAGCAGAAATTAAAGCTCTCCGTCTCCGACAATGCGTTGTTGTTATAGCCGAATTTTAGTATCGTCAGACATTGCACAGGGCCCGCAGTGTGTATGTCACATGACCCTGTTCTGAACGAGTCTCGACAAGGGAATAGATGCTCTATGTCGATGCTACTCTTACCAATATTCTTATAATTTCTCTAGGTCGACCTCTAGTTTTCTTTTGCCTATTGTTTCCCTTTTCAATACAAATTTTGTGGGTATTTTGAGCTAACAATTATAGGAGCCAATGGAATCAATGTTCTAGATACTTTGTAGGGTATTGGTTTTGTAATATTGCTTTACAGTTAATTAGAGACGTCATCAGATAAAGTAAATAGGGAAATACCTTGGGACATCATGGCAGAAATACGGAGTTAAAGAACCATTGTTATGAGTTAAGGCAAAGAAATGCAAATGAATGCATAAAAATACGAAGCTGCAGTAATGCTAAATGTGAGGGAGATTTGAACAAAATATAGAAAAAAATGGTATGGTAAAAGCTTTACGTGATTGATAGACGACACAGATTTGAACGACGTTTCGGCTCAATAGGCCTTCAGCAGGAACAAACAAACAACACGCATACACAGATGTGTAAGTAAATAAAACTAATCATACATAGCTAACTAGTAATGAAACATCCAAAACAAAATAATCGAAACTGGTTTAAGAAAATAAAAATGACTTCCCTGTGTCGTGGGCCGTGGTCAGAATGGGAAAGAGATAGTCACACCATTGTTAGATAGTGTTAGATCTTTGTATATAGTAATTGTGAAAGTTCGGTTAGAACAAACGCTGGTTTAGGAAAGTGGTTTCAAGTGACATCTGGAGTCAGACAGGGATGTGTTTTATCCCCCTTATTGTTCATTATATACATGGACTACATCACTAAAGTAAAGGTAACTCCAGTGACAGAAAGTATACACTTTATGAAATAAATAGACTGCTCATCGCTGAGGACCAATTCCTGATATACATAATAAATAAGAACATCTACAATGTCATATAAACCTGCTGCAAAGAAACTGTTATCAGCACGATACAAAGATAAATGTAGACAGAAGTGAAATCTTTAACATTAAGTAGTACACCAAGAAACATGAACATCTCAATAGACAATTACAAACTAAAGCAAGTACAAGAATTCAAATATCTGGTTAGCGTTTTTACAGAAGATGGAAGGCTTAATAGAGAGATTGAAGCAAAAATTCAAAGTGCGAACAACTTTACAGACAAAATTTCGCCAATTTTAAAGTATCCTGCTATCTCAATGAAAACAAAGAAGAGCTTGATCAACTCTATCTTTATTCCAACTCTTTGCTATCAATGTCAAACATGGACTCTGAATTAAGGTCAAGGAAAAACTTACAACATGTGAAGTAAGATGCCCCAGAAACGCTGTGAACAAAAGGCGATGAAATCAAGTAAGAATAATGAAATCAGAAACACCATGGGAATTCTACCAGTTATCGAATACATAGAGAGACAAAGGCTAACGTAGTTTTAACATTTAATGTACATGAACCCCTCAGCGTCAAGAGCTTATAACAACAAAATGGAACAACCAAGATATAAAGGTAGACCAAGAATAATATGGATTGAGGGAATTTACGACATAATTTTAAAAAATACAATATCACTATGTACCAAGCCATAGAAAGTGTCCTTGATAGAAAACACATCATTGATGTAAGTCTGTGATGCCTTCCAGCAAAAAGCAGAGCTGGATACAAGAAAGAATATTATTTCAAGACAACACGTAAAGTAAACAACTCATATGTCCGAAGTCATTAAATGTAACATATGAAAACTATCACCTGGTTAATGTTCACGGGGTAAATGTAAAGAAGTTCAAGCACACGCATGAACAATTACACACACACACATACACGCATATACGCACACACACTGAACACAGAAACACATGTATACACATACAAGAAAACACAATGTTAGTTTTCCCCTTTACATTTACTTTTCCCCTCCAAGATTTGTCCATATCTTGAGTGCAATATTTCCAAGAAAAAAGAAGACATTTCGCAGCTCAATACATAACCAAAACAATATAGCTTTAGTGAATTCTTATTTATCTTCTTTTCATGTATTCCTAGTTAATTATAGACGAACATTTTGATAATGTGCCCACTGAATCCCAGCTCATGTCTACGGAAACACAATACGACAAACCTGACCGTTATACTGCGTTTGTTTCCTATGTATGGGTTCTGTCTTACATAACACGGACATTCCCGGATCCTCCATAATAGTCACACAGACATAGCCGGCTCCTAAATAGTCACACAGACATAGCTGGATCTTATAGAATAGTCACACAGACATAGCTGAATCTTATAGAATAGTCACACAGACATAGCTGGATCTTATAGAATAGTCACACAGACATAGCTGGATCTTATAGAATAGTCACACAGCCATGGCTGGATCTTATAGAATAGTCACACAGACATAGCTGGATCTTATAGAATAGTCACACAGACATAGCTGGATCTTATAGAATAGTCACACAGACATAGCTGGATCTTATAGAATAGTCACACAGCCATGGCTGGATCTTATAGAATAGTCACACAGACATAGCTGGATCTTAATAGAATAGTCACACAGACATAGCTGGATCTTATAGAATAATCACACAGACATAGCTGGATCTTATAGAATAGTCACACAGACATAGCTGGATCTTATAGAATAGACACACAGACATAGCCGGCTCCTAAATAGTCACACAGACATAGCCGGCTCCTCCTAAATAGTCACGCAGACATAGCTGTATCGTATTGAATAGCCACACAGACATGGCCGGCTCCTAAATAGTCACACAGACATAGCTGGATCTTACTGAATAGTCACACCGACATAGTCGGCTCTTCCTAAATAGTCACACAGACATAGCTGGATCTTATTGAATAGTCACACAGACATGGCCAGCTCCTAAATAGTCACGCAGACATAGCTAGATCTTAAAGAATAGTCACATAGACATAGCTGGATCTTATAGAATAGTCACACAGACATGGCCGGCTCCTAAATAGTCACACAGACATAGCCGGCTCCTAAATAGTCACGCAGACATAGCTGGATTTTATAGAATAGTCACACAGACATAGCAAGCTCTTACATAACAATCACACATACATAGTCAACACTTATATAAAAGTCACACAGACATAGCAAACTCTTACATAACAATCACACAGACATAGTCAACACTTACATAATAGTCACACAGACATAGCAAGCTCTTACATAACAATCACACATACATAGTCAACACTTACATAATAGTCACACAGACATAGCAAACTCTTACATAACAATCACACATACATAGTCAACACTTACATAATAGCCACTCAGACATTGCTAGCTCTTACATAATAATTACAAACGTGGCCGGCAGATGGGAGATGGCAAAAACAGTCAGCTATCATGTGTAACTTTTATAAAAATAAAATTATCTTCACTCGTATCATTTTCACGGGAGCCGCGATAGCTCGGTAGTTAGTGAACTGGACTACAAAGGACAAGAGGTAGTGTTTGATCCCAACTGACGGCTTCCGGTTCACCAGCCTTTAATGGATACCAGAATTGTGTCTGGGAAAGTAAAGCGGCATGGGCGTAATACCGACCACATTACCCCAAAATCATGTGCCGAAGGTCTGTAAAATTTATGGTCACTAACACCATATTCCCTTGTACGTGACGGGGGGTACTTTATTATTTTTGTTAAAACAACATTTTCACAGCTGGTAACAGTTACACACAGACACATACGCCAAATCCTCGTTATACCATACCCTCCACATGCCAAAAGTTTAATAAATATGTCCAATATGACGATTATTTTGTAATTGTTAACATATTTTTAACTAGTACAGACCCTATCTGTTGTAAAAAGAATATGAAATATGGGCCGACTTTATTCTCGTATAAATCAAAACGAGGCTGATTAAATGGAAACGCTGTAATATAAACATAAAACGATATAAAGCGACTAAACTAATAGAAAAACACGACGTTTCGGTAACATCTTTCATAAGGGATAACACATATATATGTGCTTATCTTGAAAAGGAAACAGTTCTGATTTGTAAACCTTTACTGCTCCATTGTACAAGTAAAACAAACAGCTCATATGTTTCAACTTTAACAGAATGCAGGCTCCATAAAAATCAAGAATGTAACCTTTCGCAGCAAGGATAACATTACTATTATCGTAACAAAAGTATGTATATATCGTTTGATTGATATTAATGCCTCGATGGTACCATTATGTAAATAGTTCTGCTGATTCTAAGTATTTTAGTTGAAGCAGAATGGTTTGATCCCAAAGAAGGTCCTCAGTGTGTGTTCATAATTAACAAGTGGGGACAAATGATTGTATTCAGGCAGTCACTCTTTGTGATATTATAACCTTAGTCTTGGAATGTATAATTGGTGAAACTGCAATAATATGGTGTGCCATAAAAAAGTCTCATGTTCATTGTATTCAGTCAATGTTTGTACGTTTTCGTATTATCTGTATAACAAGTGAATTTTGTTTGCCACATAAAGAAACACAATACCCTACTGAAAGTCATACAAAAGTGAAAGTACAGGTTAACAGAGGAAGACAAAGAATAACGTGGGCTGACAATATCAAGAGGTAGACCGTAGCGTTTTCCTATTACGGCAAGAGACAGTGATTTTGGTTTAGTCAGTGGATCGTCCTTATTGCGCATTGAACACATCCATAAGTGCTCAGATCCCCCCCCCCCCCACTCCCGCCCGAATCCATCAAGTATGTCCCTCGATGTGTGGAGACTGACGACTCCAGTTCTTTGTTGATGTATTTGTCTTCTGTATCTCTCCTCGCTCCTTTCTGGCATGCCCAGATTTGATCTCATGTTTGTACAATCTGGACATGTAGATTCATTATTATTCTTTGATCTATGAGCTCGCCTTTCCTCCACGAGGGCATTCAGATTATCATACAGGTCCATGGCACGTCCGCTTTCTACAGCAGCCTGTCTTGCTTTCAGCAAGTCTGTCAGCTCGCTCGTTTCCTTTCATGTGCGCGTGCCTAGTCACGGAAATTAAACAGATCCGAATGTTATGTGAGTTCATTAGTGACTCCAACCACTGTCTTTGATTCCTGAGCTTGCTTGTTAAGTCACTCAAAAAACATACTCGAATAAAACGTTGTGTTTCTACAAGAGTAAAGATACGTTCAGTGGCAGTAAAGCTTCGATACGAAGACAAATTAAATGTATGGTATGAGACCAGTCAGCCTAAATGGATCAGTGACTCATAACTGACTGTTTGCACCGGTGAACCAGAACTGGTCAATTTTGTCCTCCGCCTACCTTTGGTGTCTTTGCAAACAAAGCAGTTAGTCTGATGAAGTAAGTAGAGAATGCCGTGTTGAGGCAAACCCGGTACTAAACAACGACATGCTTAAGTCAGATGTTTAATACAAAACGTGCAAGTACGAATACAGCAGCTGATGCAAACTTTGACTACATGACAGTCTTTGATGGCAACTAGATCAGAGAGGAGATTCATGTAACAGACAAATAGATTGTTGGTCAATCATTGCTGGTAAATCATTGCTGGTAAATCATTGCTGGTAAATCATTGCTGGTAAATCATTGCTGGTAAATCATTGCTGGTAACGGGTCATCTTCAAAATCAAACCGTGTGTCTAGTCAGTCTGAATATTTATGATGTTTTTGTGTTGTTTACTTTGATGAGATTAGTCTGTAAGAGAATTTTGCTGCAAAAATTGACCTCGCCAACGAGTACAACTGGACGCCCTTTCATTTCTTCATAACACAGGAGGACATTCTCAAAGAGGTCACACAAAAAGAGAGCTCCTCAAAAAACATCAAAAAGAAACAATTAACATGTTTCGGTCACATCAGAAAAGACAAGTTGGAAAACTTGTTTACAACTGGCAAAGTACAGAGAAAGAGAGATCGCTGACGACTAAGATAAAAGATACTAGATAGCTTGGTGTCATGGCATGGAAAACAGTTAACAACAAAATTGTGGAAGAACATGCTCGCGTACGCTAATAGATATGTCACATGATGATATTAATAGTTGACTATATTGCTCATCAGAGTTAACGCCAATTGTGTATTGAGGACAGTGTGCCTGTCTCGTACATGGTTTTATTCATGACGGCTGCTATTTCCTTGCTCCACGTAAACACTTGCACAGGCTGGACACCACGCCAGAACCAAACTGCAGATACTGCCAACATCATCATCAGCTGCCATGCCGGCTGGCATAGGCGATCACCTCTCTCTACATCACTTGCTCATTCATATACCATAATTTCAGTCGGTGATCTTTTATTACGCCGTTTGGATAAGCTGTTCAATTAATTTGTTTAAATCCTGGTTTTTCTCTACACTTCTTCCCATCCATCCTGCCTATTGTTATAGTATTCTCAATGCTTTCATTTAGCATGACATGCCCAATAAATGTAAATTGCTTCTTCCATATGATTTTGATATTTTTGGTTTCTCCAGCTCGTTTTAAACGTTCTTCATTTGCAATTTTTCTATTCCGTGGAATTGTATCATTCTTCAGACAAAACACATCTCAGCTGCATCTAATGTTCTTTATGTTATTTTGTTTATCGTCCATTGAGCACTTCTATATAGTAGAAGAGGTTCTATGCAGCACCTTAGGGCACGTTTTCTAACATTAATTGACAATGATTTTGTTGCATAGAACATACTGACAACACCACAGATGAACAACTATGACTACACTACTACAGTATACCACATCTACTATATCAGTTGCTTCCAAAACACCCTACCATGTCCAGTACACTCTATACAACAACAGACTTAGATACACAATCCGAGGGGCCTTAAACAATTTTCAGAATTTGTTTTGGTGATACACTGTTTTTTTTTCATGCCCATAGTTGATACTAGTATATGATTTCTAGTCTTATGAGACCATTTGGTGTTCATTTTTATGGACCATTTGGGGGGGGGGGGGGTGGCGGGGGGCGCACTCAAAGTATTATTAAGCTTAGGGTCTCACCGAATCTACATCCGACACTGAAAGCAACACAAGTCAGGAAGTGAAACATGAGAGGTCATCCGCTGTTAGGAGCGACAAATTTACTGCTGAAAAGGATTATATCATCATTATCGTCATCCTTGCTCCATTATCTTTTATGTCTGTCTGTCTGACTTCTCGCATTGCTCTTGACTGTTCTCTGGTGGGTGCTGTCTGGTGTTGATTGGGTTACATGCCTACTTCATCAGGGGACTTTTGTCATTCATCTACAAGACCAGCAGGGCTCACACACACTTGCGTCACGTCTGATTTCCCATAGTTTGTTGTTAGTGGCTTGTTTCTATGAGTCGCACAATTATTCTCTGTCCATTTAAGGGCTAAGCAATCTTGTACTCGCGAGTCTACTTGTGGGTTACACTGTCGCAAGAGGACTTTCGGTTAGTATGGCGGATAGAAGACGGCAATGAACAATTGAGGCACTGTCTGAAAAAGTTTCATTGTTGCAGTTTCCTCATATTCCAAGTCCGGCTTGCTGCAGGAGCTACTGGGATTAGTGCTCTGTGCACACCGTGAGCTGTGTGTTTTCTTCGGATGGTGTTCCTATATTCAGATTACTTACGATGAATGATGGTATCGTATGACGAAGGACAGTTCAGTTGCGTTCACTACTATCTCACTGTGCTACTATGCCTTATGTCTTTTGACGTGTGCTATGTTTTGCTACGGCGGGGACTGCAACTTCCTTTTTGATGTTTGGATATTCGATGAAATATTAATTCTGATGATTCCACTGGCACGGACGGTTGAGCAATTATGGATCTTAATTCTGATGATTCCACTGGCACGGACGGTTGAGCAATTATGGATTTTAATTCTGATGATTCCACTGGCACGGACGGTTGAGCAATTATGGATTTTAATTCTGATGATTCCACTGGCACGGGCGGTTGAGCAATTATGGATTTTTCTGATGATTCCACTGGCACGGACGGTTGAGCAATTATGGATTTTAATTCTGATGATTCCACTGGCACGGACGGTTGAGCAATTATGGATTTTAATTCTGATGATTCCACTGGCACGGACGGTTGAGCAATTATGGATTTTAATTCGTTTGCAGTGACACTGGGGCCTTCGAATAAACTATAAACTATCGCAAACTGACACCTCGTCTACAAATATCTCTGTTACGCGGAATTGATCACACACCCGGTGGTCCTGTGGTTAATGCAGTCGCCTGTCGACCTGAAGGGTCAAGGTTCAAATGACAGTTGAGATGAACTTTTTCCCCAATGTAAGTCACTTCCAAGGTCACTCCAGCTAGAGAGAGAGGATACTGGTCATCATACCCCATGAAGCTAGTACAACGAAGTAACTAATGTTTCCTTACCCAATATCATTTGCTGTTGGACTACTTTTACCTTCCTATTGTTACATGTCCAAACAATTTGATCTGTTGTGCTCCAACACTTCAACTTTTTTTCCTTTATGTTATTATTTCTGATTCTGTATCTTATTATAATTATAATTCAGTGGCTGCTCATTTGTGCAGATGCTTCAAATAAAGCAGTGATTGCATTTGTTCATCAGGATATTTAAAGTAAGGATAAGCTGACACATATCTAGACTGCTGTTGAAGTCAGAATTGTGGTCTTTGCAATAAATGGAGGATTGTTATAAATCTAATTTTGAAGACTTCAAAGACACCATTGTTCAGGATTTATTTGGTTTGAAGTAAAATGTGGATATATGGAAAAAATAGGTAGAATTGGATGAAAAAAAAAGAGAACAAATGATCAAGTTTTAAAACAACTAAAATTGAAAAGAGAACTAGTAAATACAATTCAAATAAGACAAATGAGATTTTTGGGCCATGTTAAAAGACACAACAGCCTATTAAAAGTTATGTTGGAAGGGAAAATACAAGGTAAAAGAGGCAGAGGCAAATCAAGACTAATGTGGATGAGTACCATCAAGAGATGTACTAGTCAGCCTATGATAATCTGCACCATCAAAGCAAGAGACAGAATGGCATCCATAGTAGCCAACCTTTGATGCAGAGATGGCACTCAATGAAGATGATGACAGCAAAGAAACTTACTCAAATGTAACTGACATCCTGGTGAGCAACATGGTGGTAGTGATATCAGTTAAAGTGATAAATTCATCACTGACTGGAGTATTTTGCCTCTAAGTGTTTATTCTTTTTATGGAAGAGAATAACAACAAAATCATGCTAAAGTTGGATGTGTTGAAAGGTGCAAATGTCACAGTTATATTGCAGACCACAACACAACGCAGACACGCCCACTTAATGTCCTTTTAAGGACAGATGATGAAGAAGTATATTCCTTTAGTCATCGAGCGAATGCAAGCAAGCAAGTGACAACAAATATTTATTATAGGAAAAGTCCCGAAGCTGGAGACATAAATTACAAACACAAGCGTTGCAAGGCAATTGAACAAATTCACACAAAAGACAATAGCCAGCCCAAACCAAGATTCAAATCCATGGTCCCAGAACAGGATATATAGGCTGGAATACTTGCATTGCAGGAAAGGATATTGCCTACTATTATTGGAGAATTTTCCAAGGGCTATAAAAAACCTGTGTTCCTGTGTAATTGATATGCTTCCAGCCCGACAGTTTCGTCTGTAATAAATATTTTAAAATCTGTTATTATATTCATGTAAACCACTGGACACTACAGTTTGTGTTGAGATTGTCCTTCACTGTGTGTTCAACAATGGAAGTATTTCAACCTATTTTTGTGTGAGTGGTTTGTATTTGATAATAGGGGACTTCCCTGTCCACTGAGTAGAGAGATGAACAATGCAGTGCAGATTACTGCCCTACTGTGGTACTACTGGAAATGAAGAGGTTGACAAGCTAGATAAAGCAGGTACTCATAAATAACAATTTTTTTTTCACAGGATATCAGTGAAGGAAACAAAAGCACTAATCCAAGGAATGTATAGAAGGTTATAGCAGACTTAAAGAAACAGTAAACTTACACTAGGTACTATCTGAATCTGATTATGGTTATGGAAGGCCCCGGTATCACTGCAAACGAATTAAAATCCATAATTGCTCAACCGCTCGTGCCAGTGGAATCATCCGAATTACTAACTCATCTCCCAAAAAAAGAAAGGTAGCTGTAGTTCCTATCATAGCAGTCTCAGGACACGCCAAAAGACATAAGGCAAAACCACACAGAAAGTGAACACAGCCAACTGTTCTTTGTCAAACGATCACAATACTATCCTGAACCTGAATGAAGCACAACAAATTATGGACTAATGAGACTGATCAAGCCACTGTCAACTGAACAGAACGCAAATGCTTACATTCCAACAGAATACATGTTAGAGTGGTTTACAGACTCCAGAACCTGTTCTTCAAACCCGTGAACTGTACAAAGAGATAAAAATTACATTCTAGCCCCAAGATAGACAATTTACAGATAAACTATAGACTACTTATGATGACCTCCTAATAACGACTCAATTCATAGAGATGCCTAAACTCGTTTTTCTATAAAATAATATTAACATGCAAAACTTAACACTGACTAAGAAGAAGAGGAAAGATCAGGTATGGAATAATGAAAGTGTTTGTGAACAGAAATTGTCTGATTAAAACTCCATTCCTGCTATTTCAACGACCAACTTCAGAATTGGACAACAAAGTCTGCGAAGGTACTGAAATGATCATAATGTTGATCATTGTGGAGGTGATTGGTTATATCAGGCCAACCTTTGGAATAAATCAAATAATCATTATAATTAGCAATGATGCTTTAAAAATGGAAATAATACTTGAATAGTACAAACATTTATAAATACAAACAGACAACATACACACTTTAATAATATGAACAGACAACATACACACTTGAGGAATATGAATAGACAACATACACACTTTAGGAATATGAACAGACAACATACACAGTTTAAGAATATGAACAGACAACATACACACTTTAATAATATGAACAAACAACATACACACTTGAGGAATATGAATAGACAACATACACACTTTAGGAATATGAACAGACAACATACACAGTTTAAGAATATGAACAGACAACATGCACACTTTAAAGAATACAAACAGACAACATGCACACTTTAAAGAATACAAACAGACAACATGCACACTTGGGGAATATGAATAGGCAACATACACACTTGAGAAATATGAATAGGCAACATACACACTTTAGGAATACGAACAGACAACATACACACTTTAATAATATGAACAGACAACATACACACTTTAATAATATGAACAGACAACATACACACTTGAGGAATATGAATAGACAACATACACACTTTAGGAATATAAACAGACAACATACACAGTTTAAGAATATAAACAGACAACATGCATACTTTAAAGAATACAAACAGACAACATGCACACTTGGGGAATATGAATAGACAACATACACACTTTAGGAATATAAACTGACAACACACACAGTTTAAGAATACAAACAGACAACATGCACACTTTAAAGAATACAAACAGACAACATACACACTTGAGAAATATGAATAGGCAACATACACACTTGAGAAATATGAATAGGCAACATACACACTTTAGGAATACGAACAGACAACATGCACAGTTTAAGAATATGAACAGACAACATGCACACTTGAGAAATATGAATAGGCAACATACACACTTGAGAAATATAAATAGGCAACATACACACTTGAGAAATATGAATAGGCAACATACACACTTTAGGAATACGAACAGACAACATGCACAGTTTAAAGAATACAAACAGACATCATGCACACTTTAAAGAATACAAACAGACAACATGCACACTTGGGTAATATGAACAGACAACATACACACTTTAAGAATATGAATGTACAACATGCATATTAAGAATATGAACCTACAACATAAATATTAAGAATACGAACCTTCAACATACACATTAAGAATATGAACCTACAACATACATGTTAAGAATATAAATCTACAACACATTAAAAATATAAATCACAACATACATGTTAAGAATATGAACCTACAACATGCATATTAAGAATATGAACATACAACACACATATTAAGAATATGAACCTACAACATACATGTTAAGTATATGAACCTACAACATACATGCTAAGAATATGAACCTACAACATACATGCTAAGAATATGAATCTACAACATACATGCTAAGAATATGAACCTACAACATACATGCTAAGAATATGAACCTACAACATACATGCTAAGAATATGAATCTACAACATACATGCTAAGAATATGAACCTACAACATACATGCTAAGAATATGAACCTACAACATACATGCTAAGAATATGAACCTACAACATACATGCTAAGAATATGAATCTACAACATACATGCTAAGAATATGAACCTACAACATACATGCTAAGAATATGAACCTACAACATACATGCTAAGAATATGAACCTACAACATACATGCTAAGAATATGAATCTACAACATTACAACATACATGCTAAGAATATGAACCTACAACATACATGCTAAGAATATGAACAGACAAAAAACGTAGAGCAAGTGGTATGTTTACAGCATTACAGTAATCAAAGACTTTTCTTCCTAAAAGCTGGTCATCACTGATGGCAAAAATGAAAAAAGAAATAGAAAAATGGTATGGTTAAAATTTTATATAATGACTGACACAAATGGAATTAATTACGTAATGCTTTACCCATACATTTTTTTCTACTTGTTAAATTTCTCCATTAATCAGCATTACTGCAGCTTCGCATTAATGTGCATTTCCTTGCCTTGACCCATCTTCTCTGATGTCTACTCATGTTTGTCATCTATCCTTAGAAGGATGTTAAGTTGGCATAGATGTCTTATGGTTGGCAGTACAGCTGCTATACTTGCACATTTCAACCCAACACACCTGCTTCAGCATGCTATTTTTGATTACCTCTTTAACCCTTACTCCTTGGTTAGTCAGATTGGGTAGTCTGTCTCCAAGATGACCACTGGTAAGTGGTGAAGAGTCTTGATCAGTTATGTGTCATAAAACATACATTTATGCCCAACTATGGATTAAAAAAGGGAGCAGCAATAGCTCAAAGGTTAGTGAAGTGGACTACAAAGGACAAGAGGTAGGGTTCGATCCCAACTGACAGCTACCGGGTTCACCCAGCCTTTAATGGGTACCGGATTTTTTTCTGGGAAAGTAAAGCGGCATGACCACATTACCCCAAAAATCATGTGCCGCAGGTCTGTAAAATTTATGGTCACTAACACCTATATTCCCTATTCCCACTTGGCATTACGGGGGCACTTTACTCTTTTTTTTTATGGATTAAAAAGACTATAAAGGTTCTGACAATACAAATCAATCACATTAACATAGGATTAGACACATACTGGTAATATCAATATACTCATAAGCCTGTAGAATACAGAATAAAATATTAAAGGAAGTACAGGCTATAGAAATAAAGCACTACCATCTCAGCCACCTCTTACAAACAGGATATCACAAACAATCTATCTATTGTCCTTTTGAACCCAAGATGGCACATAGGGCAGAACCACAATCTCAAAAGCAGAAACCTTGCATGCCAAAATAGCACATATTGCAGAGATCACTGCTTCTAAAATCTATGGCTCTGTTTTCATAACAATACTTTTTTACAATGACAGCTTGTCAAGCTATCAATCAACCTCCTTAGTCACCTCTTATGACATGCCTGGAGGGTCACAGAGTTACTATTCTTTACTTCCCTCATAATGAGGCCCCGGTATCAAACCGAATAACACAAACAATAAAGTTTGTTAAATCATCATCAATAACTTCGGTCCACATGAAGAACATTCAACACTGGTAAGACAAATATAAATTATGCTGGCAGAAGCATGTTATAAGACTGAGAAGCTTAGCAGAGATACCAGTGAAAGGTGTAATGATAAAAATAGAAGGAGAAATTGGACTGATAAAATTATTGAGTGAATGGGAAAAAATATTTACAGAAAGCCAGAAACTGCAACACAGAAAGGAGGAATGGTGAAAGAGCAGGACCAATTTACAATGTTGGTACATCAGAGGCTTGGGAGGAGTTTAGGGATCAGGGAGGGAGGTATGTGACATAAAACATAACACTGAAGGGGATGAGAATTGATTGAGTGCCATCTCCGAAGGTTGGCTGCCATGCAGCACCATTCTGCTCTATCTCTTGCTTTGATAGTGTAGGTTGTCATAGGCTGACTTGTCCATCTTTTGATGTTACTCGTCCATGTTAGTCTTGGTCTGCCTCAGCCTCTTTTACCTTTGTATTTTCCCTTCCAAGATTACTTTTTGAAGGCTATTGTGTCTTTTAACATTATCATCATCATGTGCCATACCAGTTGGCATAGGCGATCATGTCCTTCCACAATCTTCTATCTGCAGTGCATCGTATCAGTTCTGTTGTTGACTGTTTTCCATGCCATGACACCAAGCTATCCAGTATTTTCTCTCTTTGTCGTCCGCGATCTCTCTTTCCTTTTATTTTGCCAGTTGTAATCAAGTATTCCAACTTTCCTCTTCTCATGATGTGCCTGAAAAATGTTGATTGTTTCTTTCTGATGTTTTTTAGGAGCTGCCTTTTTGTGTTGGGCTGTTTGAGAACTTCCTCATTGGTCTTTTTAGCTGTCCAGGGAACTTTCAACATTCTTCTGAGAAATCCCATCTCTGTGGCCTCTAATCATCTTTTCATTTGTTTGTCTACTGTCCATGATTCGCTTCCATAAGTCAGAATTGGTTCTATATAGCCCCGATGAACTCTCTTGGGGGCATGTTAAAAAACAAGTGCAACACATCAAATACTTGGGCACAATAATCACATCTGATGGAAGATGCCTATCTTATGCAACAAATCTATGTCAATAGAAATAAGAAAGTTTCTCATTTCTATTGACATGGATTTATTGCATAAGATATTTTTCATTTTCTGAAATGCTATTTTGGCCAGAGCTATTCTGCTTTTTATTTCCGTGGTGCATCTTCCATCAGATGTGATTATTGTGCGCAAGTATTTGACGTGTTGCACTTGTTTGAAATTTGTTTTGTTTATTTTTAGTGTCTTTTAACATGCCCCAAAAAATCTCATTTGCCTTGTTTGAATTGCATTTAGTAGTTCTCTTTTAATTTTTAGTTGTTTTAAGACTTCATCGTTTGTTTTCTTGGGGTGAGAATATAATGTCATAAAAAAACCACTACATCTTCAAATCATTGTCACTGCACATAGAACAATTTGTCCCAAGTGCTCAGTTTTGCTCTTCACCAAATACAACAGCATGAAATGAGAACACTGGTTGTGTGTTGAGTGACCAAGATTCTTATGCTGCCCACATAACTCTCATTTCTGGTGATACCTCTCTTGACATGCAGCTCTTCTGGTAGTCTGGTTACTTCTTCACTATCTGCTACCTAGTCATCTACTCACATCTGTTTCTCTTATGACATTGAGGATATCAGCTGGGTCCATTGCTTGGCCACAACCTCATAGCAGCCACATGAGTGGGTCTACTGTACATTATTTACCAATAAACCCTGCATGCTCTAGCACTAACAATTTTAACAGAATCTACTTCAGCTTGGCACAACTCAAAGACTCCAACCACTGTCCATAGAGTCTGCCATTTTGATCTTCCTGAGCATATTGAGTTGCTGAGAAATCACATTTTGGAGAATGACTGTTTCTGCGACCAAATTATTGTCTTTGTCACAGCCCATGACCTCAATAGTTAAACTGCTTATGGTTAGAACAAACAATCAATAAATAGAAGTACACAGTCCTGCATTTTTCATACAACTGATCATGTTACACTTAGCCTTGCTCTGTGTCCTTTCTAGCCTTTCCATTTGCACAAGGGTGAGAGTAATTACATTAAAAGAAGCAGTATATGATGAAACAAGACAACTAAAGTAGAACAAGCAAACTATGATGAAACAAGACAACTAAAGTAGAACAAGCAGTATATGATGAAACAAGACAACTAAAGTAAAACAAGCAAACTATGATGAAACAAGACAACTAAAGTAAAACAAGCAAGCTATGATGAAACAAGACAACTAAAGTAGAACAAGCAAACTATGATTAAACAAGACAACTAAAGTAAAACAAGCAAACTATGATGAAACAAGACAACTAAAGTAAAACAAGCAAGCTATGATGAAACAAGACAACTAAAGTAAAACAAGCAGTATATGATGAAACAAGACAACTAAAGTAAAACAAGCAGTATATGATGAAACATGACAACTAAAGTAAAACAAGCAAGCTATGATGAAACAAGACAACTAAAGTAAAACAAGCAGTATATGATGAAACAAGACAACTAAAGTAAAACAAGCAAACTATGATGAAACAAGACAACTAAAGTAAAACAAGCAAACTATGATGAAACAAGACAACTAAAGTAAAACAAGCAGTATATGATGCAACAAGACAACTAAAGTAAAACAAGCAGTATATGATGAAACATGACAACTAAAGTAAAACAAGCAAGCTGTGATGAAACAAGACAACTAAAGTAAAACAAGCAGTATATGATGAAACAAGACAACTAAAGTAAAACAAGCAAACTATGATGAAACAAGACAACTAAAGTAAAACAAGCAAACTATGATGAAACAAGACAACTAAAGTAAAACAAGCAGTATATGATGCAACAAGACAACTAAAGTAAAACAAGCAAGCTATGATGAAACAAGACAACTAAAGTAAAACAAGCAGTATATGATGAAACAAGACAACTAAAGTAAAACAAGCAAACTATGATGAAACAAGACAACTAAAGTAAAACAAGCAAACTATGATGAAACAAGACAACTAAAGTAGCTCAAGCAATCTATGATGAAACAAGACAACTAAAGTAGAACAAGCAATCTATGATGAAACAAGACAACTAAAGTAGCTCAAGCAATCTATGATGAAACAAGACAACTAAAGTAAAACAAGCAAACTATGATGAAACAAGACAACTAAAGTAAAACAAGCAAGCTATGATGAAACAAGACAACTAAAGTAAAACAAGCAGTCTATGATGAAACAAGACAACTAAAGTAAAACAAGCAAACTATGATGAAACAAGACAACTAAAGTAAAACAAGCAAACTATGATGAAACAAGACAACTAAAGTAAAACAAGCAAACTATGATGAAACAAGACAACTAAAGTAAAACAAGCAAGCTATGATGAAACAAGACAACTAAAGTAAAACAAGCAAACTATGATGAAACAAGACAACTAAAGTAAAACAAGCAAACTATGATGAAACAAGACAACTAAAGTAAAACAAGCAGTATATGATGAAACAAGACAACTAAAGTAAAACAAGCAAGCTATGATGAAACAAGACAACTAAAGTAAAACAAGCAGTATATGATGAAACAAGACAACTAAAGTAAAACAAGCAAACTATGATGAAACAAGACAACTAAAGTAAAACAAGCAAACTATGATGAAACAAGACAACTAAAGTAAAACAAGCAAACTATGACGAAACAAGACAACTAAAGTAAAACAAGCAAACTATGATGAAACAAGACAACTAAAGTAAAACAAGCAAACTATGATGAAACAAGACAACTAAAGTAGCTCAAGCAATCTATGATGAAACAAGACAACTAAAGTAAAACAAGCAAGCTATGATGAAACAAGACAACTAAAGTAAAACAAGCAAACTATGATGAAACAAGACAACTAAAGTAGAACAAGCAATCTATGATGAAACAAGACAACTAAAGTAGCTCAAGCAATCTATGATGAAACAAGACAACTAAAGTAAAACAAGCAAACTATGATGAAACACAACTAAAGTAAAACAAACATATAATAAAATAAGCAAAGGATTGGAAAAAAGTACAATTTGATAAAACAAAGCAAGTTCATCAACAAAAGGCTACCAAAATCAAAGAGCTTTAAGAAAATAATCAAATAGACATTTTAAAATGTTTCAATTACAAATACTTTTCATTGCACAAGCAAATAAAAGACTACCAGAGCAAAGACCTTACATAAAAGAAAATATAAAAATGTAATAAAAAACTTTCAATATCAAAAACCTTATTACAACACAGGCAAGTAGGCATATAAAAGAGTTCCACTATCAGAGATCTTCCACCAAATAAACACATTGGTATACATACACATATAAGACAAACATGATGAGAAATCTGTGATGAAACAAGAAATTAAACAAAACAGATGAAATTGTTTATTTTTTAAACTCAGTTTATTTAGCAGAAATTATAAAATGATCTAATGTGAGCAGTTTGAATTAGCAAGATTTGATTAAAACAAGATCTAATATGAACACTTCATATGAGACTCACTATAGCTCTCGTGACATTAGCTTCAAGCCCATCTATTTTGTTTTTTCAAAGAATACTAAATTATGGATCTACATAATAAAGTACGTTATAAATGTTAATATGTCCTAACAATGATTGGATTTTTTCATTTCGTGTTTCACAAGTGGAAAACCTTGGTGACATATGGATAATGAAGAAAGGACTACTGTGCATATTCTGATAAGATTTATTATATAGTTTGTCAACATTGTAAATAAAATAACAATGGAGAGACCACCTTTCGGTGATTACTACAGGGAGTGCATGTGCAACACTTCTTGTAACAGGATTACTTTTGAGGCCATTTCTCACTTGGATCAACTCAATGGATCCCAGGGTTTTGCACATCAGCACATGATCTAATTCTTGTTTCTCAGAAGATCGCTGCAGATTTTCTCAACAGAATAGGATAATTCACCGTGGCTTTTTTTATTCTTTAGCATTACATTTTAACCCATTTAATTCTATATTTCCTTTGGTTCTATCTCTCTTTTCATATATCTCCCCTATACAATAACAGCTTAGACACTAGCACTTTACAACAAATTATTTGTCTCTTGTGACTGAATGCCCTATTTTCACTCACATTATCTCACTTTGTAGTGCCACTTTGATAGTTTAGTTTATTTCTTCGTTACCATCCAACATTGAGCAACCAATATGCTTTTATATATATCTCTATTATATTTTGTAATGAATATATTTTATGTTTCTGTCTATTAGTTTTGTTTGTGCTGTTTGTTGACCCTAATAAAAACTGTATAATCATAATTAGAGTTATATTTGTTGTGTTTCCTTAATATCCTGTTGACCATATACAATTATCCTGTTTATCTCATTGATAGATAATCACTACAGTAGAGACTATTTCATTGACAAATAATATATAGAAACTATTTGAACCAAATCAAAAATATCTTCCTAAACAATTTATTTCTAGGTACAGGTGGGCCTAGTAGTAAATAAGAGACCAGGCTGACTAAATATAGTGACTTTCAGTGGTACACAGTGTTGGTGATGTTCAAGGCCCACTGGCCTAGTGCCTGGATAGTTTGGTGTGGTTGAATTCAGTGTACAAGTTGACATTTGCTCTGGTCTTTTCTATGTAGCATCTTGTTAATCATGTGACCTTTATGCATTCTTTGTGAACACCATCCAGTCAACATATTTCAGTAGACTGTTGACCACATCTCAAAAATGTTACAAACCCATTTGAGTTCCATCTGATTTTCCTTTACTCGTTTACTCTGTCTTTAACAGTAAGTGGTGATAACAAATTTGAGCTGTAATATCTTAAGCTAGTGACAAATCATCAAAATCTATTTTAAGTTCTTAGCTGCTGTGAGAGGAGCCAAATGAAGAAACACTTTAGTGTTTGATTAATCTGTTGGCTACAAATAGCTAAGAGTGAGGTTAACAACTGATGTTACTATTATTTTTGCTGCATTAAGTACAACACAAAAGCTATGAATATAATGCAAGATATCCAATAGTTATAATGAAGAGATAATAGAAGCAGCACACAAAAATATAACTTTCAACAATCTTTTAAAATAATTTCTGCAGTTTACATTTAATTTTGTTTTCCTCATTACAGATTACTTTTGTCTTTTTTTTTTCTTCTTGAAAATATACTTCAATGACATTAATACATTTCAAAGGCTACAGGTAATAACAAACTTATAAAAGTGTTAATTTTGACAATAAAATGTAACTTGATACTTAAATTTAAAAGAAACATAAAATGTGAAAAACAACAAACTCACAGATAAAGGCACTTAAGAATGTGGCTACAACCATGTTACAAATGTACCCTCTCAACATTTATTCCATCTTTCACACAGCTCCAGGTCTGCTGCTTGGTCTCAGATCCCCTCATCATTTATAGCCCTGGTTACCTTACTGAGCATTGTCACAGCAGCCCATCACTACTCAGGTGTTTCACTCATTTTTTGAGCAGGCATTCTCAATAAGGTTGTGCTCAATGTCCTCCAATGTTTTGAATGATGTCACCTACAGAGAGGATAACAGATTGAGAGGAATTAGTTATCTAAAGTCTCAACTACACACACAAGCACTCACCCACATTCCACAGATATAGTTCAAGTCTGATGCAATTGTCCTAATTCCCAATGAATTATGCCTACATTTGTATAAAAGATATGAGCTTTACACACACACACAAGTTGCAAACTTCTTATACAAATGAAAGGTTAGCTTTAGGATAAAATAACTGTCAATTAAAGAGATGGAGCTAGGCCTTGAATAACAGAGGAAGAAAACTGGACAGCTTAACACAGTGACATGCATGACAGTTACTGGCAGAAATGATAGAGAACAATATTGAGAGATGATTATAGATAAATATTAATAGCTATGCTAGACGGCAAGACATACGATGAAGAATAAGACAGTAATTTGTTGGACTGGACACATGAACCAAAGCAGCTATTTTTGTTTTCTATAGCATGACTGGTATTAGACAGATTAACACATGAACTGATGATTAACACAGATTAACTCTTTCCTTACAGACGCTTTTTATTGACGCAACGGAAGAGATTTCAGAGACAAAATTGTTTGTGGTTTTAAGAATCAATCTACATATTTATCTAACATATAACATATTATATATGAATGTTTAGATAATTGAATAAGGTATTAGAATTCACCACAAGATAATACAAGACATGTAAAAAGATTATGGTTTAATGGCATTCACACTAATCAGATTGAGCATGGCACACTTACACAGCGAAACGTACATTGCCGAAATCGGAATGGTGCACAGTGTGGCAAAACGTATGGAAAGAGTTAACGGTTTTATCTGTTTCAAATTATTTGATTGGTAGATTTTCATCTTACCCTGTAAACATCATTGCGGCTGGAAGCAATATTGTTAATTTCATCAGTGGAATCAAGATTGATGCCAATGGTAATGACCTTGACCTTTTGAGCCTTGAGATCAGTGGCAGCAGGTATGGTGTCCCAGTAGTTAATATTACTTTGCCCATCTGTTAACAGAATGGCCACATTGTTTGCCGAAGATCGATCACCAAAACCTGTAGGCAGAAATTTTGGAGATGACTGTTGTACTGAGCAGAAAAATTAACATTGGACAAACTGATGGAAGGAATGATGCATATGTACAAGTAAATATGAAATTTTTATCAAAACAAAAACATATAATGCTGATGACAAAAGAATTAGAGATTAATTAAAAATACTAAGTGAAATAATAAATTATCTCTTAAATAATATATTTATTAAAAAATATTAGTATCGCAAATAGAAAAAGACATGGCACCATAATGATAACTATAACTTGATACTTATAGACATTGTCAGTGTCTTTATAGTCGGGGTAGACAAGACAGTGTTCCTCCTACTCACAAATTTTTAGAACCTTTTACATGATTTGACCCTCTGACCAGCAAGGTAATTACAGCGCACTACCACCAGTCTCTCTTTTTCATTCTGGCCACGGTCCACGACACAAGGAAGAAATTTTTCTTTTCTATAACCAGTTTTGATTATTTTATTTTGGATGTTTCATTACTAGTTAACAGCTGCCTTCATGAGAGAGCCTGGAATCCTACTCTGATTGAGTCTTGATCGCAGAGAGAGAGAGAGAGAGAGAGAGAGAGAGAGAGAGATTACTAGTTAGCTATGTAGGAATAGTTTTTATTTACTTACATATCTCTGTGTGTATAACAGCACAAAGAAATTAAGAGGAAAATACAAACAGATCAATGCCTTTATTAAAGATAAGAAAGGAAATCTGCTTAGTAATATAAGGGAACAAATGGAGAGATGGAAAAGAGGAAGAAGAAGGGTTACAAGTTAATTGTGGAAACACAAGCAAAGAAGAAATAATGAAAGCCATTAAACTATTAAAAAATGGTAAAGCCACAGGACCAGCCATCAAAGCAGATATTAACACCTCTACCAAGATGTTACATAATCTATTAGATAACATTTGGGAGAGGGAAGAAATACTTAAAGACTGGAGAGAAGATTATATGATCAAACTACCAAAAAAAGGAAGTTTACATGAGTGCACAAATTATAGGGGAATTATGCTGCTATCAGTGCCAGGAAAAATATTAAGCAGAATCATTCTGGAGAGACTAAAAGAGGCCACAGAGAAATATTTGAGAGATGAACAGGCAGGTTTTAGGAAGAACAAATCATGAGCTGACCAAATAACTACTCTACGTATAATGGTTGAACAAAGTTTAGAACTAAAATCTCCACTTTATATTGGATTCATAGATTACGAAAAGGCATTTGATAGTTTAGACAGAAGAATGCTTTGGAAGTTGCTGAGTCATTACGGAATCCCCATAAAGTTTATTAACCTGATAAAAACAATGTATGAAGGAACGAAATGTAGTGTGGTGCATGAAGGATAGCTTACAGAAGCATTTGAAATAAGAACAGGAGTAAGGCAGGGATGCCTTCTGTCTCCATTTCTATTTCTACTGGCCATAGATTGGATTATGAAAATAACTCAAAACAACAGAAATGGAATCCAATAGTCACTGACCAAACAACTTGATGATTTAGGCTTTGCTGAAGACATAGCTCTCCTATCACACAGTCATCAACAGATGCAGGATAAAATGAGCATATGTGATGAGAGATCACAACAGCTAGGACTGAAGATTAATAGAGATAAGACCAACATTATGAGAATTAATACAGTTGGCAATAACAATAACCAAATAAAACTAGGAGAAATACCTCTATTAGATGTACAATCTTACATATATCTGGGCAGTAATATAGATAAAGAGGGAGGAACAGAAAATGAAACCAAAATAAGGATATCAAAAGCAAGAGGAGTTTTCATTGCACTGGGAAACATGGAAATCCAAGAAATTAGGCTAAATACAAAAATAAAAATTTTCATCTCAAATGTTAAGGCGGTCCTATTATATGGCTGTGAAACATGGAGAACAACAAAATTGACAATCACGAAGATACAGACTTTCATTAATGGATGCTTACACAGAATAAAAGGATGGAAATGGCAGGACAAAATCACTAACATAGAATTATGAAAATGTACCAGTCAAACACCAGTGGATAAAGAGATACAGCGAAGACGATGGCGCTGGATAGGACACACACTACGGAAGCCAACTGAGAGTATTACACAACAGGCCCCTTTTTTGGAATCCCCAGGGGAAAAGACAAAGAGGATGACCAAGGAATTCTTGGAGAAGACAAATAGAAACAGAGAAGAAGATGATGGGGAAGACATGGAATGATCTTAAAAGAATGGCAAAAAAACAGAACGACTTGGAAAGTGTTTGTTGAAGACCTATGCTCCACTGGGAGCTAAAAAGGTAGAATAAGAAGAAGTAGGTCACTGTGAATTGCAAAATTTTGTTGCATGGAAAAGTATTTATATGCAGATAGAATAGTCATTAGACGATCATCACAAATTTTAATATATTCTTCCTCTTTCCTTCCTCATTATCCTCCAGGGGAGATATATACATGTAATTTGTGGTCTTTTGCTCTTTTCTTCTGCTGTTATATTTTCTAGTGTTTCTAATATTCCATCAGTCCATCTTTTTTATGGTTACCCCCTGGGTCTGGTGTCCTTGCAGAGTTATTGAAGACTTATGGTGTTGTACTTTGGTTTTTCTGTCTTATCACATGGCCAAACAGTTATATCTGCTGTTATTTTCATGTACTCAATGGCAAGAACTATTCCTAGTTTATGTTCTCAGATCTTCATTTCTGATCTTATCTGTCAGGCTATTATGTGTATAATATATTTCATTTTCGTACTGTTATTTTTCGTGCTGTTTGTGAGTCTGGCATCCAGGTCAGTGGTAGCATAATGTTAGAATAAAGTTGTATTATAGGAAAAAGAATTTAAATATAATAAATTGAAAGATCGGAGCCGCGATAGCTCAGTGGTTAGTGAACTGGACTACCATGGACAAGGGTAGGGTTCGATCCCAACCGACGGCTTCCGGGTTCACCCAGCCTTAAATGGGTACCGGATTTTTTTCTGGGAAAGTAAAGCAGCACGGGCGTAATACCGACCACATTACCCCAAAAATCATGTACTGAAGGTCTGTAAAATATAGGGTCACTAACACCATATTTCCCTATATGCCACTTGGCGTGATGGGGGTTACTTTACTTACTTTTAAATTGAAAGATCAAGAAGAATTTTTATATTTGGTTGCAAAGGGTGAGTCAGAGAGAAAACCACACATAAGTGAAGTCTTGGCCCCAGGCGACCAACAGCACTTAGCCTGGAAGCAGTTAGTACCTTCTGACTGGCTGCTTGTATCAGGATCAGAAAACCTGAACTAATCAAAACCTTACCACACCTCTCTGTGGTGAGCTGACCATTCTGGTCCAGAGTGTAGTGAGATAGGTACAAAACATATAATAATATGTGAGACTGCTGTCAATCTGGATGAAACATGGACATACATATTTAAAATTATATATAGCAGCTTCACTAAAAAGAAGACAGTACAAAATTATAAACGTTCTTGTCACAGGCCTGTGGTTGAAACATTTATAAGTTTGTACTGCCTTATTTTTAGTAAAACTGCTACATAATCATCATCATTATTGGGTGTACAATTAATACAATCATCAAAGCTGCTATGTACAGATTTATATTTATTTTCCTTAAGTAAGCAGGGAATTGGAAACAATATGGTACCCAAAAATGAATTGCTGAAGTTGCATGTGTTGGGCTAAAGGTGCAAATTATTGCAGACTGCTTTAAGCAATGATCTTTCAACATTCTTTTAAGAGTAGGCAAAGAAGATAAGATGTCTTTGCAGTAAGTGCATACAAAAAGAAAGTCATGTCAATTCAAATGTACTAGCAAACTTGTTGAATCTAAACATTTGGAACTGCACCAAAAAGAGTAGAAAAAGGCACCACTGTTAACATTTTTGACAAAAACTTTGATGAACTAGTGACAGCACTAATAATGTGGCCTTCCTGCGTCATTGTCCACTATTTGTGGAACTCTTGTTGTGACTGAAAAGACTAATTTCCATGATGGCAGATGCTGTATAGATAGAAAGAGATGATGTCTGCTCCTCTTGACCTGTTCTTGCCATGTTAACTTTTAGTCCCTCATGTGCATGTGTATTGTCCCCTCTTCACGTCCTGCTTTACAGCCGGCTATTATCTGTTAGTCTTCTTCTCAGTTACTTGCTTCTATGCAGCACTGTTTCATACTGAAGGCAGACATCCCAAAAATGAAGTGTTTGGATGGCCTCTGAGTCTGGGCCCATCAAAAAGTAGATCACTTATGGGTGCACAATAAATACAGTGACACCACTTCAGGAAGCAGTTTTCTATCCATTATAACAATAAAGAACCAGTTATTTATTTTAAACACTCTTTTCTTAACTTTTTTATATCACAAATTTACTAACTCTAAACTATACAGAACTGATCATCAGCATTTCAATAGTGTCTTGAAAACAGAATTTGACCAATTAATCACAGACTACATCAGTTTTAATAAACAAAAGAAGACTGCCATACTAGGCCTTCATGTGGGCACTGAGTCTTCCTCTTTCCTTCCTCATCTGCTTTTCAGCGTCAAATGGACAATTTGCTGTCTGTTGCTCTTTTGTTGACCTCTGCTGCTGTTACATTTCTTTATGTTACTAATATTCAATTAACTCAATTTTTTCTCCATTGGCCCTTGGGTCTGGTGCTCTTGCAACATTTGTCGAAGACTTGTTGTGTTTTGATTTTTCTGCCTCACCATGTGGCCAAACCATTTTATCTTTTTTCCTTTATGTATTCTATGGTGGGGATTATTCCTAGCTTTTTTCAGTTTTTCATTTTTGATCTTATCTCTCAGACTTTTTAAAGTCATTCGACTAACACATTTCATCTTGGTATTGGTTATTTTTCATTTTATTTTTGCATCTAGGGTCCAGGTCTGGCATTGGTAGCACAATGTTGAGATGAAGATTGTATAGAGTGTTCATTTTGCCTCTAGAGTTATTTCCTTGTTGGATAATAATGGTAATAGCTGTCCGATGATTGGCACTTGGTGGCAGCAGAAAACAAGGAAGAACAAAAGAAACTCTAAGAGAACAATCAACAGAAAGGGCCCAACTTTAGCCTTAAGAATAAAGAAGACCTACTAGACTTAACGGGAGCAGCTATAGCTTAGTGGTTAGTGAACTGGACAACAAAGGACAAGAGGTAGGGTTCGATCTCAATCGACGGCTTCCGGGTTCACCCAGCCTTTAATGAGTACCGGATTTTTTTTCTGGGAAAGTAAAGTGACATGGGCGTAATACCGACCACATTACCCCAAAAATCTTGTGCCAATGGTCTGTAAAATTTATGGTCACTAACACCATATTCCCTATACGCCACTGGGCATTACGGGGGCACTTTACTTTTTTTTTTACTAGACTTAACAGTAAATCATTTGCCTGACACTGACATTCTTCAACCAAGAGAAACTAATTAACCATCAGTTATATATTAACCTGGTTGGAACAGCTGAATAGCCTGCCTCAAACCACCAGCTGTGTTGGTAGAGCCAGATGTGTA
This sequence comes from Megaustenia siamemsis, assembly GCA_032433765.1. Classification (NCBI taxonomy): domain Eukaryota; kingdom Metazoa; phylum Mollusca; class Gastropoda; order Stylommatophora; family Ariophantidae; genus Megaustenia; species Megaustenia siamemsis. Next base: position 34,693,460 of record JAVIAB010000145.1, on the reverse strand, counting down.
TGAGGTTGTTTGAATTGCATCCAGAATCTGCTGGACAGTGCTGTAGCGGTTGAAGCTAAAGATTGTCTTCACTTCTGTGCTGTAAACGATGACGGCAAAGTGGTGTTGCTGCTCATAAATAGTCAGATCCTTGACAATGGTAGAGATATACTTTAGCATCAAATCAAAGTTGGCAGGACCAACACTGGCAGAGGCATCAAGGATAAACGCAATGTCCAAATTTGTCTTACACTCTGTAAATAATAAAGAAAGTTAAAAAAACATGAATACTAACTATGAGTTTAACAAATTGTTTGTATTTTCTCTTTTATTCCTGTTGATAGAGCCATTATCATTATAAGATGGTGTGTTTTTTAGTGCCCCAATCTCTTCACAATCACGCATGAAGTTCTTGGCAAAGGGATGTAACTTTGGTAAGGGTCCCACAAAATATTTTCTTCATGAAATATTGGTCCAAATTTATTTAAAAAGAAAAAAAAAATTGGATGCAAATAAAATAACCACCCTTCTAATTCCTTAGGTGGCTTCCTTCAGCTAGGGTTCCCTGAAGAGTAAGCATTACTACCAATTTGTACAGACAAGTCAGTGGTAAATTATAAGCCTGTTTTTCAAACATTGAAAGTGTTAGTCTGCATATTAAGTGTAAGTAAGTGGTGCAGTACAAAATATCATTTGCAAAATTTAAAAGACACAAAGTAAAAATATAAGGATGTTTATTTTTAAAATGAAAAATGAGTCTGCTAGATAATTTGTAAACAAACTAGAATGTTGATACATAATGAATAACTCAGCTGGTATATTGAACACACCATGTGTTCCCCTCGATCCTGGTATATCCCTGAAATATCCCTGTCCCATATCTTACTGAATACAAAAATCTGATATTCTACATTCGCTTCCTGACACCAATGAAGATTTTGTTCAACATTTCATGGAAAAAATACAATAAAATGTATTTGTTACATCAATGTTGTGTGTGTGTGGCTTCAGTAATTATTTCACTTTTAGTTTTTTTAATCTGTTTTTCTGTTTTCCATTTTGCTCATGCTTCCTGCAGAAGGTTTGTATTAATGTAGTAATGTTAAATTGTTGTGGTATCTATTATCTTTGCAAAGCTGCAACAAGACCATTCCCTCTCTATTTTTCATCAATAATATGACCATACAAACAACAATCTCATATATTATCAAGAAAGGAAGGTGGGTTTATGATATAAGGAACATTGGTCATTGAGGCATGCACAGCAGGCATTGACTCCCTTATTGACACAAAGAAGCTCATCCAGAACAGGGACTTATTGTGAGGTACACTGCAAGGTCTGTGAGATGTCTGACTGCACCTAAAGGGTGATGATGATGAATATGCTGAATAGATATAGATTACCACCCAAAATGTTTTATTCATGTTTTATGAATGACTTTAGACATGATCACTCCAACATAATTTTGGTGAATGACTCTGCTTCAATATCCATCTTATCAGGATTGGTTAACTGGTTTGTCTTTATCAGGAATGGAATAAGCAGGAAGCAAGGTAGGTATAAACATCAATGAATGTAAAACAGTTAATAATATAAAGATCAATGACAATCAAAGAATAAGGTTTTAAACATATCTTGGGAACACACTGATGAAATGGGTACAGATTTTAAAATATCCATAAAAATCAATTAGAACTGCAAGAAGGTCTCAAGATAACGACTATATAATGAACACTTAGCTCTACAAGCTTTGACCATCATGTCTCAAACAACTAAAAGAAGCAAAAGCTCATTGAAGCAATTGTTCCAGTTATAACAAAGGTACAGCTATTATATACATCTAAAGATTAATGAAATACGATGCAGAAACATGGACATTAAATAATAAATTAGAGCAGAAAAATTAAAGCCTTTGAAGTGTGGATCTATAGAGCAATGGGAAGAATTGAGTGTAAAGAAAAAAAGACAAAACAAGTAAGTTCTAAATCATGTATAATAAACTTAAAATGGTTTGAAGCAGCTAAACTAATAGAAAGACAAGACAAACTACAATGTTCCTGGAAAAGCCCTTCTCAGGTATGCACACAAACTATAAAAAATTAAACAAAATAAAAAAAAAAAAATGCTGATCTAAAAAATGGTGGAAAGAAACAGTGGCCAGGATTACATAGATATTGGTTATTTGATTAATAGACAATAGGGCATGTAAGATTTAAATGGACAAGTCAAACAGTGAAAAATGAGAAAGTGGGTCTCATGAGAAAAGATGAAAGAAGGGGTCTAAAAGGGTACAATAAAAATGAGAAAAAGAGGAAATGAGAGAGAAAAAAGGGGTGGCAAGAGAGACAAAGAGCAAAGGAGGTAAAAAAGATAATGCAAGGAAGAATAGGGATAAGACACAAGAAAGAAATAGAAAGGAAACCGGTAAAAAGAATTTAAACCTCTCAGCTGCTAAATCTCTCATTGGAAATAGCCAAAATTGGGTATGAGTCGGTTCTTCAAAGTGAACCAACTGCAGGTATTAGAGAAAAAAAGAGGTAATACCAGTAACCCAGAAGTCCTCAGAAGTATAATGACCTGGCAATCTGAAAAGGGTGGAGATGAGCACCAGAACCACGTTTGATGTTATATAAGTGTTCAACGACTCTATCCCTTAAACATCGGCCTGTTTCATAGCTTGTCTTGTCTTTCTATTAGTTTAGCTGCTTTATACCATTTTATGTTTATTTAACATGTTCTCTCGACCTATACTAGTGGCTCCATAAAGTATTTAATATTTTATCATCATCGAGTGCCATCTCCGCAACGAAGGTTGGCTACCATGGAGAGCCATTCTGCTCTTTCTCTTGCTTTGATGGTGTAGGTTGTCATAGGCTGATTTGTCCATCTTTTGATGTTACTCGTCCATGTTAATCTTGGTCTGCCTCTACCTTTTTTACCTTGTATTTTCCCCTCCAAGATTACTTTTAGTAGGCTGTTATGTCTTTTAACATGACCCAAAAATCGCATTTGTCTTGTTTTAATTGTGTTTAGTTCTCTTTCCATTTTTAGTTCTTTTAAGACTTCATCATTTGTTTTCTATTCTTTTCATCCAATTCTATCTATTCTTCTATATATCCACATTTCAAAGGCTTCAATTCTCTGTACTGTTTTCTTGTTTAATGTCCATGTTTCTGCACCATATAGGAATGTTGAGAATATATAACATTTTGCTATTCTTAGTTTTAACCCTGGTGTTATTTATTTTGATGTTAGTATATTTTTCATGATATTAAAATTACTTTTTGCCATTCCTATTCTTTTGTTTATTTCAGCTGTACATTTTCCATCACTGGTTATAGTATGTCCAAGATAGTTGTAGTTCTGAACTGTCTCCAGGTCTATTCCATCAATTTTGATATCTACTTGTGGGTTTTGAGTATTTTCTTTGTTTATGAACATAGTTTTAGTCTTTTTGATATTCATTCTAGCCCATATATTTTGCTTGTCATGTTTATTTCATTAAGTAATTGTTGTAGATCTTTAGGATTTTCTGCTAGTAGTACAGTATCTGCCTCAGGTGGAAAGAAACAGTGAACAAATATCTATGTAATCTGGACTCAGCCTTCATAGCAAAAAGACAGAGGTAATGGTAACAACACAGAAAAAGACATCACCTCAGTGCAAAATAAAGACAAGTGGAACAATATTAAAACAGGTAAATGAATTTAAATATTTGGGAACTTTGTTAACCTCAGACGGAAGATGTACAAAGGAGGTGAGATGCAGAATGGCTCACGCAAAAGCAGCTTTCCAAAAAATGAGGAAAATACTATGCAATCCATTTTTGACAAGAGAAACAAGAAAAAGTGTTCTTAAATGTTACGTAGAGCCAGTCTTAACATATGGATGTGAATCATGGACAATAGGACAACAAACAAGAAAATCACTGGAGTCTGTAGAAATGTGGTTTTACAGAAGAATATTGAGAATACCATGGACAGCTAAGAAGAGTAATGAAGAGGTTCTGAGAAAGGTCAAAGCAAAAAGAGAGCTAATTTCCAATATTAAGAAGAGACAATCATCATTTTTTGGCCATGTAATGAGAATAGAACAACTGGAATATATTGTAACAACTGGAAAAATTGAGGGACGAAGAGATTGAGGGAAGCAAAGAGAAAAAATAACAGACAGCTTAAGAGAATGGCTTGGCAGAAGGTCAACAACAGAAATGATAAATAGCTGCCGAGATCGAAAGTTGTGGAGAGACATGATCACCTACGCCACTAGGCCCAGTACTTGATGATGAGTACAGTATCATCAGCATATCTTAGGTTATTGATTATCTTTTCATTAATGTTTAGGCATGGCATCTCTTTGATGTTTTTAAAGATTTGCTGTGTATAGATTGAACAAGCTTGGTGATAGGATGCATCCCTGTCTTACTCCTCTTTTTATATCAATGGGTGTAGAGTTCTCTTTGTTTATTAGTTAGTTTATTAAATATGTTAATATTTTATATATTTAATAAATCACAAAACAGTAAATACAACAAGAGAAAAAAAAACCATGATCCTACTGAGCTCATAAATTACAAAGACGAACAGCCAATATCAAATAACCAACATATGCAACAGAGATGGAAAGAATATTTTGAAGATCTATTAAACATGGCACTGAGTACCAATAACAAAAATAAAACCACACAAGAATCCACAGACACTGAACCCAACATCATGAAAGAGGAAATCGAAGAAGTAATAAAATATGCACCGAGAAAAAAAGCACCATGGATAGATAACATACCAGTAGAAATAATAGCAGCATCAGGAGAAACAGGAGTTACATGGTTGCAGAGAATATTCAATGCAGCATGGCACCAACAAAAAGCCCCAGAAGATTAGCAACAGGCAATCATTGTATACAACATGAAAATCAACATCAACTAAACAGAAGTCATAACTATCGCAAAAGAGAACATCAATATAACTATAGATGGCAAAAAAATAAATCAAGTACAAGAATTTAAATACCTAGGAAATCTAGTGACAAATGTCAATTCACAAATAGCAGAAATAGACTCAAGATGCAACAATGTTTGTCAAATCATTGGACAGCTATCACCACTCTTGTCCAACAAGGAAATAACTTGAGGCAAAACAGGCACTCTACAATACAATCTTCATTCAAATGTTGTGCTACCAATGCCAGTCCTGGACCCTAGATGCAAGAACAATAAGTAGATAACCTCTACTGAAATGAAATGTGTTAGACGAATGACAGGAAACAGTCTGAGAGATAAGATCAGAAATGAAGAACTGAGAAAAAAGCTAGGAATAATCCTGGCCATAGAATATATATAAAGAAACAACAGATGAAATGGTTTGGCCATGTGACAAGTCAGAAAGATCAAAACATAACACAACGAGATTTCGATAAAAATTACAACAAGAACACCAGATCCAAGAGTCCACCATGAAAAAAGATGGATTGACGGAATATTAGAAACACTAGGAAACATAACAGTAGCTGAAGTGAACAAAAGAGCAAAAGACTGCAAATTATATTTCCCCTTGATGCTGAAAGACAAATGAGGAAGGAAAGAAGAAGAAATATATATTTAACATTTGATTTGTGCTTATTTCCAAGTACTAAATCAGCTGATAATGAAAATGAACAATATGAAAAAGACATTTTTGGGGCATGTGAAGACACGCAATACCCTACAAAAAGTTATCTTGGAAGCGAAGGTACAAGGAACACTAGGCAGAGGTAGGCTAAGAAAACGTGGACCGATAACATCAAAAGATGGATAGGTGAACCTATATCAACATGTACCATCAAGATAAGAGACAAAGTAAAATGGCACTCCATTGTAGCCAACCTTTGATGTGGAGATAGCACCCAATGAATGAATGAACCAATTTTGTAATATTTTTTTTTCATTTCCACAAGAAAAAATAGCCAATAAACAATGACTCCTATTTTCTGCTTGGTTAAAGTAAGAAATGTCCAACTTACCTTTTTCACAGTTCTGTCCCACATAACCCTGGAGACACTGACAAGAATAAGTGCCAACACCTGCCACACACTGACCATCATTCAAACAAGGATTTGCATCACAAACACTGGAATCTGAAAATACACAAATTTTAGTAATGTTACTTACCATACAATAATCAGTATAATAGATTTATAAAGAGTTTAATGTTTAATTGATGACGATAACCAGAAAGATCAAATAATTATACTCCATTATTCTTGTAAATAATACAATACAAAATTGAGCACATAAAAACTATCATTAGGAGCAGACAAGATGACCCACTAAACATTCAAGTTAATGGTGCAAAACTAAAGCAGGTCTTGGAATTGTGAAACATTGTTATGTCAATAGAAGACTTGATAGAGAAATTGAAACAAGACATTAGAAGACCAGTATATTATTATAAACCATTACCTAAACATCTAAATAACATCCAAATTAAAAACTAATAAATAGCACAGTTATACTATCTATCTGTTATCAAGGCAAACAATGGAGTTGACATTAACAAGATGATATACTTGAGAAAAAAACACTAGGCATTAGAAAAGGCAGTGAGGAATGACGACATCAGAGAAATTCTTGAAAGTAAACCCTACATCAAAGACACAGAGGCAGAAAATCAAGTAGTTGACCATCTCATGAGAATGTAGCCAAATCATCTTTCATTCATGCCCTCAAAAGATGATGATCTCTCTTTGGGTCCTGAAGAAGACCCGAAGTCCTAAGGATAGAAATATAGCAGATACTCTGTAACAGTATGAGCTAATAACCGCTGATGTAATACACCAGACCCAAAACAGAAAGTTGCAGTTTGCCACGGTGCTTCATGGTAAGTAAAAGTAAAGGTTCCCTCCCCTGCCTTGCTAGGCGTATGGGGAATATGGTGTTAGTGACCAGATTTTTCTATAACCACGCCACATTTTGGGTGATGTGGTCGGTATCACGTCAGGCCGCCTTTACTTCCCAGAAAAATCTCTGGTACCCATTTTTAGAGGCTGGGTGAATCCCGGAGCCTTGTCAGTCCGAAAAAATATCCGCCACTGTTGGGGATTGAACCCTGACCCTTCTGGTTAGGAAGCAAGCACACTAACCACTCAGCCACCAAGGCTTCGTGGCTTCATGGTACACACAGGTATTCTATCTATCAGTAAGTAACAGTTCCCTCCACGCCTTGCTAGGTGTATGAAGAATATGGTGTTAGTGACCATATTTTTATATGGCCATGGCACATTTTTTGGGTGATATGGTTGGTATTATGCCAGACCACTTTTACTTCTTAGATAAATCACTCGTCCCAAAGTTGGAGGCTGGGTGATCCTCAGAGCTTTGTTGGTCTGAAAAAAAAACTCTGTCACTTCTGGGTATCAAACCCGGAAACCTTGTGATCAGAAAGCAAGCACACTAACCATTCAGCCACTGAGGCTCCTGTCAATAGGTCAATAAAAATAACGAACGAGAGCAAGTTATCACAATATTACACACAAAATTATCTAACTAATTAAATCATGTATATATAAAGTAAAGTGAGTCAAAAAGAACATTACTATATTTTAAAATAAATTATGATTACTGGCATCTGTTCAAGTCTCAGAAATAAACTGCTAATATTTAACCACAAGATTTAACTTAATTTAGAACCAGTTGTGATGATATGGAGGTTATTCATAAAGAGAGGGATGAAATATATTTCTGGGAATAAAACAACAGAATAATTGCATACAGTATTTTTTTTAAATAAATATTTTTGGCACATTCAGGAAATAAAGAAAAATAGGACTTTAGTGCTTGACATTCAGCCTTGAACTAATGGGTTAAACAAAATTTGTGTAGAACAAACATGACTGGTACAAAAAGCTGAAATTTTATGTAAATGGGGAAAAAATGAACATGAATTGTTACAAATTTACAGAATGAAATGACACTACAATGGATGTCCACATTACAAAAGAAAAGACAAATAACAAAGTAAAAACACAAAACAAAGTTGATTCAAAGAGTACTTATCTGTGGTCAACAGTGTTGCTAGTCCATAAAGCAAGAAATAAGTATAGATTGAGTAGAATAATTAAAAAAACCAATTGAAATGTCAAGTGGAATATCTAAAAGTTAATATTTGCAAATTTTACCTCGACATGTCTTGTCAATGAGGGCATCAGAGATATCCCATAGATTTTCCCAAGTACTAATTTGGAAAACATTTTTATCTGTGGGTTTGCTGGCAATTCCTTTAAGTTCCCATGGGTCACCAACACCCACACCCACAGCAAAAATGTGGATACCTTGCTTACGGGCTAGCTCTGCTTCTGGAAGTGTGGCCTCATGGTTGATGTTAGACAACCCATCAGTGATGATCACCACTGAAAATTATGTCACAACAGATCTCTCAGTAATGATTGCACAACAAGAGGACATATAAGAAAAGATGTAAACAGGAGAGGTTTATAGATGATTATTTAGCCATTTTCATTATCATCACTAATATATGTCTTGCTTTGAGGTGCTGATGATCAATTCATTGCAAACCATTAGTCTTGATGAGTTTCAGTACTTTACTTGATTTTGTCATTTTACCAAATAATCTGTTTGACTTTTCAAGCGATTAATCTTTTCTGTTATCACTAAATCTTCTAGGCTTTTTTTTCTCAATGTATATCATACAAATATATGCCTGGCTTATTTGTAATTTATATTTTAGTTACCATTTCTCTCCTGTTTTCTTCATTTTTCCATTAAAAATATCGTGTACATTTTTCTTGCAATCAGTTTTACCAAATTATGAAAGCTTTCTGCAAACCTTGTCTTATCTTTTAATTACATTAATTTTTAATCACTACTTTTATTAAAAGTAAAGAGATTAGAATCAGAATAGCTAAAGCAGCAATGTCTTTCAGAAGACTTGAAAAGTTGTAGAAATCAAAACTCATTAGCACAAACACAAAACTTAGACTATTCAGATCAAATGTACTATCAACCCTTATGTATGCATGTGAGAGCTGGAAAACAACAAGAGACATAGAAACAAAGTTGAACGCATCCAAAAATAAATGTCTAAGGAAAATACTTGATATAGCGTGGAACGAATTCAAAACAAATGAAGAAATTAGAGAAATCGCCAATCAACCACTAATATCTTCAGTAATCAAGAAAAGATGATGGTCATATGTTGGTCATGTGATGAGTAGAGATAATAACCGAATAACAATGCAAGGCTTCATGTGGGAAACAACAGTTAAGAGGAAAAGAGGAAGACCCAGAGAGACACTGAGAAGAACATTGATGAGAGAGGCAAGAGCAGGAGGAATTGGCTCCCTCAATGAGATAGAGTTGCTTGCACAGAACAGAGACAAATGGCGAGATTTGATAACAGATCTTTACAAGGATTGAAAACTACTAGAATAAAAATGTAGATAAGAGAAAGAGTATCTGGGTCTATGCCCTATGGGCTGGCTACAACTCAAAAGGTCAATAGATAGATAGGAACAATAAATAAATAAGATTATAGTGAAAAAGAATACAGTACATCGTGATTGTGGATGACAAAAGATAAAGTTATTTTGAGGTTACATCAAACAAATTTTCAAGGCTGCTTGAAGTCATATTGCTCATTATTTTTTTTCAACATAATAATTCATATTGAATTACCTTGACCTGATATTTATGATGGTAAGTTGGAAATTATGGTCTCAATTTTAGGTATTTATTGTTTTATTTTTGTCGTCATTTATCTCCTATTTTTCTTTCTACATGTCTTGTGCATTCTTTTTATTGGTGAAATATAATTCCTTGTTCAATTATCTAAAAATTCATATACCATATGTTATGTGCTCGATAAAGATGAAGCATGTAGATTGATATTTAAAACCATAAGGTCTATGAACAATTTTGTCTCTGAAATCTCTTCTGTTGCATTGATAAAAACCTTATCTAATGAAAGAGTTAACAGTCAACACCTCACTTATTAGAACTCTACATAAAAGTATAATAATGCCAAATATTGTAACTTCATGATTCTATTAAATTATTAATCCTGTACAAGAGAAGTGTAAGGAAATTAGACAGAGATTTTTTTACATTAAAACTTTAAATAAGTGACACAGAACAAAAGTTCTGTAACCTTCAAGCCTAATTCAAGTGATTGACTGCTAAAACCAGCTTTCTCTATTCATCTTTTTGCAGCAGTTCAATGTGATCTAATAATATCAAAGACAAATTGATGAAGCACTTACAATAGTCTGGAATATCAGGTCTGTTTCCCTTAGAATCAGAAAACAAGCTGGACCTAACTAACTTGATGCCTGAGGCTGTGTTGGTGTTCCCATACTCATATGTAATTCCACTTACAGCAGCCTGCAGCTTTTTCTTGTCCTACAGCAGTCAGGGAAACACAAAATAGAATAATAGCTGGTCTGTAGTGTCAGCTGAAATTATTTCACAAAGTTTAAAGTAATTTACACTCAATTTGTATGTTTTTTGTATGGCTATTTCTGGTTGACCTAGCTGAACTAACCTCTTTACATTTCATCAAATAAATAAATGTCATGTTTATTTCTCTAGCAGCAAAGATGGTACATTAGTTTTCTTGGTTACACACTCACATTTATACATCCTGGTCCTCATTTCCTTGACCACAATCTGACAATGCAGTCTGTAGTTAGTACGTCTTGTAGGGCAGCAACAAAGATGGTACATTAGTTTTCTTGGTTACACACTCACATTTATACATCCTGGTCCTCATTTCCTTGACCACAAACTGACAATGCAGTCTGTAGTTAGTATGTCTTGTGGTGTCTTGTAGGGCAGCAACAAAGATGGTACATTAGTTTTCTTGGTTACACATTGACATTTATACATCCTGGTCCTCATTTTCTTGGTTACACACTCACATTTATACATCCTGTTCCTCATTTTCTTGGTTACACACTCACATTTATACATCCTGGTCCTCATTTTCTTGGTTACACACTCACATTTATACATCCAGGTCCTCATTATCTGGGTTACACACTCACATTTATACATCCAGGTCCTCATTATCTGGGTTACACACTCACATTTATACATCCAGGTCCTCATTATCTTGGTTACACACTCACATTTATACATCCTGTTCCTCATTTTTTTGACCACAAACTGACAAAGCAGTCTGTAGTTAGTACGTCTTGTGGTGTCTTGTAGGGCAGCAGCAAAGTATCTTCACTCCATGAGGTGCACTGGATCTTTCGTAGGGTGCCCATGTCTGGCCCACACCATTCATCTATGTTTCAACTATCCTTGCCAGGTTACCCTTGGTCTACTTCTTAGTCACTTTCTATGAAAATTATTATGATTGTTTGTGGATGTCTTATGATCACATGACCCAGCTGTCCTGCTATTGCTTTGCTTAGTACAAAAATCTGCAGTCTCATTATTGATGCTTCCTCATTACTGAAGCTTCATTAATAAAAAATAACCATGTAGCACACTTACTATTAATGATTTATTGTTAAATATACCCTATAAGTTTATACCTAATAACTTCACTACTACAGGTACTTTCAAAGCTGGTCAAACTCCCCCTTTTATATTGCATAATGTCAGATGAAAGAGCAAACTGAAATCATGAGAGTCACCATTCAAAGGAAAATCACAGCAATGATTAGAGATGCTTTTTTTGCCTAGTTAGATTTATATCTCACAGTGTTTAATAAGAAACAAAGTGTATTAATATTGGAGGCATCAATAGTCAATACAGGAAGTAAACATTCATTAAAACATTCAAAGTCAGCTTATGCTATAGATACTGTCGGACAAAAGTTGGTGTGCAACACTATATAGGGTACTGTGCTTGATTACTTGGATGACATGAAATAAAACTTGTTTTAATATTGAATTACACAGCAAGTAATCATTTTGATTTTTGTGAAAGGGTCATGAAAGAAAGATAAAAACTAAGGTAAGTGTGTAGCACTCCCATGAAAATAAAAAGTTGTTCTCAAGACAGTTTGTACTTAAACAGTCATCACTTTTTGACACCTTCACATTGAGCCAATGAGACACTGGATCTGTTGTTGGAGAGTGTTATTCCATTCTTCTTGCAATGTTTGTGCAAAATGATGGTGGTTTTCAGGGTGATTTTGTCTTCTTAGCAGCCCATAACAACAGGTTATAGTAAAACAACAGTTGTTACTAAAAGCAGTGACTAAATGTGTCATTTTGTTTCTGGTTGTATCCAAGATGGAGGAATTATTTTTCTCCAGCTTGGTATAGAACCGTTGATCAGAGGTTTAACAAGCCGCTATCGTAAAAACAATTTTGTTAATGAAACATAGAAAACTGCTAGAACAAAAATTCAGATAAGAGAGGGAGTATCTTGGTCTACGTCCTATGGGCCAGCTACGGCTCAAAAGATCAATAGATAGATAGAAATGTGTCATAAGTGGACAAGCATTGTCTGGCTGCAATAACGTGCCAGGTTTATTTGCACAGAGGAAAATGCTCTATGTATGGTGTGATAATTTCATCTCTGTATCCTATACCAGTCAGCTTACCTTTGATGATGATGAAGTTTGTTCTGGCTGTTTAAGAAATTTCAGCCCAAACTATTACACTGTCTCCTCTCATCCTGTTTCTCTGTAGTACACAATTGTCAATAAAACATTCTCTCTGGTGCCTGTTTACCAAACAATACTCAGCATTGCCTTGCAAATAGAAAATTAACTCATCAGTGAACACTATGCTTGATGAGAGAACCATGCCACATGCTATCTGGCCCAGCCCAAGCGCACTTATCTTTAGCAATCAAACAGTACTGGTTTAACTGCAGGTCTGTGAAGTAACAGAAATGCCTATCTGAGCTTGTTCTGCACGACATATGTTTTAAATTTGGAGTTTTTCTGGAAATCCATGTTGCCTTGATAAACCTGTTATAAAGATGCATAAGGCATTCAAAGTGTTCTCATACAGGGGTGGTAACTCATGGTCAGACACTTCTGTGGTGATGAGCAGTGGACCTAGTTTGGTGGTAACAAGACAGAATGTGTGATATAGAGTTCTGGTAATAAATGAAATGTTGTGATATAGCTGATATAGTCATTCCAACAGCTAACATCCTTTAAAGCTAGAGTTCACTGTTGTTTGTTCAATGTTGACATTGTGAAAAGTGATATTTCTGTTGGACTCTCAATAATCTCTATATCAACAATGATGTTTCTCCAGGATTAGATGTACACATACCTTCTGTTTATGTGATAAATCCCCCCTACAGCACTTCTCATGTGATTTAGTTTGTGCTGTGATTATCAACCCATTAATAGTGTAACACACTTATAACTGCACAGCCAAGTGTGCACCTCCCACACTGAAACATGTACTAATATTATTTAATGCTGTCCAAAAAATCATGCAGTGACCTCCACAGTGATGTACATTAGCTGTTTTCCATGAGTATATGTTATTTCTTCATTTCACAGTAAATATTAACACAAACCAAAATGGTATTTGATGAAATTGATAAACTTACATGATATGTGTTGAGATAAATCTCTGCTCTACTGCTTTGACTGAATGTTGCCACACCAACTTGTGTAGCATCTGAGCCAATGTTTAAGTTATCAATCACATGCTGAACATAATCTTTGATTCGTCTGAAGTTGTTAGAGCCAACACTACCACTTGAGTCAATAAGAAAAACCACATCTGCCTTATCCTGGCAAGCTGCAGACAAAATGCCATGAAACAGTGTTACCCACAACAACAAATGATTTGTCACATGGAGCGTTCTACTTGTAGTTTACTCAAATAAAATGATGTTATGAAAAACTAATACTTAGGCTCAACTCATATAAACCTAGACAGTACAACCTTTCACATAGATGGATATTTTTAAAGGTTATAGCTAAATTAAAAGCGTTTGATCATGTGGACATGAACAAACTTTGGCAAACTCTAGAAACCTACGTTGTAGGAGGACAACTACTAGATAATATAATGGCATTATATAAAAACAGTCAAAGTGCCGTTAGAACATCGGAAGGTCTGTCAGAATGGTTTCAGGTTGCAACAGGTGTAAGACAAAGATGTGTCCTCTCACCACTCCTCTTCATCATATATTTGGACAAAATAAATCAGGAAACAACCAACAATAAGGAAAAAACAAATAATAACATAGAGGTAGAAAACGCCAACATCAACGAGCTACTATTTGCAGATGACCAATGCCTAATATATGAGGATGAAAGTCTGCTACAACAGCATATAACATCTCTTGATAAAAGCTGCACAAACTACAGTATGAAAATTAACACAGCAAAAACAGAGGTTATGAGAACAAGCAAATTAAGACACCTATTAAACATTAAGATCAAAGATAAAGAAATAAAACAAGTAGAGGAATTCAAGTATTTAGGCACAATGTTCACAGAAGATGGAAAACTAGACAGAGAAATTGACATGAGAATACAAAAAGCAAATGCTGTCACATACCAGTTTTCACCATTGCTAAAACATCCAAACATTTCTATGGCAGCTAAACAACAAATGATAAATAGCATTTTCATACCAACTTTGTGCTATGAAAGTCAAACATGGACCCTTTCTAAATCACAATTAAGAAAAATCAATACATGAGAGATGCAATGCTTGAGAAAAGTAAGAAACAACACAAGAAGAGAAAGAATACCAAATGAAACCATAAGAAAAATGGTAAGAACAAAACCCTGCCAAGAATATATAGCACAAGAACAACTTAAATGGTTTGGCTACCTGGTCAGAATGAATCCGCACCAATCACCATCAAGGGCATTCTTCTTGAAAATGCATGGAAAAAGACTAAGAGGAAGACCCAGAAGAAGATGGATAGATGCAGTGACAGAGACATGTAACAACAAAGGAAAATCACTAATTCAGACAGTTCGAGCAGCTCAAGAATGACAAACGATATAAACCACGACACCTTTTAGGTATAAGAGAAAAGAAGAAGTAGAAGATAGCTAAATTTAACTTATACTACAGGCAGTGTGTTATTTCCTGTTTTAATCCTTGGTGAAGGATCAGCCAAATATTTTAATTTTAATTACTAAAACCATTACTAAAACCATTGTTTGCACTACCACTTGTTCTGGTTTGTTACATATTCATTGACTTTTAAAAATGTCATTTTAAAAAATGTGCAATGCGTGCACATTATAACGAATAATTATAGCATGGATGTAAAGACAGACAAATGACAGATGATAAAGTCAACCAAAAGTGGGGCACAGCAATGTCTAAACACTGCACCAACCAGTATGTTGTCATTGTTACAGTTATAAGAGATCCTAAGTCAGAAAACTGTCTCTCCTGATTGTTTGTTATAAAATGCTTTGTTAGACTGTCCAATATCTTGATACTGTTTCCAGCTGTTCCATTTTCTTATTTATCCACTATTGTTATTATGATCGCTAAACATAAACAAACACGTTTCGGTCAATTATGTTTGACCTTTGTTACAATTTTTTCCTTGTTTTGTTACAAAATACTTCATATCTATAATGTATTGACTGGACATATAGTTTACATAGCCAGTCAATGTTTACCACATAAATTATATGACTGAGCTGTGGTACTTCAGTATTGGAAGGCAGAGCATGGATGTTTCTCATGCCCAGAAAATTAATTATATAGCACTCCAAGGAGGCTGTAGTTCTTAGACTGTTACCTGGGGCTTACAGAAAATGGAAAGTGTCAGCATTGACCCCAGTGCAGTAGAAAAAAATACATGACACATTTAAGAAAAGGATCAAAAGACAGTCCAACCTCACATAATAGCAATAACTGGAACAAAGAAGTGCATGGGCATTTACTGCACGCTTGGCAGGCAGAATAGTCAAAGAAGACAGTGGTGCATACGTCATGACCACGAGTAGCATGCCAATGGAGGTGATGGCAGTGACCAAGGAATTCAAATGGTTAAAGTCACAAGACTACACCCACACATGTATACTGAGTGATTCGATGAGCATGATAAAAAAAGTGTTGGCAGGCTCTGTACACATGCAATGGGTAGAGTCATTACAGAAGTCTAAAATACGTAAGGTCACCTTTGTCTATGTCCCTGGACATGCGGGAGTACGGGGAAATGAAAGGGTGGACAGGTTAGCTAGCTGTGCTGTTGTTGAGGACAGGCAACCATTGGATCGGGCGGTCATCATCAATGCCCTCCGAGATGTGGGAAGAGTACAAGACTTCGACAAACACAGACCCACGTCACTTCTACGGATGATGGAAATGGGAGTTAAGATGGGCACAGCCAGAAATGAGAAACTTAGTGGCCATGTAAGAAGACTTATCAACCAACATAGAACTGGAGTCGTCAGTCGCTGGACACTGTGGGACTTGCTGAAGAGGGGATCTGATCACCTATGGACATGTTCGGAGTGCACTGATGATGACCCGCAAATAACTCAATAACTGGAACAAACACAAAGAAACAAAACACAAGGAAAAAAAAAAAGTGGTAACAATGAAACCTTATAGAGCACTTCACAGCAATCTAAAATGAAAAATATAACTGACACCATCATGAAAGGATAACTTTACAAGTCAAACTACTACACAAAATTATGTAGCTCAACATGTTTATACTCAAACCATCTATGATATTATAGCACTGGATACTTGATAGCTTATACTGGCCTCATCAGCCATCTCCAAATCCAAACTAACAGAGAACATATATACAATGTCAATATGAGTTTAAAATAATGTCTGTTTATTTACAGAACTTTCACAATGTAACCAATACAAAAATGAGAACAAAATCAAAGTTCTATAGATTTTCCTATTCTATCTATCTATTGTCTTTTGGAGCTAATTTGTCTTTTGGATAGGGCAGAACTACAATCTCAAAAAACAGAAACCTTACATGCCAAAATGGCACATATTGAAGAGACCACTGCTTCTAAAATCTATGGTTCTTTCCATAACAATACATTTTTACAATAACAGCTTGTCAAGCCATCAATCAACCTCCTTAGTCGCCTCTTATGACATGCCTGGAAGGTCACAGTGTCACTATTCTTTACTTCCCTCATAATGAGGCCCCGGTAACACACTGGATTTTCCTATTATTTGAAACCAAACAATGAATCCCCATGAATAAACAGATGGAAAGGCTTACTTCTGCTACAGTCTGTACCAGCAAATCCAGCTGGACAATGACAGATATATGACTTTTCTCCATTCTCACAAATGCCACCATTCTGGCAAGGATTTTCAGCACACATGTTCTTTTCTGTAATAAATATTGAAAAATGACATCAATATATACAAACAAATATTTTTTTGCTCTTTCTTTTCATTGTAAAATTGTATATAATATAATATAATATAATATAATATAATATAATATAATATAATATAATATAATAATATAATATAATATAATATAATATAATATAATATAATATAATATATAATATAATATAATATAATATATAATATAATATAATATAATATAATATAATATAATATAATATAATATAATATATATATAATATAATATAATATAATATAATAATATATATATATATATAATATAATATAATATAATATAATATAATATAATATAATATAATATAATATAATATAATATAATATAATATAATATAATATAATATAATATAATATAATATAATATAATATAATATAATATAATATAATATAATATAATATATATATAATATAATATAATATAATATAATATAAATATAATATAATATAATATAATATAATATAATATAATATAATATAATATAATATATAATATATAATATATAATATAATATAATATAAATATAATATAACATAAAATAACATAACATAACATAACATAACATAACATAACATAACATAACATAACATAACATAACATAACATAACATAACATAACATAACATAACATAACATAACATAACATAACATAACATAACATAACATAACATAACATAACATAACATAACATAACATAACATAACATAACATAACATAATAACATAACATAATAACATAATATAATATAATATAATATAATATAATATAATATAATAATATAATATAATATAATATAATATAATATAATATAATATAATATAATATAATATCTCTCTGCGTTCAGGACTCAATCAGAGTAGGATTCCAGACTCTCACATGAAGTCAGCTGTCAGGCTAAGTGTGTTGATCGCCCCCACAGACAGAACATCACAATTAGAGTCTGTCAGATCCACTCTGACTGAACACCCGTTAATACGTTGCACTGTGTTCTGCGCCAGTGGCCCAGTGCATCCGATTTCAGCCAGCATTTTATTCGGGTTTGCTTTCCCTAGCCTTTGATTGTCCCCAATCTTCCTGCAAGGCAGCAGATGATCTTTTCTGTAGGGGGATTCTGCCCTTAGATGGTAGGCCCTCCCAGGTTTACGAGCACCATCTGCCCGAGTCACTAGAGGTGACTAACACAGACACACACAAAGATGTGAGATGTGACTAACACAGACATACACACACAAAGATGTGAGATGTGACTAACACAGACATGCACACACAAAGATATGAGATGTGACTAATACAGACATGCACACAGCGATACGAGGCATGACTAACACTGACACACATCAAGATATATGACACATGAACATAAACATGCACATAAAGATATGGGATATAACTGACATTGACATGCACACACAAAGACATGACACATGCCTAACATAGACATGCACACAAAGATAAGAGATATGACAAACATAGATAGGCACACACAAAGATATGAGATGGGACTAACATAGCCATGCACACACAAGGATATGAGATGTGACAAACACAGACATGCACACACAAAGATATGAGATATGACTAACATAAACATGCACGCAAAGATATGAGATATCACTAACCCAGACATGCACACACACACAGATATGACATATGACTAACACTGGTACACACTAAGATATGAGATATGACTAAACACAGACACACATAAAGATATGAGACATGATTAACACGGACACACCGAGATATGAGATATGACTGACATGACACACACAAGCTAAGATATGAGCCATGGCTAGGACAGAAACACAGCAAGATATAAGCCATGGCTTCACCAAAAAACACCAAAAAATTAACCGTGTCTAGCACAGAAACACATTAAAGTGTCCATATGCTTGGGCTTGTTGTAGTCGGCAGACTCTTCTGAACGTGGGAATCACAGGTTTCGTTAAACAGTTGTCCGGAGATTTGAGAGTGCAGTCTGACCCATAGAACGTTCTCTTGCATGTACAGATTCCCGATCGACTGTTGACAGATGTCGTTGAAACAGTTGTCCGGACATTTGAGAGTACATATGATGTCACAGCCATCAGAACACATCTGTTCGCACTGTAGCCCAAAATTACCATCTGGACAAGTGTCATTACAGGTATAGCCAAGATGTTTACATTGTAGGCATTTTCCAGATTTTTTCTCAAATAATGGACAGACACTGAGACAAGACCCGGAACAGTCGTGTCCATAGATCCCATGTGAACAGTAGCCGTGACAAGTACCGATGATGACATTGCAGCCTTTACTACACCCACTACACACTACACACTGCACAAAACGACAAGAATGCTCGTCCAGACAATAGGTGTCTGTAAATGTTTGCACCTCACATACCGTCAGTGCACTGTCGGCCTGCGAAATGGTCGGTGAGAACTCAATCTTAAAGTGTGCCATTGATGTTTGTGTTTTGACTACAATAGTGTTCACAGATAAATTAGGGTAGGATATATCATTATACTGGAACACTACTCCGCCACTGTCAGAGAAAGCCATTAGAGTGGCATTCTTTACCCGAATCATAGTGCTAGCTCGATGATAGATTCGAATGATGTGAGTCTTCTGGGGCGCTGCAAAGTTCAGATACCAGTAAACAGAATTGGTTCCACTTCTCCATTGTGTGTGTGTGCAGTCATTTGTCATAGAGATTGGTCTTTGTTTTGCTATTAACTGCGGCCTCTGGTCCACATCCATCTCCTGTATAACAAGCATCAAATGTTTTGTGCATTAAATCGGCCTGGTTTGTGTTCTGTTTGAGAGCCAGTTTCCTACCCCCGCCAATGTAGTTGGAGCAGATATTTGCAACTATCGCCCTTTCAATCCGTAACTTGTTGATCAGACCAGCCCCAGGGCAGAAGGCATCAATCTCGTGCGGACTAACTACAAACCTTGATACATTGTTACATGAGGCAGAACCATTCAGTTTTACCGTGAAACTGTCCGGATATTTTAAGTCATTCGCATAAATCCTAAACCAGGAGCACGGCAAAGATTGATTGAGAGTTGCCTCAACTGATGTAGAATCTGTGTCCGGATTACATGAGGTGTCGTTGCCATCAAACAGGAAAGTAAGTTCAGATTTTTGGGCATATTTGCAAATAAAATTCAAGTACTGACACTGGGGTCCGAAAATTTCGTGCTGACAACTGTCATTATTTGAGCATATCCCTGTAGTTTTGTCACAAACTAAGTCATTATAGCAGTGACATTGTAACGTACAATTTGTCCCAAACCAACTGGCTGCACAAGTAAGGTCATTAGCTTCCATTGTTGCTAACGAAGCCAGGGAATAAAGACTTGATCTACAGCGATGGTTAACGAACTGTGTACACACATTTATTATCAAACCCGTGTTTACATTTAAAAAAAAATCCGCCATCTCACTGTGGTAACAGAGAGCGTGAAATTCTCTAATAGAATGAGATAAACCGTTGGAGACAAGGAAAGTCAACATTGTTTACATGGCTTGGACGCAAGAAGCGTCCATTTTGGTACCTATATTATATTATTTATATAATATAATATAATATAATATAATATAATATAATATAATATAATATAATATAATATAATATAATATATATAATATAATATAATATAATATAATATAATATAATATAATATAATATAATATAATATAATATAATATAATATAATATAATATAATATAATATAATATAATATAATATAATATAATATATAATATAATATAATATAATATAATATAATATAATATAATATAATATAATATAATATAATATAATATAATATAATATAAAAGAGTTCTTAAATGTTACGTAGAGCCAGTCTTAACATACGGATGCGAATCATGGACAATTGGACAACAGACAAGAAAATCACTGGAGTCTGTAGAAATGTGGTTTTACAGAAGAATGTTGAGAATACCATGGACAGCTAAGAAAAGTAATGAAGAGGTTCTGAGAAAGGTCAAAGCAAAAAGAGAGCTAATTTCCAATGTTAAGAAGAGACAATCATCATTTTTTGGCCATGTAATGAGAAGAGAACAACTTGAATATATTGTAACAACTGGAAAAATTGAGGAACGAAGAGATAGAGGGAAGCAAAGAGAAAAAATAACAGACAGCTTAAGAGAATGGCTTGGCAGAAGGTCAACAACAGAAATGATAAATAGCTGCTGAGATCGAATTTTGTGGAGAGGCATGATCACCTATGCTACTAGGCCCGGTACTTGATAATGATAAGATAATACAATACAATACAATACAATACAATACAATACAATACAATACAATACAATACAATACAATACAATACAATACAATACAATACAATAAATATAATATAATATAATATAATACAATACAATACAATACAATACAATACAATACAATATAATATAATATAATATAATATAATATAATATAATATAATATAATATAATATAATGTAATGTAATGTAATGTAATGTAATGTAATGTAATGTAATGTAATGTAATGTAATGTAATATAATATAATATAATATAATATAATATAATATAATATAATATAATATAATATAATATAATATAATATAATATAATATAATATAATATAATATAATATAATATAATATAATATATATAATAACATTGACAATTGTAATTAATTAATTTACTTGATTGAAGACAAGAATAGCACAGATGTGAGAGATTACAATTTTTTTATGCAATGTCTGCAGACATGTGTGCCTTCCAAAATCAGCCACAAGATCATAATAAACATCATCATCATTATGTGCCATATTGGTTGGCATAGGTGATCATGTCCCTTCACAATCTTTTATCTATCGTGCATTGTATCAGTTCTGTTGTTGACTGTATTCCATGCCATGACACCAAGCTATCCAGTATATATGTCGTCTCTCTATGTCATCTGTGATCTCTCTTTCTCTGTATTTTGCCAGTTGTAACCAAGTATTCAAAATTTCCTCTTCTCATGAAGTGCCCGAAAAATGTTGATTGTTTCTTTCTGATGTTTCTTAGGAGCTCCCTTTTAGTGTTGGCCTCTTTGAGAATTTCCTCTTAGGTCTTTTTAGCTGTCCAGGGAACTTTCAACACTCTTCTGAGAAATCCCATCTCTGTGGGGCCTGTAATCATTTTTTCATTTGTTTGTTCAGAAAGTTCTGTAAAGAGCCAAACTCAAGAAGTGCTACTGTCTAATGTTTCACAAGACAAGGTGCCTATTTTTACAATTATTTACTTTCCCTTTGGACACTAATGACAAACATTCATTCATTTATTGGCTGCTATCTCCACATCAAAGGTTGGCTGCTATGGAGCACCATTTTACTCTGTCTCTTGTCTTGATGGTGCACTTTGTCAAAAGTTAAACTGCCCATCTTTCACTGATATCAATCACCACTTTAGTCTTGGTCTGCCATATCCACATCGTGCTTTTCTCTCAGAAATAACTTTTTGTCAAGTATCGACAAATATATGAGATATATAAACAATAATAATTCATATATGTAAATATACAACATCATCATCATCATGTACCATACCGGTTGGCGTAGGCGATCATGTCCCTCCAGAATCTTCTATCCACAGTGCATTGTATCAGTTCTGTTGTTGACTGCTTTCCATGCCATGACACCAAGCTATCCAGTATTTTCTCTCTTTGTCATCCACGATCTCTCTTCCCTTTTATTTTGCCAGTTGTAACCAAGTATTCCAACTTTCCTCTTCTCATGATGTGCCCAAAAAATATTGATTGTTTCTTTCTGATGTTTTTTAGGAACTGCCTTTTTGTGTTGGCCTCTTTGAGAACTTCCTCATTGGTCTTTTAGCTGTCCAGGGAACTTTCAACATTCTTCTGAGAAATCCCATCTCTGTGGCCTCTAATCGTCTTTTCATTTGTTTGTCTACTGTCCATGATTCGCTTCCATAGGTCAGAATTGGTTCTATATAGCACCGATGAACTCTCTTTCTCACTTCTATTGACATAGATTTGTTGCATAAGATATTTTTATTTTCTGAAATGCTATTTTGACCTGAGCTATTCTGCTTTTTATTTCTGTGGTGCATCTTCCATCCGATTTTATTATTATGTCCAAGTTTTTGACGCGTTGCACTTGTTTCAAATTTTCCCTGTTTATTTTTATGCTGCATGCTGCTGATGATTGTTTCTTCAATATGACCATTACTTCTGTTTTCTTACTATTCAGATTGAGACCTTTCTTGATGCTTTCTTTTACTATTATGTCTATCATTTCTTGTAGTTCATTCTCTGTCTCTGCTATTAAGACTGTGTCATCTGCATATCGTAAATTATTTATGTTGTGACCGTTGACTTCAATTCCTTTTTTGTCTACTATTGATCTCATAATATGTTCGCTGTAAAGTGAAAACAAATCTGGTGACAGAACACAGCCTTGTCTGACTCCTTGTTTTATTAGTTGAAATTGTCCTGTTTGCTTGTTAATTCGTATTGCTGCCAGTACATGTTTTTTTATGATTCACAGATACTTGCCATCAATGTTTAATTTCTCCAGCATATTGATTATTTCCACATGCTTTACTTTGTCAAATGCTTTTGTGTAGTCTATAAAGCACATATATAGATCTTTCTTTACCTCTATAGATCTTTCTATCAATGTTCTTAAGATGTATATTGCATTATTGGTGCCCTTTCTTTCCACAAATCCACATTGTTCCTCACTTATTTCTGGTTTTATTTTGTTTCTTACACGTCTCATGATGATTCTTAGTAATATTTTTGTCATATGGCTCATGAAACTATTAGTGCGATGGTCTTCACAATCAGTGGTGCCTAACTTCTTCGGTATGGCTACAAAGATAGATCTTAGTAGATCTTCGGGTATGTGTCCAATGTTATATATGTCATTGAGTAATTTTGTTATGACTTGTACTCCCAACTCTCCTAATGCATTTATCTCTTCGATTGTTATATTGTCAGGACCTGGAGCTTTGCCTCTTTTCATGTGTTGAATTGTGTCCTCCACTTCACTCTGCATAATTGGTGGTCCTGTGTCTCTGTTTGAATTCTTTAATTCTGGTCTTTCATCATCATAGAGTTGACTGATATATTCTGTCCATCCTTCCATTGTCTTCTCCTGTCCCTTTATTATATTTCCTTCCTTTGACTTAACGCATCCTGAAACTTTGACTTCGTTTCTTCCTGTTAATTCATTTAACTGATTGTGCATAAATTTTGAGTCTTTCTTTTGTTGTTTTTCCATTTCTTCACATTTCTGTTTTAACCATCCTTCCTTTGCTTCTCTGCATTTGTTCTGGATCTCTTTGTGCAATATTTTGTATGTCCGTTTTTCTTTCTTATGTTTTCTTCTTTCATCCATTAATTGTAATATTTCTTCTGTCATCCTTTCTTTTTGTTGATTCTTTTGGTCACTGTTATTACTTATTTTAATGTTTGTTGAATCGAAAGAGCATTTCCCACTGCTCCTTGATGTCCTGTATTTTCTCAATAGCATTATATCTATTTTGTACTATCGTGCCATACTTATCACTCATCTGTTTATCTACTCTAAGTATATCTAATTCTAATTTTATATTTCTTGGAGATTTCTGTGCCTTCCGCAGTTTTATTCTTATCTTTCCAACTACTGGTACATGGTCACTATTGCAATCTGCTCCTGGCCTTGTTTTAACAGATGTTAGTCCATTCCTGAGTCTTCTCTGTACCAGTATAAAATCAATTTGATTGTGTACTTTTGTGTCTGTGCTTTGCCATGTCCATAGTCGCCTAGGGTGTTGTTTGAGCCAGGTGTTACCTCTTTCATGTGTGGTTCCTCCAAAGTAAATTAGATTTCCGCTGTCGCGTTGTAATAATTCTGCTCCTTTACATCTCATTTCACATAGTCCCAAGATGTTCAATTTCGTTCTCTTCATTTCTTGACTGATGTTTTCTATTTTACCAACTTGGAATGCTGATCTAATGTTCCAAGTCCCTATTGCTAGTGTCTCTTTATTTTTGATCTTGCAAACAGTAGCTTGATGATGATCGGGTGTCACCTGTAGCACATGACACTCCCTACCGGACGAGATGGCCGTGGAGTCCTCATTAACCTCGTTAGCTGTAGATATAAAGTTGTGATTTGTCATGATTAGTCTAGGCAATATAAGAAGGTAATTTGTCATTCCTTTCCTTCTTGGCAGTGACTGTACTAGTCGGAGATCGCAGGCATTGTCTCTATACATGAGATCCTCTGTCTGCCATCGTGGTATGGGGACTATAACCGGCACTCCTTGTCGACTGCTCCCACAACACCATCTATCACCTGCTCCAATGGCTTCACATAACCCTGATAGGGGGGCTAAACGGGAGCTCCACCTTGCCCAAGGGTGTACTGAAGACTAGCGGAGGAAAGGAGACGTCTTACTCCTCCTTGGTAGGGCAGAACTCTACCCCGCTAACCACAATATTTACAACACTAACTAAATATAAGGTAATTATATATGGAAGTTAGAGATGCACAATAAAATACCTTGACAGACAAAGTTGACAAAGTCTAGAGGGATGGAGTCAAGTTTATCTGCTGAATCCTGCAAGAAGAGAGTTTCATCAGTTGGGGAAGACACAGATTCTTCCAAATATTTGCTGCCACTGTTAGAAAGGTCCACACCTGTGAGACAGTGAAAACAGGTTATATTTGTAGAAACAATTATCCTTCAAATATTGTCTACTAACAAAATGTTACTGTTAACTTTATTAACTTACGTACAAATGTCACTTGTAATTTCATTTTCAACGGACAGATTGACAGAATATATGAGAATATAATAGTGGCACAGAACCACCACTAATGCATGAAAAATAAAATGAGTGAAGTGGAGGAGACAATCCAACACATGAAATGAGGCAAAGCTCCAGGTCTTAACAATATAATAATCAATGAGATAAATGCATTAGGAGAGCTGGGAGCACGAGTCATAAAAAAAACTAGTAAACACATACCCGAAGATCTACTAAAATCTTTTTTTTTTTTTTTGTAGCCATCCCAAAAAAGGCAGGCACCACTGATTGAGAAGACCTAAGCACTTTTAGTCACATGAGCGATATGACCAAAATATTATTAAGAATCATCATGGGACATGTAAGGAACAAAATAAAACCAGAAATAAGTGAGGAACAATGTGGATTTGTGAAAGGAAAGGGCACCAATAATGCAATATACATCTTGAGAACATTAGTAGAAAGAGCTATAGAGGTAAAGCAAGATCTATACAAGTGCTTTATAGAATACACAAAAGCATTTGACAAAGTAAATCATGTGGAAAGCTGATAAATATAAGACTATAGAAGCCACAGAGGTGGGATTTTTCAGAAGGATGTTGAAAGTTCCTTGGACAGCTAAATAGACCAATGAGGACATTCTCAATGAAGCCAACACAGAAAGGGAGTCCCTAAGCAACATCAGAAAGAAACAATCAACTTTTTTCAGGCACATCATAATAAAAGGAAAGATGGAATACTTGGTTTCAACTGGCAAAATACAGGGAAAGAGAGATCGTGGAAGGCAAAGAGAGAAGATACTAGATAGCCTGGTTCTTATGGAAAACAGTCAATGACAGAATTGATACAATGCACTGTGGATCACTTATCCTAACAAGTATGGCACAAGATTCAATGGAAGCAGAATATATTATACAACAAGAGCAATAATATAAAAAGAAAAAGACAAAGCAAATAAATATATTTATCAATAAACTGCATAGACATTCTAAAACAATATAAATTTGAACATAATATCACAGCGGAAGTATAAAATTATTTTCTAAAGAAAGAATAAATTATTTCCAGCTTTATATTAATATCTGTATCAAAAATAAATAATTTAAGATCAAACCTTAATGTAATACAATGTTAAATCATCATTAATCTGTAAAACATACCAATAGCGATAACTTTTGTTCCCTTAGATTTGAGTTCATTGATAGCCTCAACTACAGGCAAACCTTCTACACTGCGAGTGACAATCACCACATAGTTGGGCACCTCATCTCTATCTCCACTTTTGCCAACAACGTTATTACTGACTAGTCTGATTGCACTTTCCAAGTTGGGATCACCATTCAGTCTCCTAGAAAGACATTCATATTTATTTGTTTAAGTGATATTACCTTTCAGAAGGCACATGATAATTATGTGTGTGTTATTATTAAATTAGCTTGGACAGCAGTAAAGCTGCAATTCTGGAGTATAAATGATAAACAGACTAGCACTAATCACATGACAGCCTGGACCAAAGATCAATCTGACCTCCCTTTGCCTTGCCACAATACCTTTGTGCTATTACAATATGGGTCTTAAGTAATGCAGCTAATTTGATTATTTCGATCTACCAATTGGTGTATCTTCTCTAAGTATTGATTCAAATCTGTCATCTATTGCCTTTTCAAACTGAAGATGGCAGGCACATGGTGCAAAAATACTACTAGACTCTTCATGTCCCACAGGACCCACGGACCCACATTTCATCCTTCTACTTCTCCCTGTTCTGGGTGAGCCTCTCAATCTTGGCAAGGAAGTTGACGCTCGCGGTTTCTTGACTCAATATTCTTTCCAGTGTTTCCCTAAGTTGGCCTCTTTTTTTCTTTAGCCCTCTGTTTCCAATTTGAGGGCTTGCTTTGAGAGGGATCAGTTACAATATACCTGTCTCTATTTACCATTTATAATTATACAACCAAAGATATTGCTAATATTTACTTACTACTTTCTGCAGATCTAAAGATATACAAAAAATATCTTTACATTTATTCCATTTTTGGAGTCTGCCAGGTTACTACAGGATTTGAGAATGAAGGCCACATGTTTAGAATCATCATCACAAGCTATCTGGGTCAGAGTTTTTATCTGTATATGGTACTAAGCCATCAGAATCTCACCTGAGATCTCCTATAACAGAATTTATTGTACGTTTGTTGTCTCCTTCCAATAGCTGAAGTCTCAACCTTGGAGATGGTCCATACTCGACAACTGCAACTCTAAAGTTGTCACTTCTGAAAGCCATCCCCTTTATCACTTTTTTCAGAAATCGTTTGGTGGCTCGGAAATCAGGACCAGTGTTATAACGAGAAGAATCTACAACAAATATAACATCCGCTTTGCCACCACAAGCTGCAAAAATAGTAAAACATTTTTTAAGATCAATATCAAAACAAGTGGCAGCTTTAATTTTTAAATGAAAAAAAATAAATAAACATTATTAACATGAGAGTCATCTTTTTATTAAATCCTTTAAACAATGTTTGCTTCCACAACTAATTATAAAATAATGTGTCAATTGTTGATCAGGTGACTCATAAAATTACATGTCCCTTATTTCTATCACACTATTAAATGAAACAAGAAAAAGAGTTCTTAAATATTAGTCTTATCATATGGATATGAATCATGGACAATAGGACAGCTAACAAGAAAATCACTGGAGTCTGTAGAAATGTGGTTTTACAGATGAATGTTGAGAATACCATGGACAGATAAGAAGAGTAATGAAAACGTTCTGAAAGATGCCAAAGAAAACTGAGAGATAATATCCAATATTAGGAAGAAACAATCATAATTTTTTGGCCATATAATGAGAAGGGAACAGCTGGAATATATTGTAACAACTGGGAAAATTGAGGGGCAAAGAGAAAGAGGGAAGCAAAGAGAAAAGATATCAGACAGCTTAAGAGAATAGCTTGGCAGAAGGTCAATAGCAGAAATTATATATGACTGTCAAGATCGAGAGTTGTGGAGAGTCATGATCACCTACAGGCAAAGAGGGTCACCTCTTTATGACAAACTGGAATGACACTGTGTTACAATAAACTCAGTAGATGTGGCACTATATTGTGAGATTTTGTTAATGAACTTCACTAACTGTCCTGTCCATCTTTACAGTTCTTGGCCTGACCCTCTCTTGGGTGTATTTTTTCCCTTTCATGTCTACACTTTGCATTAATACTGTGCACTCCCATGCTGAATACCTTGCTCAGGACACATTTGTTTGCATAACCTTACATTAATGGAGCAAGAGAAACCTCAGAGAGGGGCATCAACCATAAAACCTGCACAATGTAATAGTTTTCATACAGACACACGAGAGATAATCCATCTGTTTATTCGTTTTTGTCTTATGGCCAGATAGTGTAACATATTGTACTCTATGAACAATTTCTCTTAGGAAACTTCTGTGTTGGATATCTCAGTGGTTTGTGCCTGATGACAGGGCTGACAGACTTCAATAGTTTCTTTTTTGATGGACTCTCTCTAGCGATGAAATTAAAACCCAAATTTGGTGGTAAGCATAGAAAAGACTTCCCAGCTGAATGATGGTGTGGCTGAGGGAATAAATATTGTTTTCTTGCCATTGTGTCAGTGTGAAGAGCTCAAGTTCAAATAACACTTGATCAGGAAGATCAAATTAATTAAAAGATGTAGATAAAAATGTCTTCACTAATAGTGGATAAGGTAGGTGGTCATTATTATTCCTACAAGAGATTGAATCATCTCTTCAAAATGAAGATCATCAATCTATAAACAGTTAAAGACAAGAAACAGTGATCAATTACCTCTGTCACACACATCCCCTGCAAATCCTTCAGGACATGCACAAGTGTAGCCAAAAGGTCCATTGACACATAGTCCTCCATTAAGGCATGGGTTCCGTGTGCAATAATCAGTGGCTGCAATGTTACAATTAACAGTGTTATCCATCATACAAAATATAGACACATAAATTGTCTTGTCTGATAGAACGTAAACTGATCCTGTTTAAGCAACAAAGTTTGAGTAAGATGATGCAAAAGAGAGTCAGTATTTGTAACTATTAATTATAAGGCCAACCAGGTTAAATATCTAGAAGGTATAATAAAGAGTGGTTTGAAGGAGGTGTTATTTATCTGCACAAATTGCAATTACAGTGTGATTATTTTCTGTTATAAAATAGAAGATTCATAAACAATAAATAAATAATTAGCAACATTGATATGGCTGTACATCAACATACTAGCAATGTTACACCCATCCATTTGCCAATTAGTCAACAGCTAATTAAAGCCAGCTTTAGAAATGACACTTGAACAAAATGATCATGATGGCAAGACAATAAAACTATAACCAGAGACTAGTTAATGGTTGACCTGAAAGTACAACACTAATAAACACAAGTGAAATAGTCACAGCTTTTATCTATAATATTATAGATCAGAAATTCATTGATCATTTTGGAATATAAGAAACAATTAACTAGACTCCACAAAAAGACATACAGACACACACAGATAACAGACAGTCTCTTTATGAAACAGTTATTAATTTAAAAAAAAAACAAGAAGAAAAAAAGATGGCATTTAATAGAAAATTTCTTCCTCCCTTTTATCTGTCTATCTGTGGCCTCTCTGTCTATTTCTTCATCTTGTCTTCTATCAACCACTCCATCCAACCCTTTGACAAATCATACCTTCAGTTATAAGAGGCAAGTTCAGTATGTAATCATCAATAAATTACAAACATACACATGAATACATTTGCTACATAATAATATATGTATGTATATATACGTTGGACATGTGATGAGAAGAGATAATAATCGAATAGCAAAGCAAGCCCTCATATGGGAAACAACAGGTAAAAGAAAAAGAGGAAGACCCAGGGAGACACTGAGAAGAACATTGATGAGAGAGGCAAGAGCAGCAGGAATCGGCTCCCTCAATGAGATAGAACTGCTTGCACAGAACAGAGACAGATGGCGAGATTTGATAAAATATCTCTAAAAGAAAACTGCTAGAACAAAAATTCATATAGGAGAAGGTGTATCTTGGTCTACGCCCTATGGGCCGGTTACGGCTCGAAAGGTCAATAGATAGATAGATATATATATATATATTGGTTGCAACAAAGAAAATGTAACTTCCTAAATGCACAATCAAAGTAAATAGGACCGTAATAAAACAGGTCAATGAATTTAAAGCCTGATAATGATGTTAAATTATATATCTATCTATCTATTGACCTTTCGAGCCGTAGCCGGCCCATAGGGCATAGACCAAGATACTCCTTCTCTTATCTGAATTTTTGTTCTAGCAGTTTTCAATTCTTTGATATTTTATCAAATCTTGCAATTTGTCTCTGTTCTGTGCAAGCAGCTCTATCTCATTGAGGGAGTCAATTCCTGCTGCTCTTGCCTCTCTCATCAATGTTCTTCTCAGTGTCTCTCTGGGTATTTCTCTTTTCCTCTTACCTGTTGTTTCCCACATGAGGGCTTGCTTTGCTATTCAGTTATTATCTCTTCTCATCACATGTCCAACATATGACCATCGCCTTTTCTTTATTACTGAAGATATTAGTGGTTGATTGGTGATTTCTCTAATTTCCTCATTTGTTTTGAATTCGTTCCACGCTATACCAAGTATTTTCCTTAGATATTTATTTTCAAATGCGTTCAACTTTGTTTCTATGTCTCTTGTTTTCCAGCTTTCACACGCATATGTAAGGGTTGATAGTACATTTGATTTTTGTGTTTGTGCTGATGAGTTTTGATTTCCACAACTTTTCAAGGCTTCTGAAAGACATTGCTGCTTTAGCTATTCTGATTCTAATTTCTTTGCTTGTATCCCCTTCTTGATCAATGTGACTTCCAAGATAGATAAAGTGATCTATCTCTTCTACTAGTTTGTTTTCCATGTATATTTTGTCATCTGTTGGAATTAAGCTTTTCATGACTTTAGTCTTTTCATGATTGATCTCAAGCCCAATTTTGCTGGCTCTTGATGATAGTTCATTTGTGTTTTCCTGCATCGTTTTTATCTGACTGCTGATAAGAACTATGTCATCAGTAAAGTCGAGGTCCTCCAAATGGTCTCCTTGTATCCATTCGATGCCTTTATTACCAGTGTAGCATTTCTTCATTATGAAGTCCATAACAACTCCAAATAACAAGGGCGATAAAATACATGCTTGTTTAGCCCCAGTTTCTATTGGGAAAGATTCACTCAGTCCTTCCTCTATTCGAACTGCACATGTGTAACCATCATACATGTCTTTAATAATATTTATGATTTTTTATGGTAAGCCATATTGCTTCTGAATTTTCCACAAAGAATCTCTATGAATACTGTCAAATGCTTTTTTGAAGTTGATGAAGTACAAAAGGTTTTTGCTTTTCAATGTGTTCCTCCAATATAAGTCGTAGAGTAAAAATGTGGTCAAGGCAGCTTCTCCCTTTTCTAAACCCAGCCTGTTCTTCACGCATTACTGTATCTATTGAATCCTTTATTCTATTTAGGATGATTTTGCAGAATAACTTTGAGGCAACTGACAAAAGTGTCACGCCTCTCCAGTTCCAGTTATTACAATCTCTAAGATTACTTTTTTAAAAAATCTTAACAATGATTTCTTTTTTCCATTTATGAGGCATCTTCTCTGCTTTCCAAATTATGTTTAACATTTTTTTGAGATGTATTCAATTATGGCTATCAATTGCCTTGAGTATCTCAGCTGTTAACTTATCCTCTCCAGCAGCCTTTTCATTAACAAAATCGTTTTTACGATAGCGGCTTGTTAAAATTCTGATCAACGATTCTATACCAAGCCAGAGACAATTTATATATGATATATGTATTAATGGTTAAATATTAGAAAGAGTAGAAAGTTTTGGATATCTGGGCTCATTGATAATAAGCAATATAAAGACTATCAAAGTGATCAGAGAAAATTAAAATAACCTCACAACATATAGGGAACTGATACAGCAACAAAACTTCAGTTTTTAAGAGCCTGTATGATTCCAGTAGCAACATATGCACTTAAAATATGGACAATCAAAAGATCTGCTGAAGAAATGCATCTTTGAGTGCAAGTGTTACAGAAGAGCACTCAAAATATGGATTGAGAAAAAAACAAACACATCAATTTTGCAAGAATTTAAAATTTCAGAAAACTGGTTGATAAGGAACATAAAAACAAGGAAAATAAAATATTTTGGTCATGTAAAATAACATAACTTAGAAAAGATAATTATGATTAGTTCCAGGTAAATGAGAGGAGAGAGGAAGGCCTAAAAGAAGGTGGGTATATGATACCACAGACATGCTGGAAATAACTGTTGCAGAATCTGAACATCTGGTGCATGGGAGAGAAAACAGAGCAGCTGTCATGGGAGTCATGTCCCAACAGGGTGAGGCTAGATTTTATACACAGTAAATATAGATATATATATAATAATAATTATAATAATAATAATACCATTTATATGCATGCGTCCCTATAACAACTATACAAATTTAGAAGTTGTTTACAGCTACTATAGTATGTATATTGCAAACAATAATAAAGGTACAGTTTTGTATCTGCTATTTTTAACACAGCCATGATAGATTAAGTTTAACTGATTCTTTACTCAGCTATACAATTGTTTTTAACCAAGAAAATAAATTAATAAAATAATAACAATAGAAATAACACAACATGGGTAAAAACTTCATAATATACATATAATGCTGATGGTTATTCAATTTTTGGTTAGTAAGTAAAAAGTAAAGTACCCCCCGTCACGCCAAGTGGCGTATAGGGAAATATGGTGTTAGTGACCCTATATTTTACAGACCTTCAGCACATGACTTTTGGGGTAATGTGGTCGGTATTACGCCCGTGCTGCTTTTACTTTCCCAGAAAAAATCTGGTACCCATTTAAGGCTGGGTGAACCCGGAGCCGTCGGTTGGGATCGAACCCTACCCCTTGTCCGTAGTAGTCCAGTTCACTAACCACTGAGCTATCGCGGCTCCCACTAATTTTTAGGGAATTAGTAAAACCCAGGTGTCCTCGCCAGGGTACGAACCCCGGCTGTTGCCGTGGTAAGCCAACCGCCTATCGATTGCATTTTTGGTTAGTAATTTAATTAAATTCTTTTTAATATAAAATACAGACAATTAATTTTTGTTAAGATGATGTTCAAGCACTCTTTTAAAAAAAATAATCTGAACACTGAAACAACATTAAACATGCATACAATTGTACATTACTCTGAAGCCTCAGATATAAAAAAAAAAATTATATATATATATATATATATATATATATATATATATATATATATATATATATATATATATATATACATAACACACTCACAAATATAATATAAAAATTAGGTAATACTTGAAATAAGATATAAAGCATCAGTGAATAAATTACTGGAAAGAGTAGGGCAGTGAAAATACAAATATTCTTCTCTTTCTACTAACCAAGATCTCATGTACAATTTGAAACACAAGAGGTATTATGTTGTGTTAGCACAATTTTATTTGGTTTATTGTTATCACAGCGTATTCTGTGTGGTCCATCTTCTGAATCAATTTATTTGAGACTTTCTCTGCCTCTTGTCTACCCAGTATTATTTCTTCCATGATGACACATAAGAGTGTTATGTCTCATAACATGACAGGAATATTTTACTTCCCCTGTTCACATTATGTCCAATAATTATTTTCTTATTTTGTGCTACCAAAATGATTTATTTACTTCTCCATAGGATCCATTATTACTAACAATCTCTCACTAGAACTTAAACTTTTAAATAGAATCTATAAATTATATATAAATATAATAATTTATATATAAATAGTCCTAACAGCATTAGCAAAACTATCATGTAGAATATGTTAACACATTATGCTGACAATAAATACCAAGGCTGAGGTATACAAAGCTAGTTGGTGTGCTGACTATCTCCTATTTTATGTAACTAACCTGTGGACTTTTGTGGCATGAGACAGATATGATAGCCTTAAACATGATAGCCTCAAATATGATCTTTATAGATCTGACACCATGTGACAGAAGAAGTCTTACTATAAAGTTAGGTTTTTGTCTTTTAATTTTTCCAGTAGTACATCTGCACAAATATATGGATAAATATATTCATTTTCTGTGACTGGGAAATAGTTACAACTAAATTTTACAGTACTAGAGACATAGGGGCAAACTGTACTTTACACAGGTGGCTGAAACCAACGACAGTGGTACAGGGCTCAGAAAAAATGAAGATCTATTTGTCTAAAATTTATAGTTATATGTGGCCTTAGAGATGCTAGGTGCGTCCAGCAGACAAGTGGTGGCAACTCAATAAAACATTTCTTGGATATAGCATCTTGACACAGAGCAGTTGTTAACTTATGATCCATATTAATGTGAAAATCTTGTTTTTTCTGTCTCTACACTAGGGTATGCAATACAGCTACAGGCACCTCAGGATACAATGTGAAATACCCAGATAATTTTGTATTGACCCAAAGTGCAGACACCCAAAAACACCAACCAGTTGTGGGTTATATATACTTCACAGAGCAAATTAATGAATGCATTTTACAATTATTTTCTGAATTATATGAATCTCTTGGAATGATAAAATAACAAAAGCACAATAGGTTGGATTGTATCCAAATGTTCAGCATGGCGGCCACTCTTTCCTTCTAACACGAATATTTTTTCAAAATGACTAAGTCACTTACCTCAAAAGATGGACTGTTAGATAAACAAAAAAAAAAGATGACTTATAAGGATCTGTTCTTCATTATAAAGATATATCATGATTTGAAAGTGTTATATGTGAACACAAATGACTTAAAAATGCTTGCAGGATGATCTAGCTACAAGAAAATAAGAAAGAATGACCTAACAACTGTAGAAACTAAACTCTCAAAGAAAGTAACTAATGTGGAGCATGAATGAAAGAGCAACAACTGATATTGTCAAAGTCCATAATATTGAACAATGACATAGTATGATGACAAAGGCGATTTAGCTGACGACGACTTGACAAAACTGGCCAATGAATGCCAGCATTTGGAGTTACCAGAATAAGGAGGAGTGGCTACACAGCTCAGCTACTTACTACCGCTACCGAAGCCAAACAAGGACCATTCTCATATCAGTGCCTACAGAATCATCACAATGCAGAACACTGCGGGCAAGCTGCTGGAGAAAATAGTTGCCCGTGTCCTCACCTGTCATCTTGAATAGAAACGCGCATTCCAACCCACACTTGGAGGTTATAGATATAGCAAAGTGACATGCCTCAATGCAGCAGTCTTTGACTATGACGTCTTCGAAGGCTTCCACAGATGAGAGGAGACATGTGCTGCTGCTATAGATCTGGAGGATGCATACAACAGGGTACCATTTGATTACCTCATGCATATGCTCCTCAAACTGGCGGTGCACCCCTTCCTCGTTAGATGGATCACTGCGGCACTGTTTCAGAGGAAGGTGATACTCAGATGTGGAAGTTGGACTTCTGAGCCAGCATCCATTTGTCCAGGGCTGCCACAAGGCTCACCATTGTCACCAGTTCTATTTAACGTGTACACAATAACGATCACGGAACAACAACTGGATGGGAGGGGAAGAACTATGACTTTTGCTGATGATATTTTGGTATATCGACAGGGAAGAGACAGACGGGGAATCACCTCCACAATGCAAGACGAACTCGATTGCATTTCTTCCTGGTGTGGGGTTTCAGTTGCCTTGGTTAATCCTAATAAAGCATCAGTTTCATGGTTCTCACTTAACAATCATATCGTTAATATGATCACATCGGTAGTACGAATGGGAGCTGATGAGGTGACCAGGGACAAGTTGATGACATACCTCGAAGTTTGATCGCAGCCTGTGTTTTCGGGACCACGCCATGATATCAAAATCCCGCAAAGGATTATCCACCTTGAAGGTCATGGCAGCTGCCAACATCGAGCAGAGGCTACTTACTCTTCTGTTCCAAGGATTAGTCCTCGCACTAATCAAGTATGCCCTGGCAATTCTTACTGTCAGTACGACTCAAATTGATAGGCTGGAGAAAATACAAAATGAAGCCATGCGCATTATCTTGGGGCGTACAAGGGGCACTCCCTGTGTAGCAATGAGGTATTTTCTTAACTTTCCAACCATGGATGACAGAATTGAGATCTGGAGAGCACGAGCATACCTGAAGATTAGTACAGGTAAAGAGCATCCATCGCACCATGTGCTCAACACAGGGAAAGGTGCCAGGATAAAAAGCGGCAAATCATGGATGGGCCGAGCAGAAGATGTCATTAAACAGGTCTGTGGGCTTACCAATATCAGCTTTGGTGAGGAGTGGATACCGGTGCCTACGTCATTCAAGGGGACTTTCTCATGTATTATCACACTCGACAGGAAAAGTAGGGAACAGAACCCAGTTGTGGTTAATGCTGAGGTCAACGGTCTCATCTGCGATAACACCGAGAAGAAAGATGCAGTCATCTATACAGACGGATCTGTAAGACGACACCAAAGAAGTGCATGGATGGGTATTTACAGCACGCTCAGCAGGCAGAATAGTCAAGGAAGACAGTGGTGCATACGTCATGACCATGAGTAGCTTGACAATGGAGGCGATGGCAGTGACAAAGGTATTCAAATGGTTAGATCACAAGACTACACCCACACATGTATACTGAGTGATTCGATGAGCATGATAAAAAAAGTGGAGGCAGGCTCTGTACGCAGGCAATGGGTAGAGTGATTGCATAAGTCCAAAATACGTAAGGTCACCTTTGTCTATGTCCCTGGACATGCGGGAGTACGGGGAAATGAAAGAGCGGACAGGTTGACTAGCTGTACTGTCATTGAGGACGGGCAACCAATGGATCGGGCAGACATCATCAATGCCCTCCGAGATGTGGGAAGAGCACAGGACTTCGACAAACACAGATCCACATCACTTCTTCGGATGATGGAAGTGGGAGTTAAGATGGGCACAACCAGAAATGAGAAACTTAGTGGCAGTGTAAGAAGACTTGTAAACCAACATAGAACTGGAGTCATCAGTCACTGGACACTGTGGGACTTGCTGAGGAGGGGATCTGAGCACCTATGGATATGTTCGGAGTGCAATGATGATGACCCACAAATAACTCAATATTGAATAGACAATACTGTCTCTTGAGGATCACAGGATGGCAGTAACAGTTTGATTTTTCATTACAACATTGTCTTTCTAAATTAATCATTTGCATAGTGTAGCATTCAAAATGTAAATAAATCTTTCTATTTTATTTTAGAATTTGGGAAAACAAAACAACAATGTATAAATCTCTAAAATGTTTTCCTATTGTCAAATTCTGTATAGATTAATATACAATATTTCAACATGAAACTAATTCATTCTGTACCACATAACTGAAGCTGATTTTCCAAGTTGAAATGTCATTATTGTTAGTCAAACACATATGCTGAATTAGTGTCTCTTCATGTTAATAATGCATTAGGGCTTATTAAAAAAAAAACAAGCTTGCAAACAAATTATAGAAAATAAAAAGCCCAAATAATGGAAATGCGAATAAAAATCTATACCTGAATCTCCTGGAATGAAAATTGAAATGTGAACAATGAAATGACATGATTAAAGATTTTTGTTAAATCTAGTCAGCCAACAGTGTGTATAGTGGTCATAGGTTTGGTCATACTTAATACAATGTTCATTTATGCTTCCTTACAATACATAGTACATTTAGTTTTATATAATTGATTAGCAATATGTAGCTAAAGACACTATGCATAAATGCTGTAAATGTGGTCAAATAAATCTGAAAAATGCAGAGAACCATTCAAGGCAATGACACTTGGTGTTTGTATTTTTATTAACAATCATTGGCACATTTATAGTGATGTAGTCAATGCCTACATTTCATTAACAAAAGCAGCAGGAATCGGTTCCCTCAATGAAATAGAGATGCTTGCACAGAACAGAGACAAATGGTGAGATTTTATAAAATATCTTTAAAAGAATTGAAAACTGCCAGAACAAAAATTCAGATAAGAGAGGGAGTATCTTGGTGTATGCCCTATGGGCCGGCAACGGCTCGAAAGGTCAATAGATAGATAGATTTCTTTGTGTAAAAACACAAAATTTCCAAGTTTTTGTGCATACATTTGGTTTTTGGAGACAAATAATTAATAAACATGTTTCTGCGTTAAGAATAGTAAACCTATTATTTTCTGCAACAAAGAGCTCATTATACATTATAAGTTCATATTTTGTTTAGTGACAGACTTTTTTGTGCTTGTATGAGAAGCAAATGAGGAGTCTTTTCAAATATGTCCTGAAGTTGAATGACATAAAGAATCTCTTACAACAGCATATAACATTCAATCAAGAATTCCTATCTCTTCCAAACATGCAGCACCATGGCATTCAAAACATTCTTCAAAGAAACTGCTAACAAATTTCACTGACTCATGAAAGTATCCCTATTACTACTTAATATCTCTATTGTCCTTTCGAGCCGAAGACGGCACATAGGGCAGAACCACAATCTCAAAAACAGAAACCTTGCGTGGCACATATTGCAGAGATCACTGCTTCTAAAATCTATGGTCTGTTTCCATAACAATGCTTTTTACAATGACAGCTTGTCAAGCCATCGATCAACCTCCTTAGTCGCCTCTTACGACATGCCTGGAAGGTCACAGTGTCACTATTCTTTACATCCCACGTAATGAGGCCCCGGTAACACACGGGCGACTACTTAATATATGTGATATAAAATCATGAACAGATCTTAAGCTACTAAATTTGCCCAAAAAAAGATGCACAAAAGACATCATGCAGAGCTAAGTGTTACCGCCTTGATTTTCCCACCATGATAGACAGGATAAAAAATTTATTGAGCATGTGCCTACCTTCAAGAAAGCACTAAAATACAACATTCACTGCACTGTGAGATCAGGAGTCATAAAGGGAGAAGCTCAAGGAGAGGGACTTCTTGGATTGGTAAAGCAAATGACATTGTATAACAGATTAGTTCATGTGAGGACATAGAAAATGGTGAAGAATAGATAGGGAATAATAGAACAAAGAAGTATGTGTTAGCACTCGGAAAAATTGACAGACAAACAACAATAGAAAAAAACGAAGAACAATATATGGTCCGAAGTGGGATCGAACCCGTACTCAGTGGCACCGCGCCTTGCCAC
Organism: Megaustenia siamemsis; assembly: GCA_032433765.1. NCBI lineage: Eukaryota > Metazoa > Mollusca > Gastropoda > Stylommatophora > Ariophantidae > Megaustenia > Megaustenia siamemsis. Next base: position 34,653,130 of record JAVIAB010000145.1, on the reverse strand, counting down.
GAGAAGCCGAACGCTTGGTACACTGCCACGCAGCCAAAAAAAATTGGCTATTGCAGTAGTGTCTTCCACGAAAGGCGATCTCAATGACTATAGCATAGGGTAACGATCACAGACCGGAAATAAATTGTATATTTGTACTTTCCTATTAATGCAAGTATCTCCCAGTAGGGCTGAATACTTGTGTTGTAGACAAACATTTATTGGACGAAACAGCACGAATAGTAGTTCCCAGTGGTTATATACTGGGTACAAATAATAATACATAAATATTATTATATGGGGAACTTCCGAGGCGATAATAGGGAATAATAGAACAAAGAAGTATGTGTTAGCACTCGGAAAAATTGACAGACAAACAACAATAGAAAAAAACGAAGAACAATATATGGTCCGAAGTGGGATCGAACCCGTACTCAGTGGCACCGCGCCTTGCCACGAGAAGCCGAACGCTTGGTACACTGCCACGCAGCCAAAAAAAATTGGCTATTGCAGTAGTGTCTTCCACGAAAGGCGATCTCAATGACTATAGCATAGGGTAACGATCACAGACCGGAAATAAATTGTATATTTGTACTTTCCTATTAATGCAAGTATCTCCCAGTAGGGCTGAATACTTGTGTTGTAGACAAACATTTATTGGACGAAACAGCACGAATAGTAGTTCCCAGTGGTTATATACTGGGTACAAATAATAATACATAAATATTATTATATGGGGAACTTCCGAGGCGATAATAGGGAATAATAGAACAAAGAAGTATGTGTTAGCACTCGGAAAAATTGACAGACAAACAACAATAGAAAAAAACGAAGAACAATATATGGTCCGAAGTGGGATCGAACCCGTACTCAGTGGCACCGCGCCTTGCCACGAGAAGCCGAACGCTTGGTACACTGCCACGCAGCCAAAAAAAATTGGCTATTGCAGTAGTGTCTTCCACGAAAGGCGATCTCAATGACTATAGCATAGGGTAACGATCACAGACCGGAAATAAATTGTATATTTGTACTTTCCTATTAATGCAAGTATCTCCCAGTAGGGCTGAATACTTGTGTTGTAGACAAACATTTATTGGACGAAACAGCACGAATAGTAGTTCCCAGTGGTTATATACTGGGTACAAATAATAATACATAAATATTATTATATGGGGAACTTCCGAGGCGATAATAGGGAATAATAGAACAAAGAAGTATGTGTTAGCACTCGGAAAAATTGACAGACAAACAACAATAAAAAAAAACGAAGAACAATATATGGTCCGAAGTGGGATCGAACCCGTACTCAGTGGCACCGCGCCTTGCCACGAGAAGCCGAACGCTTGGTACACTGCCACGCAACCAAAAAAAATTGGCTATTGCAGTAGTGTTTTCCACGAAAGGCTGCACTGGTAATAAAGGCATCGAATGGATACAAGGAGACCATTTGGAGGACCTCGAAAATCTGCTTCTCGTGGCAAGGCGCGGTGCCACTGAGTACGGGTTCGATCCCACTTCGGACCATATATTGTTCTTCGTTTTTTTCTATTGTTGTTTGTCTGTCAATTTTTCCGAGTGCTAACACATACTTCTTTGTTCTATTATTCCCTATTATCGCCTCGGAAGTTCCCCATATAATAATATTTATGTATTATTATTTGTACCTGAAGAATAAATACAAATAACAGGCTGTACATCCTCCACTTGCATCGACCTCAAAAGAGAATAGAGAATACAAAATCCAGTGGCCATGGAAGCAGACATTCAGGCTGTGATTTTTTTAGAATTCTTATAAGAGTGAAGTGGTCATACACACAGATGGGTCTGTAGTTTGGCATAGATGGACCACACGAGCCTTCTTAGTTTAGGTTGGTGGAAGAACTGTCAAGGAGGGCAGCAGTGCATCTGCTTTGAAAACAAGTAGTTTGAAGATGGGAATACTAAGTTTGTAGTTTGGTTTGAGACACATCTTTTCCTCATGTTTTCTCACTGATTCAATGAGTATGGTTGGTAGGGTTGCCAGTTCTTACATTTTTCCCATAAGATTTACATTTTTCCACTACATTTTATAGCTTACATTTGTTTTTTTTCTGTAAACTGCTTTCTTATATTTTTTCTCACATCCATAAAATTATTGGATAATATTAAAAAATTATTTGATAATTATTTGTTTTTGTTAGGGAGCTGCGATAGCTCAGTGGTTAGTGAACTGGACTACAAAGGACAAGAGGTAGGGTTTGATCCCAACCGCCGGCTTCCGGGCTCACCCAGCCTTTAATGGGTACCTGATTTTTTTCAGGGAAAGTGAAGCGGCACGGGCGTAATATTGACCACATTACCCCAAAAATCATACGCCGAAGGTCTGTAAAATATATGGTCACTAACACCATATTCCCTAGACGCCACTTGGCATGACGGGGGTACTTTACTTTTACTATTTGTTGTTGTTCTTGCTTTTGCCAGCTTTCAACTCTGACGAAGCCCCTAGAGACTAGGAACTGAATTTTGCGTGTTAATCCATTTTTCCATGGCAGCCGTGTGCACAAGGGTCCCTCGCCGCACAGGCAGTTAACTCCGACTTCGGAGGTACTCATGTTTTTTTCCATCGAGTAACTGATAATTATTTAATAATCTTTAAAAAAGCATTGACAGTATTCATAGAGATTCTTTGTGGAAAATTCTGAAGCAATATGGCTTACCATAAAAAATCATAAATGCTATTAAAGACATGTATGATGGTTACACATGTGCAGTTCGAACAGAGGAAGTACTGAGCGAATCTTTCCCAATAGAAACTGGGGTTAAACAAGGATGTATTTTATCGCCCTTGTTATTTGGAGTTGTTATGGACTTCATAATGAAGAAATGCTGCACTGGTAATAAAGGCATCGAATGGATACAAGGAGACCATTTGGAGGACCTCGACTTTGCTGATGACATAGTTCTAATCAGCAGTCAGATAAAAACGATGCAGGAAAACACAAATGAACTATTATCAATAGCCAGCAAAATTGGGCTCGAGATCAATCATGAAAAGACTAAAGTCATGAAAAGCTTAATTCCAACAGACGACAAAATATACATGGAAAACAAACCAGTGGAAGAGGTAGATCACTTTATCTATCTTGGAAGTCACATTGATTGAGAAGGGGATAGAAGCAAAGAAATTAGAATCAGAATAGCTAAAGCAGCAATGTCTTTCAGAAGCCTTGAAAAGTTGTGGAAATCAAAACTCAATCAATGCACAAACACAAAACTTAGACTATTCAAATCAAATGTACTATCAACCCTTACATATGCGTGTGGAAGCTGGAAAACAACAAGAGATATAGAAACAAAGTTGAACGCATTCGAAAATAAATGTCTAAGGAAAATAATTGGTATAGCATGGAACGAATTAAAAACACACAAGGAAATTAGAGAAATCGCCAATCAACCACTGATATATTCAGTAATAAAGAAAAGACGATAGTCATATGTTGGACATGTGATGAGAAGAGATAATAACTGAATAGCAAAGCAAGCCCTCATGTGGGAAACAACAGGTAAGAGGAAAAGAGGAAGACCCAGAGAGACACTGAGAAGAACATTGATGAGAGAGGCAAGAGCAGCAGGAATCGGCTCCCTCAATGAGATAGAGCTGCTTGCACAGAACAGAGACAAATGGCGAGATTTGATAAAATATCTTTAAAAGAATTGAAAACTGCTAAAACAAAAATTCAGATAGGAGAAGGAGTATCTTGGCCTACGCCCTATGGGCCAGCTACGGCTCAAAAGGTCAATAGATAGATTTAAAAATGTGCAGAAAATGGAATATGTTACGACATTTTTGTCACTGGGTAACAATGTTTTATTAATTTTTTTTAACAATAATAAGAAATGACATGTAATTAACATAAAATTGTCAATACTTTTTTCAATTTCATCAAATTAGAAAGTGTATTTCTTAAGTTATGGTATCACAAAGCCTTTCTTGATTGGTTTCAATAGGATTTGGTAGCGGGTATCCTCAATTACTTGTTGTGGATGTCATAGTAGTAGTTGTAGTAGTAGCAGCAACAGTAGTAATGGTGGTAGTAGTAAGCGTAGTAGTAGTAGTAGTAATTAGCAGAACTAATAAATGACTCACAACGTTACAATGCCAGTACCATAACATAAAGTACCATAAAAGATTTATAATATGTCATGCCAGCCTTCTGTTTTTTTACCCTGGATCATCTGTTTTTTTCCTGACAAAAACTGACAATCTTTCTTTTTTAATCCTGACAAAAACCTGGCAACCCATAATGCTTCTATCTATCTATTGACCTTTCGAGCCGAAATGGCCTATAGGGCGTAGACCAAGATACACCTTCTCCTATCTGAATTTTTGTTCTAGCAGTTTTCTATAACCAACTGCAACAACTTATAAACAAAATACCAAAACACGATATTTTAATTGTAATGGGAGATTTCAACGCCAAAGTGGGACAAGATAACGCAGGAGTGGAACATGTGATGGGGAGAGAAGGCTGTGATACTACAAGTCAGAATGGAGAAAGATTAATAGAATTATGTTTAATAGAAAATTTAGTCATAGGTGGGACATTATTCCCACACAAAAATATTCACAAAACGACATGGATATCTCCTGATGACAGAACCTCAAATCAAATTGACCACCAATGTATTAAACAACAATTCAGATCATCATTAATAGATGTAAGAGCATACAGAGGTGCTGATGTTAATAGTGACCACAACCTGTGCATTGGGAAAATAAGATTAAAATTTAGAAGCCAACAGAAGAGGTCAACTACACATAAAATTGATATTTATAAATTGAAAGATGAAGCCATAAAGGAAAAGTTTAACATAGAGCTAAGTAATTGTTATACAGCACTCGGTGAAATAGATTTAGATATCAATGAAATGTGGGACTCACAGAGCAAAATACTAATGACAGCAGCAGAAGCAAGTGCCGGATTGAAGAAAATAGAAAAACGAGTGTGGATTTCAGACACCACATGGAAATACATCAAAGAAAGAAGAGAAGCGAAGAGAGCCATGACTAATGTAAAGACAGATCTTGGAATGGTTCTAGCAAAAGCAACATACAAAGAATTAGACAACAAAGTGAAAAGTTCAGCAAGAAGTGATACAAGAGCTTATATAGACAATTTGGCAGAGAAAGCAGAGACAGCTGCAATTACAGGAGACAGCAGAACTCTTTATACTGTACAAAAGATGCTGACAAACACCTAAACATCCAGTGGAACACCAATTCTAGACAAATCTGGATTAATGCTAACAACAAGCGCAGACATAAAAGCCTGTTGGGCGGAACACTTCAAAGAAATTCTTAACCGTCCACTGCCCCACAGTTTAATAGATTTTGAAGCTGAAACACCAGTAGCAGAATTAGATGTAAATTTAGATGACTTCACCTTGAGCGAAATAGAAACCACCTTAAAGCATATGACCAATAACAAGGCTGCTGGAGAGGATAAGTTAACAGCTGAGATCCTCAAGGCAACTGATAGCCATAATCTAATACATCTCCAAAAAATGTTCAACATCATTTGGAAAACAGAGAAGACGCCTCATAAATGGAAAAAAGGAATCATTGTTAAGATTCCAAAAAAGGGCAATCTTAGAGATTGTAACAACTGGAGAGGCGTGACACTTTTGTCAGTTGCCTCAAAGTTATTCTGCAAAGTTATCCTAAATAGAATAAAGGATTCAATAGATACAGTAATGCGTGAAGAACAGGCTGGGTTTAGAAAAGGGAGAAGCTGCCTTGACCACATTTGCACTCTACGACTTATATTGGAAGAACACATTGAAAAGCAAAAACCTTTTGTACTTAACTTCATCAACTTCAAAAAAGCATTTGATAGTATTCATAGAGATTCTTTGTGGAAAATTCTGAAGCAATATGGCTTACCATAAAAAATCATAAATATTATCAAAGACATGTATGATGGTTACACATGTGCAGTTCGAACAGAGGAAGGACTGAGCGAATCTTTCCCAATAGAAACTGGGGTTAAACAAGGATGTATTTTATCGCCCTTGTTATTTGGAATTGTTATGGACTTCATAATGAAGAAATGCTGCACTGGTAATAAATGCATCGAATGGATTCAAGGAGACCATTTGGAGGACTTGGCTTTGCTGATGACATAATTCTCATCAGCAGTCAGATACAAACGATGCAGGAAAACACAAATGAACTATCATCAAGAGCCAGCAAAATTGGGCTTGAGATCAATCATGAAAAGACTAAAGTCATGAAAAGTTTAATTCCAACAGGTGACAAAATTTTCATGGATAACAAACCAGTGGAAGAGATCGATCACTTTATTTATCTTGGAAGTCACATTGATCGAGAAGGGGATACAAGCAAAGAAATTAGAATCAGAATAGCTAAAGCAGCAATGTCTTTCAGAAGCCTTGAAAAGTTGTGGAAATCAAAACTCATCAGCACAAACACAAAACTTAGGCTATTCAAATCAAATGTACTATCAACCCTTACGTATGCATGTGAAAGCTTGAAAACAACAAGAGATATAGAAACAAAGTTGAACGCATTCGAAAATAAATGTCTAAGGAAAATACTTGGTATAGCGTGGAACGAATTAAAAACACACGAGGAAATTAGAGAAATCGCCAATCAACCACTAATATCTTCAGTAATAAAGAAAAGACGATGGTCATATGTTGGACATGTGATGAGAAGAGATAATAACTGAATAGCAAAGCAAGCCCTCATATGGGAAACAACAGGTAAGAGAAAAAGAGGAAGACCCACTGAGAAGAACATTGATGAGAGAGGCAAGAGCAGCAGGAATCGGCTCCCTCAGTGAGAAAGAGCTGCTTGCACAGAACAGAGACATGGCGAGATTTGATAAAATATCTTTAAAAGAAAACTGCTAGAACAAAAAATTCAGATAGGAGAAGGTGTATCTTGGTCTACGCCCTATGGGCTGGCTACGGCTCGAAAGGTCAATAGATAGATAGTTTTCTTTTAAAGATATTTTATCAAATCTCGCCATTTGTCTCTGTTCTGCGCAAGCAGCTCTATCTCATTGAGGGAGCCAAATCCTGCTGCTCTTGCCTCTCTCATCAATGTTCTTCTCAGTGTCTCCCTGGGTCTTCCTCTTTTTCTCTTACCTGTTGTTTCCCATATGAGGGCTTGCTTTGCTATTCGGTTATTGTCTCTTCTCATCACATGTCCAACATATAACCATCGTCTTTTCTTTATTACTGAATATATCAGTGGTTGATTGGCGATTTCTCTAATTTTTTCATTTGTTTTGAATTTGTTCCACGTAACGTAGCATTACGTTCCATAATGCTTGGGAAGATAGAAATGGACTTTACTCAAAGGCAGTGGTAGTGGTTATAGTGTGTGAAGAGATCGAGACTGATTAAAATCTGCTTTATTTCTGTCCCCGGATATTCAGGTGTAAGAGGAAATGAATGAGCAAACAGACTCATTGGATTAGCTGTTATATCTAGATTTAAATAAGAAAACTGAACAGAAAATTGAAGCCTTTGAAATGTGGATCTATAGAAAAATGGGGAGAATTGGGTGGAAGGGAAAAAAAAGACAAAAAAGAAGTTCTGAATCAGCTGAAAATTAACAAAAGAACTTATTAACACAATAAAAAGAAACAACTGAAGCTTTTTGGACATGTGAAGAGACATAATACTCTTCTAAAAGTCATCTTGGAAGAGAAGGTACAAGGTAGACAAGGCAAAGGCAGACCCAGACTAATGTGGACTGATAATAGCAAAGAGGGGAGAGGAGAACTTTTGACAACATGCACAAATCAAAACAAGAGACAGAATAAAATGGTGCTCCATGGTAGCCAACCTTCGATGTGCAGACAGCATCCATAAGAATGAATTAGCTAATGTGGAAAATGGATAAGCAGTGGACTGAGTTGAAATTCTAAGTGCTCTCAAGAAAGTAGGATGAGTTAGTGATTTAGGCAATGAATGTGAATCTACAACTTTGAAGACAGCATGAAGATCAAATGAAAAGGAGTGATACTAGACAAGAGTGCTATGCAAGAAGCCAAAGAAGATTGGTAAATCAGCACAGAACTGAGGTTACCATTCTATGAACTATATGATGAGGGATATGCTAAGGAGGGGATGCAAGTACTTTTGGAGTTCTCTGTTGTAACTAACTAAGCTACAAGAAATTTACTAATTAAAACCAGCTACTAAAACATGCCATTTAAACATAATATTAATGAAATAAACATATACTATTTTCATTCTTTAAGACATTGTTTCTAAAATTGATTTGGGTACATTTTCTTCCATTTCTAAATTGTTTCCCACACTGTCTGTAAACCTTTCACAAACTTAAACTGCACACACATGTACTCTTGAACATACATAACCCACTATTTTATTTTAAGGACTGTCAGAGAGCTTGTTAAAATTGTAATGTAATATAATTGCTTTGAATATTTTAAAACTCATTTAGTGACTAACATAATAACATTCAGCAATGTGCTAGCTGTGGGAACTTTATTGTAAAAAATGTGTTGTGTGAACTTACTGTCATAAACTGATTCAAGGACTTGGTCACTCATGGTCTCAAATTTGCTGTTATTGTCCAACTCTACCAAGTTTAAGCCTTGAGAAACAGCTATGTATTCAACCTCAGTGCGCTCCCTAAGGCCTACTCCAACTGGAACTAAACGTACACCAGCATCAATGGTAAGTTCAGCTTCAGAAGTTGTAATGTCACGGTTAATTTCCGCAGAGCCATCTGTCAGCAGGAAAGCAATATTGCGAGCATTTTGCCTGCAGATACAAAATGTTAATGTTTTGTAAACAAATTTTAATTGAATCAAATCACACACAAATTTAAATAGTGGAAAATAAAATCCACAAATTGGAATACAAATTAATTAGCAAACAGATGAAGAACTAGATAGTAATTGTTGATCCAAAGAAGATGACATATGTATTAATAATTTATATAATAATGACAATATTTTACTATCCTCTGGCTTTTGTTAATTTTTATCAAAAAGGGAAAATGGGAGTGTTCAGGTCAATGCTCTATAATGTCTCATATATGGTGCTAATTGTAATGCCTCCTAGTTTATTAATCAATCATTTTGTAGTTTAACTTTTCCTTTCTTTTCAGGTGTTTGTCCAACTTTGGCATTTGTAGCTGAATGATGGGAGGAATGTTGTGTTTAATACTGTTCCACTTGTACATGATGTTACATGTCTGTTCTGAAAAATTGGAGCAAACTGGTCAATCATGTGATTTGCTTCCCCAATGGACAATATCTACTTCCTAGATATTTGAAGGTTGCTACCTGCTTTAATATTTTTGTTCTCAATGAAGAATTGTATGTTCTTTTTTTTTCTTGTTATGATCATGACTTCTGATTTGTCTGTGCTAATTTTTATATTGCATGTTTTGTTAAAACCATTTACATGTTATTTTAGTTCATTTTCTATAAAAAAGAAGACTTTAATTTATTATCTTTATTTTGTGTTAGCTGTATTACATGCGTTCAATGCATATATGATAGTACACATCCTTGTTTTGGAAGCTAAAAAAAATGAATAATCTAATACTGATAAGTCTTTTGAAAAAAAAATATTGGTATTTGTGTGTGTCACCTGGCTCAATTTATTGCCTGTCCCTTTTGCATTTGTTTTTAACTATAGGCTTCAAGTGTTTTTTGATCTTCTTCGTTTCTTTTCCTCATGGCCTATACAAATTGTCGTGGCTGGATTAGTCATCATTAGGGAATAAAAATGCTGTTCCCAATAATTAATACTTATAAGTATGTACATAAATTTTGTTTAAAAAAAAATTAAAAATCTATCTTTATGGCATTTTCCCATTACTGGAGGTCTGCCTGTCTGACTTATAGGACCAGAGAATAAAGGCCGCTTGTCCAGTGCAGTCGTCACAAAGTGTTCAGGTCTGAGTTTTTATTTCATCCCCTATAGAAAAAACTACTGGGATTCAAGCCCATGTTCTCCTAGTTTGGAGCCCACCAAGTTATCAATTCAGCCATATCCTCTCTCCATAAACATACATTTTGTTGCTGGTTACTAATAAGTTAATATTGTTATTTTTCTTACAGGTAAACACATGGTACCCAATAAGTTAATATTGTTATTTTTCTTACAGGTAAACAAACACATGGTACCCAATAAGTTAATAATGTAAATTACATCAAATAATCATTCAAAGCATTTTATTCACTATTTTATAGTTCTTGTATATGGGACCATTATTATTGTACTTAGTACCCATTAGTGTCTCAATCAATCTCCTGAACATAGAGAAAGATTGTGGCATAGTACACAAATGCTGTAACTCTCTTATTCATCTTAAAATCATTGTATACAGAATATGTAAAAAGTTTCACCTGTCCCCATTGCGATTATTGAACATCTGTGTACGCACAACCCTGAATGCTTCTGCCATATTAGCTCTAGCAGGAGTATAGCTGATACCTTGAATAGCCCTCACAATCTCTTCTTCTGTGTCATGTACACCCAAGTTAAACTGAATCATAGCTGCAGAGCTGTATTTGATGACACCAATGTTGATATCACAGCTCTCAACATGCATCTCACTGACTATCTGCTGGGCATAGCTCTTGATTGTGTTAAAATTTGGAGAACCAATAGAAGTTGAAGAATCTAGAATAAGGACAACATCAGCAGCTGGGCCACATGCTGAAAAATAAAATAAAACATAATTTTCTTGCAATAGATATTTATAAATATAGCCTTTTGTTGTCTTGATAAATGATTTGTAGCATGCAATCATGATAAGTCAGTAGTTTGGTCAAATATGAGTGTTTTATGCTGAGTGCTAATTTTGTTGAACAGCTTCTCTCATGACTGAATCTACCAATATTGGATAGACAGATTTGACTGCAGAATGAATCAGATGTATTTGTGGTGCCTGGCTTGTCTCCTTTCTCCTGCGTCTTTTGCTTCTGAATTTGATATCAACGCTGCCTCGAAAGTTGCTGTGCCATTTTCTTATTTTTGTTCTCCATGTGCTATAATGGGAGCCACAATAGCTCAGTAGTTAGTGAACTAAACTACAAAGGACAAGAGGTCAGGTTTGATCCTGATCGACGGCTTCTGGGTTCACCCAGCCTTAAATGGGTACAGGATTTTTTCTGGGAAAGTAAAGTGGCACAGGCATAATATCGACCACATTACTCCAAAAATCATGTGCCTAGGGTAAATTTATGGTCACTAACACCATATTCCCTATATTGGCATGACTGGGCTCTTTACATTTGTTTTACTTAAATGCTATAACATGACAATACAATGATTGGGACCTGTTGTGATAATAAAATACCTGCTCAGCATCTGTTATATCTGCTACTTAGTGTTGTTCTGTGAAATTTTTGTTGCAAATAACATGTAAGTTTAAAACCTGGCAGTCATTACCACATAATTCCATTCTCTAAATATTATCATTAGCACCAGTTACAATTCATTATAAAGTATTGATTATGACAACTTTGTTTTTGTTTTACAGTGACAAACTATTGATTATTATTTAATGGACAGCTTTTAATTTAGTTTTTCACTTTTGATTTGATCTCTCAGGCTTTTCCTGTCAAGCTAACATATTTCATTTTGGTGATGGCTATTCATTCTCTTCTCAGGCGAAGACGGCACATAGAGTGAAAGTCATATTGCATCATGATTGACTATTTGCTGTCGGGTCGCGTAGATTTTGTTTGTGTCTTAGTCCCATGGTTGAACCTTCTCTTGTAATTGTTCAGCAAAGTAATTATCTTGGTCTTCCTTGTTTTCTTTTACCAGATGGTTTTTAAATGAATGCTTGATGGGAAGTCTTTCTGTGATCATTCTCAACATATAACCAATGTATTTTTAACACCTTCTTCTTACAAGGCTCGACACATATTCTTGTTTTGATTCATCTCTTATCAGTTTGAAATGTATTCTCTCCAGCTTATGTTTGAAATCTTACAAAGTCATTTGTTTTCAAAGACACTTAATTTCCTATCTAAAGTCTTGGTGGATTTCCAGCTTTCACATTCATATGTCAGCACTGGTATCACACAGGAATTGAAAAATTTACTGAGTAAATTGGATTTCAAGATGTTAATCAGTTAGTTGAAAGTGTTTGATGCTAGTGCGATGTGTGTCATGATTTCTAATGTTATGTCTTCATCTGTGGACATTTTGTTTCCCAGGTAGGTGAAATTTGTAACTTTTAACAAAATGTCAGTGTTAAGTGTTATATCAAAGGCTATGTTGGTAATAACCAGGACTTTCATTTTACTAGTGCTGATCTGAAAGCCTTTGTGACCAAAAAAGTTTTATTTTTCTTCAGCATCTGGGTGTGTTTAACTCAATAGTGCCAAGTCATCTGCAAAGGTGAGATCTTTCAAGAATTTATTATCAATCAATTTAATGTCTAATTGTCCTTCTTCTATGGATTTTGCATGACCAAATCAACTGGTGGTTTTTGCCTAATGATTAATGCTTGGGTTCAAGCAAAAAAATAATATAGGGTGCACCATATAATTTAATTGTCAATAAAAACAAGCATTCATAAAATGACAACAAATCTCGTAACATGGATGTTGACTGTGTTGGACATAACCTTTTTCACAGTTTTCTCCATAGTATCCTTGGTTGCAGACGCACAAGTAAGACCTAAGACCATCAACACAAACACCTTCATTTTTGCATGGCTTGCTGTCACACATGTTGGAATCTATGGAATTAAAATAGTTTAATTTCAAAACTACTTGAACAAAGCAGGGTAAGCAATACATTGACAGAAATATATCATGTCTCTCATTAGTTATAAATGGATGATAACTACTGATGCTTTATCTCTTTTGTTATGTTACTAGTTACAGAAACAACATCTAACAATGATTGTTTGGCAGTTATATTCAACATTAGTAAAGGATATTAGTCTTCTTATTTTTCTTCTCCCTTCTTTACTTCCAACTACACTACCTTTGGGTGTAAAAGGAGAAGAAAGATACTAGCACTTTCACTCTATTCCGGCAACCTCAACTATAGTCATTTGATGTTGTGGAGTTCCTTAATGCTGACACTTACTCAGAATCTACCTCAGCCTTTGCTCCTCTTCTTGTATTCTAAAGTTTGAAATCATAATGTTATCTCTCCAAGGTGGAAAACCATTTTGTTTGTTGTCTCTGTGTGTAGTTCTTCTGTAGTGTTTACACATTAAGTGAGCATAGATATGTTGTGTCATTAGTTTAAGAAAGCTGTGATATCTTCACCTTTTAGCCCAACACATCTGGCTTCATCATGTGTACATTTTTAATTGCTTAAAACTGTTGCCTGGGTGTCAGCCATTTTGGTTATCTTTTTTAGACTTGTAACTGCCAAACGTTCTTTAACAAGCATATATGATTCCTGTATTACACTATAGTGAGAGGGCTAAACATCAGTTCTTGCTACTCAGAGACAAGTGTCACAAGAAAGCCATAGGTTTGAAGTGAAAAATGTCCACCTTCTGTGGCAGCATTCAAACCCAGGACCTTCTAGTCCATAGGCTGATGTCTTACCTCTAGATCTCCTAGGCCCCCCCCCCCACCTCCACACCCAACCTTCTGTATGTAGCTCAAGATTCAAATTATGTTAATTTTTCCACTAAAGGTCTCATTCCTAATGTAACTATGTAAGTGTTAATGTTTTAAAGACACTATGCTCTGCACAAGAAAATAAACATCAATAATGTTTTCTTTTTAAACATTAATCTCAATAATAATCAAATACATTTTCACTAACAACAAGAGTTGTTGAGATATAGAACACTCTGATTATCCTGCTGTGTCATAAATTGGTCAATAAATCTCAGTATTAAGAATGAGAGAAAGTAGCATATTTTAACACTTGGACAGTATCAGGACTGCCAGGTGGCAAACAAAGAAGAGGCAGACCATTATTGGGACATGGTGGTGAACCATACATGATGAAAAGAAAGAGGCTGGCAGGTCCTGGCGAGAGTTGTCCATGTTTGTTCCAGACCACTTTGGGTGGAGATCTCTTGTGAGTGCCCCATGCTCAACCAGAGTTCAGAGGATTAAGAAGAAAAAAGATGATCAAAATTAAAACTAAATGTTACTTTTGTTTGAAATGAGAAACTGTGTATTTTGCTCTGCTGGTTGCCAAACACATTGATAATATCAAGTAAATCATCAGTTATTACATCAGTATAACTCACCTGAGCAAAATGGTGATACAATACCATGAGCATAGTTACTCAGACTGTCAAAGTCAGTTACTTCAATCATATTTTTTTCAATTGGTGCTGAGGTAAGGCCTATTAATTCAGGATTTTTTTCAAGGCCAACAGCTACAGTAACAATTGTAGTCCCAGCTCTCTTTATCCGCCGTGCCTCTGGCAAGGTCTCTTCATGGTTGATATTAGAGTGACCATCAGTAACTACCACAAGCAGGTTAGAAACCTCTGCAAATAATAAATGTTCACTACTTATTAATGCTAGCAATTAATCAAACAACATTGTTCACTGTTGTCAGAATTAATGTAACAGAACTCCAGAGCAAACCCACAAGTGTCCAATTGTATTCTGTAGATGACAAATGGTGTGCTCTCTCATGTTCCAGAACTTTTCTCTTGTGTACACCTCTACTTCAAACATATTTTATGTTTACATCAAATCATCACAGTTGATCACAACAGTCTCTACTCAAATCGCGCACTTCACCTGTTGTCATTTTCAAAGTCTCTTTGATAACTAGAAACCACCTTCTTCTTCCACCGTCTGCTCATCCTTGCTTTTCATTATTGTTCTTTCAAACCCAATGTGCCTCTTAACATGTTCACAGTATTATAATTTCCTCTGTAAAATATTGTTTATAATACATTCATTCCAATGTTCATGTTTTTTAACATTTCTTTATTTCTCTTTTTTTATTATTAAAAGTATCCTGAGGAATTTTTTTAGCATTTTTTCCCTGTTAACTGATTTTCTTCATCAGTGTTTGTGAGATTGTCCATGATTCACAGCCATATATTTCTATCAGAAAGATACATGTCATCAGTCTTTTAATTTTACTACCTTGCTAGTATTGTGCCACATTTTCTTCATGGCACTTCATTTTTGTGCTGTTAGTGCTAATCTTCTTTTGATCTCTTTTTGGCAGTCTCCATTGTTAGTTACTACAGATCCCAGATATTCATAATTTCAAGTTCTTCACTGTTGATGATGATTTTAGATTGGCTGTGTGTCTTGTCAGTGGACATAATCTTAGTTTTCTGTATATTAGATGTTTTGCTCTTCACTGTGTTTTTAACTGATCCATTATCTTAATTTTCTGTGTATTTAGATAGAGAATGTGCTCTTCACTGTAATTTTTTAACGGACTCGGATATCTCTTCCAATTCCAATTTCTTTGTATTGAAAAGGAGAACTGTGTCATCAGCATAATTATTGTCATGTATTTGTTAACCGAATTTGTTTTTATATTATGTTAAAGTAAAGGTAAAGGTATTTAACAAATTTTGCAGCCAACACACCAATCTCACAGTTAGATATAAATTTAGATGCTCAAGTAGTACTGACTGTAAGGCTAATGGCTAACAACAAGGCTGCAGGTGAAGATGATATAACATCTGAGATGCGATAAGCAATGAATAGCCATAATCTAAAACACCTGCAGAAAATGTTTAATGCAATACAGAAAGAAGAAAAGGTACCTACACAGTGGAAAAGATGTTTAATTGTCAAAATTATGAAAAAGGCAACCTCAAGGATTGCAACAACTGGAGAGGCTTGACTCTTCTTTCAGCTGCTTCTAAAGTATTCTGTAAGATCATCATCAACAGAATCAAAGATGTCATAAACACTATTAAGCGTAAAGAGCAAGCAGGATTTGGAAAAGGAAGAAGCTACCTTAATCATATTTTTATCTTAAGAATTATATTAGAAGAACATGCAGAAAAACAGAAACCCCTTCTAAATTTCTTTGATTTCAAAAAGGCTTTGGACACCACACTTAGAGGCTCATTGAGGAACATAGTCAGACAATATGGAATACCACCAAAAGAAATCTCCTATATCAAGCTGCCATGAGGACTCTGTGCTACAAAAGAAAACAAAGAGAACCAAAAAAGAAACTCTGCTTGGAATATTTAATAAAAAGGACTCAATTATAGATTTAAGAACAAAACAAAACTTACTTGGGAATCGTTAGTCATGTAGAATTATGATTTCAACTTCATGTGTTGTCTCTGAGTGGAAGGAAGGAAGGAAGGAAGGAAGGAAGGAAGGAAGGAAGGAAGGAAGGAAGGAAGGAAGGAAGGAAGGAAGGAAGGAAGGAAGGAGGAAGGAAGGAAGGAAGGAAGGAAGGAAGGGAGGGAGGGAGGGGGAGGGAGGGAGGGAGGATTCAAGGAACAAGCAAACTAACAACAAACAAACAAGCCAGCCAGCCAGCCAGACAGACAGACTGACTGACTGACCGAATGACTGACTAACTAACTAACATTCGTAAACAACAACATTGAAAAATAAGAGCACAATTCTTACGAGGTCTGTCTCCACGGGAGCTTGTAAACATTGTAGTGCGGACTCTTCTCAAAGCATCTGCTGTGTGTGTGTAACCATATACATATCGAATTCGCTGAATGGCATCAAAAATTTCCTGCTTTGTCTTGTGTGTGTTCAAATAGAACTCGATTCGTGAAGTATCACTGGAAAAACACACATATTCTTAGTATTATTGAAACAAATGGCATTACTGAATTGACTGATTTAGACAATAAGAGCTAACAAACAATCATAATTATAGGTGTATTGGTCCTGGCTTTTCTGCAAAATTATAAATTTCACACTACAGAAGTAATGTTATGCCATATCTATCTATTGTCCTTTCAAGCCGAAGACGGCACATAGGGCAGAACCACAATCTCAAAAACAAAAACCTTTCATGCCAAAATGGCACATATTGCAGAGATCACTGCTCTAAAATATATGGCGTTGTTTCCATAACAATACTTTTTACAATGACAGCTTGTCAAGACATCAATCAATCTCCTTAGTCGCCTTTTACGACATGCCTGGAAGGTCACAGTGTCACTATTCTTTACCTCCCTCATAATGAGGCCCTGGTAACACAGAGCATATACCATATAGTAAAGTCCTAAGTTAGGGACATAAATTAAAGTGATCTCCCTTTAATAAAGCTACAGTGGTTCTCAAATACTAAAAATTATCTCTATGTTGATTAATGTTCATCACTAATGCAAACTATTTTATTTCTGGGTTAGGAAACATAGGAGTTTACCCTCATGTTATTTCTCTGTTCTCTACAATTAGAGGTCTCCTAATGACAGATTAGATAACCATCAACAAAGTGCAGTCACTCAAGGGGATGCTACTATTCCAAACTGAAACAATTTATGTTCCTAAACTAAGACTTTACCAATGATGCTGGAGAGTGTGGTACTAAATTTCACAATACAAGAACACATAATATGAAAGCCATGGAACCAGTGCTCTTATTCACTGCTACTACTTTCCTCAACTCAGTGAGCCAAAACTCATTCCACTTTTCAGCTGGATCAAGTGAGGAGAGTGAGATGAAATTAATCCATTAAATTAATTCACTCTATTGCACAGTCAACAAGCTAATCACTATACTACTGATGCTTTCATGTCGCTGGAAGCTTTTTCTTTCTTTATTCCTAACTAGCTTTGCAGAGAATGATGCCCCCTTTGTATTAACTTCATGCTCCATCTATCAAAAGAAGTGTACTTACAGTCTAACTACATAATTGTAGCTTTCTGGGATCATTCTATCAGTAATATTTGTCAATCCTGCAATAATTACAGCAGCAGTTTATTTTCATTGAAGATGATTGTTAACCAAACTCCTAGACTTAATTTTTGTGTTTCTAATTTTGCATTTGCCATACCTCATCTGTACTCTGTGTGACATAACACCAGCCCCATGACATAAAGTATACAGAGTGTTGAATAGACAAATAATACTTATGAGCTCTGTGTAGTAGTTATTACTTCAGCTTCTTAGTCCCATTCATGGTCACAGGCCAAAAAGAATTAGTGACTGATATGTCTTAATTATGCCAGGTTGGGTAATTTTACCTGTATGCAGTAAACAGTACAACCTGCGGCTTCCCTGCTGCCTTGCAGGTATGCTCGGGAGAGTAAAAGGCTAAAGGAGGATACCCCGAAGTAAAACAACTCCACTGCCTTGTGGGTGAGACTTTTTAGTCAAAGACTAGCGGAGCCAACCATGAACAAACAGATGGAAGGCAACAGAAAACCACCGTCGTAATTTCTTTGTACAATCATGAATCGCCACAATAATAGAAATTACGACAACAATGTTAGGGGGGAGGGATTCCAATGGAAAACCCTCGTTTGGTTGGGGACATCATGTACTACAGTGATACCTGATCGTCATCAAGCTACTGTAAGCAAAATAAAGACAAAACAGACACTAAAGATAGGCACTTGGAATGAGAGAACACTCATGCAGAAGGGTAAACTGGAAAACATCAAACAGGAAATGAAAAGAATGGGTTTATATTTACTGGGACTTTGCAAAATGTGATACACTGGATCAGGGGAGATATATTCTGATGAACATAAAATAATCTATTCTGGAGGTACTGAACACAAAAGAGGAGTAGGTATCATCTTGGATGCAGAAATAGCAAGAACAGTGAAAGACTTTTACCCAATATCTGTCAGAGTCCTTTTAGTGAAATTAAATGGAAAGCCAATAGATATAAATCTTATACAAGTTTATGCACCAACAGCAGATAGTGGAAACAATCAATACATTTTGCAACGAGTTAAATAAGGTACTTTGTGAATGCAAAGCACATGAAAATACCATAGTTCTAGGGGATCTTAATGCAAAACTAGGAAAGGAAAGAGTTGAGAAAGTTGTTGGTCATTATGGCTTAGGCGAAAGGAATGAAAGAGGTGACAAACTTATTGACTGGGCAAGAACACACAACATGATGATAGGAAACACCTGGTTCAAGCAACATCCAAGATGTCTGTGGACATGGGAAAGCCCAGGAGACAACGCACATAATCAAATTGATTACATAATGATAAGCAATAGATTTAGAAACAGTCTGGTGTGTGTGAAAACTAGACCAGGAGCAGATTGCAATAGTGATCATGTACCAGTTGTGGGAAAGCTTTGAGTAAGATTAAAAGCAACAAAACGAGCCTCAGTTAACATCAAATTAAATTTAGATTTACTCAAATCAGACAAGAAGTTGCAAGACAAATATAAAATCACAATTCAGAAACCGGTACAATGCAATACAGAAGATACAAAGCATTGATGAACAGTGGCAAATGCTAAAAGAATGAATGCAACAAACATCAAAAGAGTTCATACCACAGTGAAGACAAATTCAAGAAAGAAATGGATGACAGATGACATTTTGCAGCTAATGGATACAAGAAGAAGAAATAAAGAAAATAAAGATGAGTATAAGAGATTAAATAAAGATATTGTAATAAAATGTTTAGTGGATTGATGAAAAATTAGAAACACTAGGAAACATAATAGCAGCTGAGGCCAACAAATGAGCAATTGACTGCAAATAATATCTTCCCTCAATGTTGAAAGACAAATGAGTAAGGAAAGAAGAAAATAACCCTTGACAAAGAATTTCTAGTTTCAACAACATATTAACAATTTTGTATGTGTGTTTATATGTAAAACTGCTGAACTTTCTAAAGAATTAAATGCACAAAGAGTAATAAAGTTGGTAGTATCCTAACAAATGAAAAGATAATCAGAGACAAAAGAGATGGGATTTCTCAGAAGAATGTTGAAAGTTCCCTGGACAGCTAAAAAAGACCAATGAGGAAATTCTCAAGCAGGCCAACACAAAATGGCAGCTCCTAAAATAATCAGAAAGAAACAATCAACATTTTTCGGGCACATCATGAGAAGTGGAAAGTTGGAATACTTGGTTACAACATGGAAAAATACGAGGAAAGAGAGATCGCGGATGACAAAGATAGAAAATAGCTTGGTGTCATGGCATGGAAAACAGTGAACAACAGAACTGATATGATGCACTGTAGATAGAAAATAGATGGATTGTGGAAGGACATAATTGCCTATGTCAACTGGTATGGCACATGATGATGATGATTAATATTCTAAAGTATTTGACTTTTTCAATGTTCTAATCAGTAAGAATGGGGAAATTCAAGTATTAAAGAAAACACTATTCACAATAGATGCACATGCTACAACGGATCATAGTTTCTTACTGATCTCATACCTGAAAGTGATAATACCAATTCTAAATGCGTCGTCATCAACTTCCAAGTCTTTCACAGTTTCATAAGTGAAATTCTTCATCAAGCCAAAATTGTATTCCCCTACACTGCCAGAGCTGTCCAGTAGAAAGATGACATCTCCCCTGGCCCTACAATCACCTGCCAAAATGATTGATTTACATATTACAAATTATAATTACAACAAAAACATTTAATGTGGAGCATATAATTCTGTTTAGAACAGTGTGGTCCAACTTTTTATTGCTCGAGGGCCAAAAAGAATCTATAAATGGGCACAGGAGATCTCTTATATATATTTATATATAAAAATAATGCTTTCAAAGACTGCTAAACATCTGTTGGTCAGACTTCAAACCAATTACAGCAATTATATATGAAACTAAACAGGACTATGTATGCAATTATGTTAGAAAGCAATGCTGGAAGTACCTTGGCCACATTCTTAGAATGGATGCTTGAATAAGAAGGCTAACTCACCAGGTCCTTATATGGAAACCAAAAGGTAAAAGAAAATGAGGAAGACTGAAAGAAACCCAGCAAGGAACCATCATCAGCGAGAGAGAGCCGCTATAGGTCTCAGAAACAAGCAAGAACTAAAACAGGTTGCAACTGACCGCTAGACATGGAAAACTGACTTCTGCCCTATGTGCCATATTCGGCCCAAAAGGTTAATTAATCAATCAATATATATATGACAGACAAATATATAGGTTGCTATAAAGTAATAAAAGTTTACAAGCAGACAAGTAATTTTTTCGTACAAAATAAGAACAACAAATAATTTACTCTCTGTGTTACCAAGCAATTTAATATATAGTCGTTAAACACAGTAACTCCATATAGCTCTGTGGTATTTATCATAGTGCGTTTTATGCAGATTAATAGAGCATCTGTTTAGAGTATTTAGATTGACTTGGTTTCTAAGTCAAACCATTAGACTGGTTTGAAATCTAATTCCTTTGAAGCACTTATTACTTGGGAACAAATAATACATTATGATTTACTGTTGTGTTGAACTAAAAAAGTAGTTTTCTTGTACTTTTGACTGAAAGTGTAATTTTTCTTCATCAATTAGGCGTTTCTTTGCTTCAGCCATTTTAAACCAAAGTTAAAAGCTAATAGCACAATGAAACTGAAACAACTAGCAGACTTCAGAACAAAACCAATAGTTGCTCATTTTGAGTGCACAATTCTGATAACTGCTTTTAAAATTTAACTCTAAGTGGCACTAGACCACAGAACTGTGATTCAATGAAAAAATAAAAACTCAACGAAGGCTCTGAACTTAAGAATTGCGAACATCCAAGTAAAAAATAATCTCTAACTTTTGTGCTTATAGACTATTTTATAAACTCTTTAAACTACTTGGATATTTGCTTGTGTATACATATTGGTCATTGTTTTGCCCACAATTTTGACTCTTGGGATGTGTAATATTTAATGGTCATCAGTCTACTAGTCAGGTCTTCTTCACACTGTCAGAGATGGCCTCCCAGTAATTGTATAGCTTTGCTCCAGCTTTTAGCAGTGTATCAAAAGCAGTCAATCAACTGATTTCCATTGTCTTTAAAGTGCCGCTATGATTAAACAATCACTGCAGCTCATGCATGAAATTTATTTACATTTGTACTCGTGCTTGAGACTCCAGTCACTTGGAGAGATTGCAAGAGGAATTTTACACTTAGGGCCTGGAATCCCATGCTAGCTATTGAAACACAAATTACACCCATATGAGAATGGCACTTCTGGATGAATCTACAGAGAAATTATACTTGTAAAGTCTCTGTAAATGTTATTACTGAAACTCCTTTGTCACGTGGCCAAACCATTTTATCTGTTGTTTCTTTATATATTCTATGGCGGGGGCTATTCCTAGTTTTTTTCTCAGTTCTTCATTTCTGGTCTTATCTCTGTTTCCTGTCATTCGTCAAACACATTTCATCTCCATAGTGGTTATTTTTCTTGTTGTTCTTGCATCTAGGGTCCATTGGCATTGGTAGCACAACGTTGGAATGAAGATTGTACTGTAAAGTCCCCATTTTGCCACTAGAGTTATTTCCTTGTTGAACAATATGTTTGGTATTAGGCTCACATTTTGTATTCTATTTGATGGTAAAATGTATTAGCAGCTATTTAAAGATATTAAAGAAAACTAATTTTCATTAAAACACAGTGAAGTCTCAACTTTGAATGTTCAAGAGTTTAAATATTAAATTCAAGAAAATTTTAATCTGGAGTTGGGACAATATTTCTATGTTCAAACTGCATGTGCAGAGGTGCAATGGAAACAAGTTATTGGTAAATGAATTCTGTCGTGCATCCAAGGCATCTCTTATGTTACGATCAAATGTTTCCAATGCCTTTTTGGCATTATTTTTGTTATGTTTGATAATATATATATATATATATATATACACACACACACACACACTTCGATTTGTAGATGTGTGTAAACGCGACATGAAGACTCTGAACACAAACCCTGCAGCCTGGGAAGACATAGCTACAGACCACAATCTCTGGAAACACACTCTAAAGGTTCACCTCAAACAAGAAGCAGACAGATTCATAGAGAAAGAGAATACACAACGAAAGAAAAGAAAACAAAAAATAACATTTCTAGGGGCGATGAAAAATCCATAGTCAACCATGACTGACGGAGGCTACTAACTATATATATATATATATATATATATATATATATATATATATATATATATATATAAAACAATGATCTATTACTTATAGTATCAAAGAAGAGGGTGGAAGTAACTCAGCCTATTTGGAAGGCTGTAGTATTGAGATTGAAATGAAAAGGGAACATACTGTGAAGATTGGTGCATCTAGAAAAGTGTGAAAGTTACTAAAACCCTCAACTGGTAGTGTTAAGAGTAGCAGAGAGACAGGGAGAGAGAGAGAGTGTGAGAGACAGAGAGAGAAATATTGACAGATAGAGAGAGAACATGTGTTTATGGAAAGGGACTCTTTTTCTAAACAATAACATTTCTCTTCCTCTACACCAGCCACACAGAACATTATCACTTTCCAGAACATTATCACTTTCCACTAAGTTATAGTAAGTGCAATTTTCATTTTATTATATATTTACATATTTTAATGATTGCTTTCAAGTTTTAATTTATTTTTTATGGCATTTATCTATGTTATCTTTATCATAGATTATATTTATTTGCTGTTTAAGTTTAACCAAATTAGTGTTGTTTAGGATCTTTGAAGTGTTTATTTCATTATTTCTAATGTGAAAAAATTCATTTGGATTTCAGATTTTGAATGGCCTCCTGGTGCAAATTTAGTTTGAAGCGTAAGATAGTACTATATATACACACTAGAATTATATCAATTATGTGTGTGCATCTTCTACAACAAATTTATACTGAAAAATGTAATTCATTAATTCTGGAACAACTGTCCTAGTGTTTCAAACATATAATGTAAAATGAAGGAGAAACAGTATCATAGTCAAATGCAGAAAATACTATATTGTGGTAACAATTCTGCATTTTGTATAACCTGTCAAGGTATTTTGATATTATTTCTCTTGTTGTCACCATTCCTGTCAAAATTCAAACTTTATGCTCATGTGGTTCACTGGCATCCTCTTAAATAAAGTGGTTTTTTTGGCTATACATTTTATAACAATACTAGAATGTAGGCACATTGCATCTTGTAATTTGTCTAGTAGATAGTTATTTTATAAACAAGTAAGCTTCATTAATAGATTTTGTTATAATACTAGATCAAATTACACTTGATCAAGACTCTGAATAATGCTGTGTATTTTGATATATCATAGACTTGTATAATAAGTTTGTAAATGTTTAGACAATGTATACAAAAGTTTAAGTTTGATAACATTAAGAAGTTTGAGGCTAAGTGGTCTGAAGGTGAGGTGTTTGCCTTTAGACAAGAGGGTCACAAATTTGAATCATGCGACAGGCAGTGGGGATTTTTCTCTTCAAATCTATGATTTTCTTCTGGTGAGTGCATCTAAGCATTATAGAGATGTCTGATGTGCAATGAAGATGACTTGTCAACTAAACTAAGGTAGTTCACAGTTTCATGGCAGACAGTTTCATTCAACTCAGAAAAATAATTCAGGAATTAAAGAGTTAACAATCACATATTTTATTGAAACCAGTTGTGTATGTGGTCATTTACAACAAGCCAGATGTGAAAGTTAGTCACCACATAGATGAAATATTTAAGTAAAGTGTGTGGAGCGATAAAATTTGAAATGAGACCATAAGAAAAAATGCTAGGATAGAACTCGTTTTGAATCTAATACAACAGTTTGTCCACCTAGTGTGAATGCCTTGTGAAATTGGTACAATACAAATTCCGTTTCCAACATGGTAGAACGAGGTTCATGTTCTCGGGACCGCTGCAGAAATTACATTTGGGGACTAATTAGTTTTGGTTCTTCAATGCAATTTTCTGCATTAAAGTCAATCTGATGATCCACTTAACAAATTTTGCCGATGATGCTGAGTCATACACACCTCAATACTCCTCTTTGTCAAGTGCAAGTTTGTGAATGCGAGCTTCCCCTGTCTAGAGTTGATATGCAGTTTACGTCAAAACATTGAGTGCTGTTCCAAGGCCATCGTTGGAATTGTTTGATGCCAATTATTTACGTGTTACAACTCATTAATATGGATTGTTCTGCGAAGTCAATCGCAGTTTTCACTTTAGAGATTGGGCATCAGCTTTTCATGCATTGTTGGCTGCATTTATTAGAGCAATTGGGATTTTTATGGGCGCAGCCATTGTTGTGTGTGCTATGTCATCATAATGGCTGATTGTATATCCCTAAAACGGCCGTACACAAATAGTGAAAGGCGGATGGTTTTTCCTACATGACTTTGCAGCACCAGGGTGACTCCGGGAGGTTCATGTTAGTCAGGAGAGATTCATAATTTCACAAAATCACATTGCAGGGAGCTCTTACAGTCTGTTGTTTAATGTGCAATGGGGATAGTCCAATGACTAACTGTGTTTCATATGTTTGGATGTGGAGTCAAGGTGATGTCCTAGCATCATCAAGCGCTATACATAAAAAAAAAAAATATGACAATCATCATTTTCAGGAGGACGTGAACTTCTGGTCAATATGGTGGATAGGTGGCAGGAACCATTAAAGGCTATGTCTGAAAAGTGTTCCTTGCTGCAGTTTCTTCATATTCCAAGTCCGGCTTGTTGCAGGAGCTACTGAGTTAAGTGCTCTGTGCACACCATGAGCTGTGCGTTTCAACTGTTTTGATTGTGTTTCAATATTCCTTTGATTGTTTATGATGAATAATGATATTGTATGATGGAGAACAGATGGCTGTGTTCACTTTCTGTGTGGTTTTGCCTTATGTCTTTTGGCATGTGCTGAGACTGCTATGATGGGGACTACAGTTACCTTCCTTTGTTTGGGAGATGAGTTAGTAATTCTGATGATTCCACTGGCACGGGCAGTTGAGCGATTATGGATTTTAATTCATTTGCAGTCATACCGGGGCCCTCCATAACCATAACAACATGCGCACGGGCACGCGCGCGCACGCACACACGCACGCACACACACACACACACACACACACACACACATATATGGAGAAGGGTGAAAATATTTAGGCGGCAGTTACAGAATCAGAATGAGAAAGAACATCAAGGAAACTTTACAACAGCAACACATGGCAAGGATTGACATTACCTAAACTCAATGCCTGAAAGGGCACATGAGATGGTGAAACAGAATGAGAACATTTCAGTAAGTCCTTTGTCATATAATAGTCTTTGTATTGTTAATAAAACAGAGTTACACATCTATTAAGCACATTTCAAGGACTAGATAAACTATCAAAGAGAAGATGGTAAAGAAACAACAAAGGAGACAGCCAGATGTTGGAATAAAAGTGACAATAAATTTTTAGTAATTTTAGAGAATTCCTTGAAAGAATGAACAATAGATGGTTTAACTACCACAAACAAACAACAAACCTGTATATCTGTCAATTGGGCTTGGTGTTCTGCGGGTTACTGGTGCACGAGTTGTTATGACCTCTGGCCTTTTAGTTTGAGGTGGTGCTACAAATAAAACACAAGGTTAATTAAATTTTCTTCTTTTATATTCATCATCATTTTATTAATATCAATAACTCACTGATCTATTCTTTATCAATTTTGCTGCATAAAATAAAATAAATGGATGTTAATTACTTACATGCATCCATACAAAAATTTAGACTATAAAAAAGATTGCATGTTACACTTAGCGATTACACACGTGGGGTAAACATCTGCCCCCTACGTATATTTCTAAATTAAGCCCTTAACTTATGACAGACCTAACAGGTTGGTAAGGGATACAATTTTAAGCTCAGAGAAACTACAGAACATGGAGACAGATGACAAATATAAAGTAGCAACCATCAACATATGCTGAATAAAGAACAAAAAAGCAGAATTTATAGAAGAAATGACACAGAGGAAAATCAAAATACTAAGAATGGCAAACATCAGAGTAAAAGGACAACAAGTAAAGAAAACACACATGAACTACATAATAATATTCTCAGGAAGTCAACATCACAGAAAGAGCAAAACACTTAGTGGGCTTTATCATTAACACAGATTACGGAAAGAATATTTTAGAAATAAACTACTACTCAGAAAGAATAATCACAACCAGATTACTACAAGATGACAAAAAAAAACTTGTATAAAATTATATGCACCATATAACAATAATGAAAAAGACAGTGAAGAATTCACTGAGACACTAAATGAAATTGCCAACAAGAATGATAAAAGCTTGACATGTTTGTGATGACAGATTTTAATGGAAGGCTTAGGAATCTCAAGAGTGAGAAAATAGATATCCTGGAACCCTTTGGCAATAAGAGACCTGAAAGAAATGAAAATGGAAGTAGACTTTTGGAATTATGTAACCAAAACAATTTGTGTATTACCAACACCTACTTCAAACATAAGAGAGTCACAACTATACAACTGGTACAAGTAGAATAACACGACCTGCAGAAGCCTGATACTTCAGGACAGCAATGAGAGACTTCTACAAAGCAGTAAATGCAACAAGAGTGAGAAATGAGAACCTTGATCCCACTGAACTCATAAATGACAAAGACAGACAGCCAATATGAAATAACCAACATATGCAACAGAGATAGAAAGAATATTATAGAGCTCTATTGAACCACCAGGGAGCCGCGATAACTCAGCGGTTAGTGAACTGGACTACCACGGACAAGGGGTAGGGTTCAATCCCAACAGACGGCTTTCGGGTTCACCCAGCCTTAAATGGGTACTGGATTTTTTTCTGGGAAAGTAAAGCAGCACGGGCGTAATACTGACCACATTACCCCAAAAATCATGTGCCGAAGGTCTGTAAAATTTATGGTCATTAACATCATATTCCCTATACGCCACTTGGCGTAACGGGGGTACTTTACTTTTTTTATACTATTGAACCACCAATTACAATAACGCAACAAAAACCACACAAGAATGCAGAAACACTGAACCCAAAATCCTGAAAGAGGAAATCAAAGAATAATCAAATATGCACCAAGAAGTAAAGCATTAGGGACAGACAATATACTGATATAAAAAATAGCAAAAGCAGGAGAAACAGGAGTTACATCGCTGCACAGAGTATTCAGTGCAGCATGGCATCAGCAGAAACCCTCAGAAAATGGCAACAGGCAATCATCGTACCAATATGGAAAAAGAAAGGTATAAAGATAGACCACAATCAATATAGAGGTATCTCCCTTCTCAGCAATGTGGGAAAGTTATACGCCAAAATTATGGAAAAATGTCTCAGGCCATAAAAGAAATACAACAATAAAGCAATTCTCAAACGGGGTTCCAAAAATAGAGGATGTACTGACGCACTATGCACTCTAAAAAAGCTAGCAGAAAAGATGACAGAACACAATCAAAATTTGTACATAGCTTTGACTGACCAAGAAAAAGCATTTAACCAAGTAAACAGAGAGCAACTATGGAGGATACTAATAACATACAGAGCAAGCCAATATCTAATCAACCTAATTAAAAGTCTCTACATCAACAGCAGCTGCACAGTCAGAACAGCAGCAGGCAACACAGATCACTCTGAAGTTAGATCAGGAGTAAAATAGGGGTGCATACTATCTCCCCTATTGTTTATTACTTATATGAGCTGTAAGTTAGCCAAATCATCTATGACAGAGGAGATTAATGAGCTTCTATGTGCTGATTAATTATCAGGCACAAATACACTGAAAAACATAAGACCTACAAGAACATTTAAATAGATTTAACAGCACAGGCACTTAATACAATATGAAAATCAACATCAACAAAACAGAAGTCATGAATATTGCAAAAGAGAAACAGAATATCAACATAATGATGGACGGCAGACAACTAAAACAAGTGGAGGAATTTATATATCTAGGAAGTCTAGTGACAAATGACAATTCACAAGCAGCAAAAAAAAGACTGAAGGTGCAAACAAAGATTATCAAATCTTTGGACAGATTTTTTTTTTTCAATCGCCAGCTTTTACTTCTGACGAAGTCCCTAGAGACTAAGAACTGAATTTTGCAAATTAATCAATTTTTCCCTGGCAGCCATGTGCACAGGGGTCCCTCGCCACACAGGCAGATAACTCTGACTTCGGAGGTACTCATATTTTTTCCGTCGATGAGTAATTGACGTTTCAAGCCAGGCCTCGCTGCTGAGACCAGGGGTAGTTGCTGCAGAGAGAAATCATAAATAAAAATCCCAACCAGTGCAGCCAGGATTTCAACCCATAACCTCTCTGTCTCAAGGCCGGCATCTTGCCTCGAGACCAACCAGTCCTCAGATATCAAAACTATTGTCCAACAAGGAAATAATTCTAGAAGCAAAATGGGCACTTTACAATACAATCTTCATTCCAACGTTCTGCTACCAATGCCAAACCTGGATCCTAGATGTAAAAGAAATAAGAAAAATAACAATTACAGAGATTAAATGTGTGGACAAGTGACAGGAAACAGCCTGAGAGATAAGATCAGAAATGTAGAATAGAGAAAAAAGGTAAGAATAATTTCTGCCATAAAGTACATAAAGAAACAATAGATAAAATGGTTTGACTATGTTATAAGGCAGAAAGATCAAAATACTACACAATGAGCCTTCAATAAATATTTGTGAGAACACTAGACCCAAGGGGCGACCAAAAAAGATGGATTGATGGAATATTAGCAACACTAGGAAACATAACAGCAGGAAAGGCAAACAGAAGAGTAAAATGCAAATTATATCTCCCCTTGAAGCTAAAAGGTAAGTGAGGAAAGAAAGAGGAAGTACCATTCAAATGAAAAACAAAAATTGTGAAAAATGTTTCACATGGATCTATTTTTTGGGAATGGTTACACAAGCTTTATTGCTTATATTGACCTCAAATTTCTCCAATAAATGGATCCATTTCAACAAAAACATAATATACATGATGTATCATGCCTTGAATAAAAATATAATGTACATCAATGATGGCCTAACATCATCAAGTGCTATGACGATCATCATTTTCAGGAGGACGTGAACTCCCATGGTATATGGTGGATAGGCGGCAGGAACCATTGAAGGCTATGTCTGAAAAGTGTTCCTTCTTGCAGTTTCCTCATATTCCAAGTCCGGCTTGTTGCAGGAGCTACTGAGTTAAGTGCTCTGTGCACACCGTGAGCTGTGTGTCTCATCCGTTTTGATCCTGCTTCGATATCCCGCTTTGGTACGATGAATGATGATATCGTATGACAGGGAACAGTTGGCTGTGTTCACTTTCTGTGCGGTTTCACCTTATGTCTTTTGGCGTGTGCTGAGACTGCTACGATGGGGACTACAGTTACCTTTCTTTGTTTGGGAGATGTAATATTAATTCGGATGATTCCACTGGCACGGGTGGTTGAGCAATTATGGATTTTAATTCGTTTGCTGTGATACCGAGGCCTTCCATAACCAAATAACCAAATAAATAATGTACTACCCCCATTATAATGAAATACAGTTATAAATTGTCATATCTCAAAGTCTTATTCATTATATCTTCTGTACTTCAAAGAGGCATTTTTTATAATGTACATATTAATCTTACATAATTATATTATATTATAATATATAATAATAAAATATATAATATATATTATATATATAATATATATTCAAGTGGAACGATATTAAAACAGGTAAATGAATTTAAATATTTGTGAACTTTGTAAACCTCAGATGGAAGATGTACAAAAGAGGTGAGATACAGAATGGCTCAGGCAAAAGCAGCTTTCCAAAAAATGAGGAAAATACTATGCAATCCATTTTTGACAATAGAAACAAGAAAAAATGTTCTTAAATGTTATGTAGAGCCAGTCTTAACATATGGGTGCGAATCACGGACAGTAGGACAACAGACAAGAAAATCACTGGAGTCTGTAGAAATGTGGTTTTACAGAAGAATGTTGAGAGTACCATGGACAGCTAAGAAGAGTAATAAAGATGTTCTGAGAGAGGTGAAAGCAAAAAGAGAGCTAATTTCCAATATTAGGAAGAAACAATCACCATTTTTTGGCCATGTAATGAGAAGAGAACAAGTGGAAAAATTGAGGGACGAAGAGATAGAGGGAAGCAAAGAGAAAAAATAATAGACAGTTTAAGAGAATGGCTTGGCAGAAGGTCAACAACAGAAATGATAAATAGCAGCCGAGATTGAAAGTTGTGGAGAGACATGATCACCTACGCCAGCAGGCCCGGTACTTTATGATTATTATGATAATATATATTGTAAAAAAAAGAAGTAAAGTACCCCCGTCATGCCAAGTGGCGTATAGGGAATATGGTGTTAGTGACCCTATATTTTACAGACCTTCAGCACATGATTTTTGGGGTAATGTGGTCGGTATTACACCCGTGCTGCTTTACTTTCCCAGAAAAAAAATCCGGTACCCATTTAAGGCTGGGTGAACCCGGAAGCCATCAGATGGAATCGAACCCTACCCCTTGTCCTTTGCAGTCCAGTTCATTAACCACTGAGCTATCATGGCTCCCAATATATATTGTATATAATATAATTATATACAATATTAATCTTTTTTAATGTACATATTTAACTTCAGTAATCAAGAAAAGACGATGGTCATTTGTTGGACATGTGATGGGGAGAGATAATAACCACATAACAAAGCAAGCCCTTTTGTGGGAAACAACAGGTAAGAGGAAAAGAGGACAACCCAGAGAGATACTGAGAAGAACATTGAGCAGAGAGGCCAGAGCAGCAGGAATCGGCTCCCTCAATGAGATAGAGTTGCTTGGACAGAACAGAGACAAATGGTGAGATTTGATAAAAGATCTTTACAAGGATTGAAAACTACTAGAATAAAATTTATATAAGTGAAAGAGTATCTGGGTAGATATTAGAATAGTTCAGGTCAACCACAAAAATAAAAGGCAGAATAGTTCAGGCCAAAATAGCATTTCAGAAAATGATAAAAATATATTATGCAACAAATCTATGTCTATAGAAATGAGAAAGAGGGTTCATCAGTGCTATGTAGAACCATTGCTGACCTATGGAAGTGAATCATGGACAGTAGACAAACAAATAAAAAGATCATGAGAAGAGGAGAGTTGGAATACTTGGTTACAACTGGCAAAATAAAAGGAAAGAGAGATCGCTGACGACAAAGAGAGAAAATACTGGACAGCTTGGTGTCATGGCATGGAAAACAGTCAACAACAAAACTGATACGATGCACTGTAGATAGAAGATTGTGGAAGGACATGATCGCCTACGCCAACCAGTATGGCACATGATGATGAATCTTACTGACTGTCATTTTTGTTGTTCTCAGTGTTTC
The DNA here is from genome assembly GCA_032433765.1 of Megaustenia siamemsis. Taxonomy (NCBI): domain Eukaryota; kingdom Metazoa; phylum Mollusca; class Gastropoda; order Stylommatophora; family Ariophantidae; genus Megaustenia; species Megaustenia siamemsis. Next base: position 34,620,897 of record JAVIAB010000145.1, on the reverse strand, counting down.
ACAGCTATATAGTGGTAACCCATGTGTTGTCGAGACTCAGAAGGGGAGTAAAGAATAACAGCACTGTGGCCTCTATAAATAAGTAACCACAAAAGCTTCATAAACATCATTAATACTAACCTCTCCCTATTTGATGTATATAAATACCAGGCAACTCTCTCAGCTCATCTTCGTTGAAGACCAAAGTCCTGTATTGATCAGTAGGTTCAGAGCTAATCCTATCAAGTTCTGTGGAGTCTCTAAAATTGATACCAACAGTGTAGATGCCTGTACCACTACTTTTCAGGAGATCAGCTGCAGAATATGTGCTGTCACTGTTTGCACTTTTCTCATTACCTTTTAAATAAATCAAAATGTTACTATTATTATCTCAATTATCAATATATTAAGTATAAATGATAGCAATAACACAATTTGTGTATTCAAAATTTACAGAAGTATTACTATTTGCTTCTTCTCCTTCTGCTGCATACACTGGTATATATGTTAATCTTAATAAGTTCCTCAAAGAGAGATATAGTTAGCTCAAGAGTTAGTAATATCTCCATACAGCTTGCCCAGCTCTAGTACTGATGTAGTTTCAAGAGCCTTCTTTGTTTATCATATGTTGGCCACCCTTGTAGCAAATGTTCTAAGTCATTTTGCTTGTGCCACAGTCACATTCATCAGAGATTCTTTATCTTAGGGTGCAGAAAAGAGTATATTCAACATGTTATAGCCTGTTTGGGGTCTAACAACTGTTACTTGTTATTTTCTGCTGAGATTATAATTAAACAACAAACAATAAAGGATTCTCTCCATGCCTAAGGTGTACAAGTACAATGGTGCTAATGCCAATATTTTGTAAAGCCTAATGGCACATTTTCCCCCTAGAAGACAAAATATACCTGGAAGGAAAAGCAGTAGAAGAAGTCACTTCACTTTGTATATCTTGGAAGCTGTATAGATCAAGAAGGAGACACAAGGAAAGAATTTGAATCATTATAGCGAAAGGGGCAATGACTTTCAGAAACTTTGATAAAATATGGAAATCAAAATTACTAAGTACAAAAAAACAAAGTTCAGGATTTTCAAATCAAATGTATTATCCACTCTTACTTATGGATGTGAGAGCTGGAAAACAACTAAAGAAATAGAAAATAAATTGGATGCATTTGAAAACAAATACCTCAGGAAAATACTTTGCATACCATGGAATTAATTCAAGGCAAGTGCAGAAATAAGAGAGATGTCAAAGCATCCAAAAATATCAAGACTATAAAATATGTGAAGTATGTTGACCAGGTGATGAGAAGAGACAACTAGAGAATCTGAAGGTCGAAGAAAAAGAGGCAGACCTAGACAGACCTGAAAAGGAACACTGAGACATGAGGCAATAACAGGCATCAGCTCCTTTGCAGAAATTGAGCAACTTGCCCAGAGCAGAGATGTGTGGCAAGATAATGGGGGTCTTGTGCAAGGTCTGACACTTGATAACAAAAATCATCAGACACAAAGAGCACATAATTTAATCTTTTCTGCACTTCCATGAGTCCTTATATACATTTGTAGACTGCTAGGTCCACCACTTACTGTCCTTTTGTAAATCTCTTAGTTTATTTTAGTTAACAGAGTATCATCACTGCAAATTGGAAAAGTCCATAAGAAATTGTTAAAACACATCTATTTTAACCTCTGATGTAACAAATTTCTCATATTTTTGTGACCAAAAACGAGAGTGGTGTATATTTCAAGAAAAGATGATTACAGTAGGTTTCTAAAAGAATTTTGGAGGAAAGCTAACAAAACACCAATAGCCAACACATATGGTGCCTTAGTTGAAAAAGTATATTTTGTATTATACTTAAATACATTTTTTTTTTCCAATTACACGATAACAAAATTACATTAAATGCAACTTATTAATGTTTTGTTCTATCCTTCTTCCAGAAATTTTTCCACTTGTCGCTATATACTCTGGTTGTTTCCTCCTCAATACATGCCAAATTTATAATTATTTCCTTATGATGCTGGAAATTAGCTTTCTTTTTTGCTTTGGTCTCATTTAGAAAATGCTCATTACTCTTTCAGTTCATGGTCTCTTCAATATTCTTCTGTAAAGCCATATTTTTGTGGCCTCAAACAATTTCCTTTTCTGTTGTCCTATTGTAATACTTGGGCACAATAATAACATCAGATGGAAGATGCACCACAGAAATAAAAAGCAGAATAGCTCAGGCCAAAATAGCATTTAAGAAAATGAAAAATATCTTATGCAACAAATCTATGTCAATAAAAATGAGAAAGAGAGTTCATCAATGCTATATAGAACCAATTCTGACCTATGGAAGCGAATCATGGACAGTAGACAAACAAATGAAAAGATGATTAGAGGCCACAGAGATGGGATTTCTCAGAAGAATGTTGAAAGTTCCCTGGACAGATAAAAAGACCAATGAGGAAGTTCTCAAAGAGGCCAACACAAAAAGGGAGCTCTTAAAAAACATCAGAAAGAGGCAATCAACATTTTTTGGGCACATCATGAGAAGAGGAAAGTTGGAATACTTGGTTACAACTGGCAAAATAAAAGGAAAGAGAGATCGCGGACGACAAAGAGAGAAAATACTGGATAGCTTGGTGTCATGGCATGGAAAACAGTCAACAACAGAACTGATACGATGCACTGTAGATAGAAGATTGTGGAGGGACATGATCGCCTACGCCAACCGGCAGGGTACATGATGATGATGATGATGATTGTCCAGGATTCACATTTATACATCAAGATTGGTTCCACATAAAACTGATGAACGCTTTTTCTTATTTTCAAAGACAAAAATGAATTGCATAATATCTTTCTCATTCTTTGGAATGTCACATTTGTCTGGGATATTCTGCACCTCACTGCTGTTGTATATCTACCTATTTCTTCCACAAGAAAAACTCTGCACAGTGCACAAACTCTGTACCAATAACAATAATCTCTCTTTAAATAAACTGAACTAAATCATTAATTAATTGTAAATAAGCTTTCTTTCACTTGAAAACTTTTTGCAGGTACTGCACATACCGGTATTTTGTAAAATCATTTTTTCTGGAAGTCACATGTAATCTTCCAGGCTTAAAAAGTTAAACATTAAGCACCCAAAATTGTTAATTTTTCTAATAGTAGTAGATAGTACTTTACCTGTCAGCAAGACTACATAGTTATTAGCAAGTGGCCTGTCACCATTGGAGACAGTAAACATGCTGCGTCTGACATAATCAAAGGCAGCTGCAAAATTAGGTCGACCACTGATACGCTGACTAGTCAATCTGTCAACAACACCGACAATTTCATCCTTGAAGTGGTACCTAAACAGAAACAAATGTGATATTGTTTACATCCCTTAGGTGACCAGTGACAACACTTTTATCCAAAAACGTTTGACAAAACTATACAATCATTAAGTATTGACTACATAGGAACATTTTATGGTTTCTGGTATAGGCTAGCCATTGTGTTTTAGTCATTATTTTCACACTGTTAGACTTATTGACAATAATAACAAATACAAATATTTATTGCAAGGGGAAAGCAAGCTGTCTAAGCTATTTTTCATTACTTGTAACTTTCTTCCACACAATTGTGTTGATCAGTGATTTTTTGTATAAACTGTATACATATATATTTATATAAAACATGAAAATCAACACCTGCAAGACAGAAGTCATGAACATTATGGAATCCCATTAAATAATAATACAAATATTTATTATTGAATTTTGTTTTAAAAAATATATAGCAAATTGTAAAACACTTGGCTGGTCAAAATTGTGCACTCAGTTAATACATGAAATGTGAAGGAAAACATATTTTTTCAATACTTACGATCCCTTTATGAAATATCCAATGTCAGAAATAATATTTTAAAAATATTACTTGAACTGTACAGAGAACTAAAAACTCATATTTGGCCACAAGAATGAAAATTTACTAACAAATTGTGGGGCACCTATGATGACCTCTTGAAGAAGAAAAGGAGAAGGAAGAAGAAAAAAGAATATTACACGTTGAATCAAGCAGAAGGTTCTTTGTGATAGTTATAGAAACAATCCTTTACACAAAGATGGAGACTTGGACATAGCCTACAGTGTAAATGTGAAAAGCGATATTGCACTTAATAACGGACACTAGGGGTGTCTATGGTGGGAATAATTAAAAATTAAAGTTGCAGTCAAGGTCTTTAGACTGCATAGGCATAATATTTAAAAAGATAACATATTACCAGACTGTGTGGGCAGACAGACACTGGGTCAACATTAAGACGTGAGTGTAAAGAAATATTTATTAACAGACACGTGGAAAGTTAGACATATAGGTGGGTAAAAAGGAGTGTCCAGAATATAAAAACACTCACTCTCAGACCCCATTGGAAAGGAGAGAGCAACAAGTAACAGAGGGAGCAGCAACAAGCAACAGCGAGTAGAAACACAAAACTTAGTTCAGCAGAGAAACTAGAGATAGCACAGATTAGTGATAACAAGTAATAATTAGCAGAGAGCAATTAGTAAGACTACGATTATTAATTAATGAGAAGTTAATAAATAGCAGATGTAGTCAGTCCACAACAGGACTGATGTTTTGACATCTAGAAATGTGTTCTGTGATTTACTGATTCCAGGATTTTGTGAGCCCGGTGGTTATCCAGACCAGATAGTTTGAATATAGTATTGCTGACTGTACTTTATTATGTGATAATATAAGTTGTGACTATAGGAATGTAACAATCATCATCATGTGCCATACTGGCTGGCATAGGCGATCATGTCCTTCCACAATCTTCTATCTACAGTGCATTGTATCAGTTCTGTTGTTAATTGTTTTCCATGCCATGACACCAAGCTATCCAGTATTTTCTCTTTGTCGTCCGTGACCTCTCTTTCCTTTTGTTCTGCCAGTTGTAACCAAGTATTCCAACTTTCCTCTTCTCATGGTGTGCCCGAAAAATGTTGATTGTTTCTTTCTGATGTTTCTTAGGAGCTCCCTTTTATTCACAACATAATGTAACAAAAGTATGTAAATAAATATGTTTTTGTGTGGTGGAACACTTCAAGAGTTTGTTTGACTGTCACAAATAGATATTTGAATGTGTTGATGAAAGACGAATGTCCTGTATAAGAAATATAAAGAAACTCGCATGAAAGACATTATATTAAAGTTGAAAATTCAAATACGTAGATATCCAGTTTTCTGTTAAATGGCGTAAACCAGTCTTCAGGTCAACGTAGTATAATAAGCAACGTAATTCAACAAGCACCAAACCCTCTTTACAACAGGACAAAATACATTTGATTCTGATATTTTGTTTTTCTGGCACACTGTACACAAAGAGGATTAGCTTCAGAATAATTGACTAAATGGCTTTCTATGGACCTTTCAGAAGAAAGGTTCTTTGATTTTCTTCCCACTATCTGTGATGGAGAAGTGATGCCAGGAGGTAGGCTGGTCACTGACAACAGGCTGCTGCTTAAATACAGATAGTGCGATTTTTCTCTTCCTACTTTCTGAGACTGAAGCACCTGTCTCTTCAGTAGGGAGCCAATGGTGGGGTGTGCTAAACACTCCAAGGTATGGTGACAGCTTTACAAATAAAGAACACAACACAATACTGACGTTTCGGCCTGTGGCCTTCTTCAGAATACATGGACAACGACAACAAGCGGTGAAGCACAATTACTACATGTTAGATGATAAAGTGGAGGGCGAGGAAAGTAGGATGCAAAAATAAGAAAAGAGAGAAATGAATTTTACATGATGAGAGGTATGATGGGCGTCAAAATATATAAAATAGAAAAGAGAGAGAAAAATGTATAATAAATTGTACTTAGCTGAGCTCAGAGCAGGGAGCAGGAAAACTGTAATCCGTGCTGAAACCAGTCGGAATGACTAAATGACTAAAAGCGCAGAGAACGTGTATAGAAAGCAACACGTGACAAAGACAGGTCAGTAAAGAGGGCAAAAAGGATCAAATTTCGGGAAAACCAAAAAAAGGGGGGGGGGGGAAAGGGGGCATATACGAGGATACTCCGGGGACACAACAAGCAATACATATAAATCACTCAACAATGGAAGTGAGAGATCACGCGAGAGGTTAAGAGAAAGAAATAGAATGACACGACAAAGTAGTAAACTAGGCAGTGGGTGAGAGAGATGGACTCTACAGAATGGATGGCCTCGAACTGAACGAGTTGAGAGGTAGGTCAACGAAAGGAAGGATTGGATACTGGAGGAAGAGATACGGTGAGGAAGAATAATAAAGCCGGTATAATGAGAAGGGCGATAGAGGGGTGGTCCGGAGGAAGTTAGTCTATCGGGAGGTAGGGAAGTATTGGAGGAGGAGGTATGGAGAGGAGGGATAAGAAGCAGGTATGTGAAAACTGGATAGGGGGAGAGGCGGTAGGTCAGAAGTGAATGGAAAAAGAGAAAGTCTGGAAGAAGTGGAGCAATAGGGGATGGTGTGCAAGAGGTATGAACCATAGGAGGTAAAGAAGTAGGGAAATGATAGAACAAAGGGGGGAATGAAAGTGGGCATCAGGATAAGGGGGATACTGGAATAGTAGGTATAGATGAGTAGTGACTACAAGTTAATAGAGAGGAGAGGGGTGAGCTAGGAGTAGATCAGCAGAGGGGTGGTAGGAAGGACGAGGGACAATAGAGGTGGGCAGAGAGATCGTACGTACAGTCCAGGTGGAGAGGTGATATAGTGATAAAGAGGTAAAGGACATGAAGATAGTCAGAAGAGAAAAAGGTGTAGGGAGAGGGGGGGGGGGTTTAGGAGGAAGAAGGCAAGATGGGGGTTACTCAAAGAGGATATGAAAAGCAGGGATGGACGAGGAGTAGAGGACCCAAGAAGAGAAATAGGAAGAGAGGTCCATAGGTAGGAGGATGGAGTCGGAGGCAGGAGGGTCCTCAGAGGGACAGGGATACATTGATGCCACGAGGGGTGAGGCAGCCCCAACGAGCGATCAGACGGTGCTCAAGAGTGAGCCGACTGTGGTGATCAGAGGAGCATGATACTAGGCCAGTTACCAAGACATCAGTCTTACCTCGATGGCCCCTCGAGTTAAAGTGGGCTGCTACAGGAGTGTCCGCTTCTTGGGTGATGTCATTCAAGTGTTCACGGCACCTATCGCCGATTCTGCGACCAGACTGACCGATGTAGGTCAACTTGCATCGCTTACAGATGATGGCATAAATGATGTTCCGCGATGTGCAAGTGAATCCCTCTCTGATCTCGAAAGGACCATTAGGGAAGAGGACAGTGTCGGTCTGGAGAACGTGGTCACAAGTTTTACATACTCTCCGGTTGCAGCGGATAGTGCCTCGATGGCTGAAGTGGTCAGCAGGAAGACGGCCCCTGACAAGAAAGTCTCGGAGGTTCCGGTCACGTCTAAAGGCCACTAGTGGTGGGTCAGGGAAGAGCAGACGAGTAGTAGGGTCAGATCGAAGAATAGGGAGGTAGCGGTGGATGGTCCTAATAGCGGCGTAGTGGTGAGGGTGATGGGTGAGAGCGAGCACTACTCTATCAGAGGGGGGATGAGTAGAGGGGGTAAGAGCAGACTGACGTGAAGTGTGGAGAACTCGACGCAGGGCAGGGAGGAGAGCTGATTCAGGATAGAGACGTCGGCGGAAGAAATCAAGCATAAGGTGGGCATTGTGAAGGAAATCTTCGTCGTCTTGGCAAAGGCGACGAAGTCTGAGAAGCTGGGAATAGGGAAGAGAGTTCTTGCAGGATGTAGGATGAGAGGAGTCGTAGCGGAGGAAACTATGGGAGTCAGTGGCCTTGTAGAAGACCGAAGTGAGAAGATGAGAGGTGCCCAAGGAGACTAGGATGTCCAGGAAAGATACGGAGGAGGTGGAGATGTGGAAGGTGATGTGGATAGAGGGGTGGAAATGTCCGACATATTCGATGAAACGGGAGATCTCATCTTCTGGAAGGTCAGACAGACCAATGCAGTCATCAATGTACCTACGATACATGAGGGGAAGAGGGCCCTGGTAGGTATGGATGATTTGGTGCTCAAGGTAACCCATGAAGAGACAAGCATAGCTAGGGCCCATTTTAGTGCCCATCGCCACACCGCTGATCTGGGTGAAGAAATTGCCATTGAACTCGAAAGAGTTGAGGTTCAAGACTAATTCTGCTAGACGGAGGAGGACGCCAGTGGCGATGGAGGGTTGGATCCTACGGTCCAGGAAAAACTGAAGAGCTTGAAGGCCGTCGGAGTGGGGAATAGAAGTATACAGGGAGCAGACATCCATAACGAAGAGGCGGTAGTGACGATCAGGAAGGAGGGTGATAGAGGAAAAGATGTTAAGGGCGTCGTTAGTGTCTTTGACATACGAAGGGAGGCCCATAACTATGGGTTGAAAGACACTGTCGAGGAAGTCAGAAATGAGAACAGTAGGACATGAGATGGAAGAGACAATAGGACGTCCAGGAGAGTCAGGTTTATGTATTTTAGGCAGCATATAGAAAGAGGGTCTGCCCAAGCAGTGGTCAGGAAGGATCAAATAAGGAGGGAACATCAGTGGGGTGTTATGAAGTCTATAGATTGTTGGCAATACTCATAGCAATGAGTTTAGATCAGAGACCTGATGTCAGTAAATATTGGTCCACCACTGCCAACAAGTATACATCATGGTATGGGAATACCATGGGCAGGAATCAATTTCAGCTGATTTAATTCAGCATATTACATGCTGGAGAGAATGATGCTGAGGGCAAATGGGTGATGTCATTCAAGTGTTTCACGGCACCTATCGCCGATTCTGCGACCAGACTGACCGATGTAGGTCAACTTGCATCGCTTACAGATGATGGCATAAATGATGTTCCGCGATGTGCAAGTGAATCCCTCTCTGATCTCGAAAGGACCATTAGGGAAGAGGACAGTGTCGGTCTGGAGAACGTGGTCACAAGTTTTACATACTCTCCGGTTGCAGCGGATAGTGCCTCGATGGCTGAAGTGGTCAGCAGGAAGACGGCCCCTGACAAGAAAGTCTCGGAGGTTCCGGTCACGTCTAAAGGCCACTAGTGGTGGGTCAGGGAAGAGCAGACGAGTAGTAGGGTCAGATCGAAGAATAGGGAGGTAGCGGTGGATGGTCCTAATAGCGGCGTAGTGGTGAGGGTGATGGGTGAGAGCGAGCACTACTCTATCAGAGGGGGGATGAGTAGAGGGGGTAAGAGCAGACTGACGTGAAGTGTGGAGAACTCGACGCAGGGCAGGGAGGAGAGCTGATTCAGGATAGAGACGTCGGCGGAAGAAATCAAGCATAAGGTGGGCATTGTGAAGGAAATCTCCCGTCTGATCGCTCGTTGGGGGCTGCCTCACCCCTCGTGGCATCAATGTATCCCTGTCCCTCTGAGGACCCTCCTGCCTCCGACTCCATCCTCCTACCTATGGACCTCTCTCCTATTTCTCTTCTTGGGTCCTCTACTCCTCGTCCATCCCTGCTTTTCATATCCTCTTTGAGTAACCCCCATCTTGCCTTCTTCCTCTAAACCCCCCCCCCTCTCCCTACACCTTTTTCTCTTCTGACTATCTTCATGTCCTTTACCTCTTTATCACTATATCACCTCTCCACCTGGACTGTACGTACGATCTCTCTGCCCACCTCTATTGTCCCTCGTCCTTCCTACCACCCCTCTGCTGATCTACTCCTAGCTCACCCCTCTCCTCTCTATTAACTTGTAGTCACTACTCATCTATACCTACTATTCCAGTATCCCCCTTATCCTGATGCCCACTTTCATTCCCCCCTTTGTTCTATCATTTCCCTACTTCTTTACCTCCTATGGTTCATACCTCTTGCACACCATCCCCTATTGCTCCACTTCTTCCAGACTTTCTCTTTTTCCATTCACTTCTGACCTACCGCCTCTCCCCCTATCCAGTTTTCACATACCTGCTTCTTATCCCTCCTCTCCATACCTCCTCCTCCAATACTTCCCTACCTCCCGATAGACTAACTTCCTCCGGACCACCCCTCTATCGCCCTTCTCATTATACCGGCTTTATTATTCTTCCTCACCGTATCTCTTCCTCCAGTATCCAATCCTTCCTTTCGTTGACCTACCTCTCAACTCGTTCAGTTCGAGGCCATCCATTCTGTAGAGTCCATCTCTCTCACCCACTGCCTAGTTTACTACTTTGTCGTGTCATTCTATTTCTTTCTCTTAACCTCTCGCGTGATCTCTCACTTCCATTGTTGAGTGATTTATATGTATTGCTTGTTGTGTCCCCGGAGTATCCTCGTATATGCCCCCTTTCCCCCCCCCCCCCCTTTTTTTGGTTTTCCCGAAATTTGATCCTTTTTGCCCTCTTTACTGACCTGTCTTTGTCACGTGTTGCTTTCTATACACGTTCTCTGCGCTTTTAGTCATTTAGTCATTCCGACTGGTTTCAGCACGGATTACAGTTTTCCTGCTCCCTGCTCTGAGCTCAGCTAAGTACAATTTATTATACATTTTTCTCTCTCTTTTTCTATTTTATATATTTTGACGCCCATCATACCTCTCATCATGTAAAATTCATTTCTCTCTTTTCTTATTTTTGCATCCTACTTTCCTCGCCCTCCACTTTATCATCTAACATGTAGTAATTGTGCTTCACCGCTTGTTGTCGTTGTCCATGTATTCTGAAGAAGGCCACAGGCCGAAACGTCAGTATTGTGTTGTGTTCTTTATTTGTAAAGCTGTCACCATACCTTGGAGTGTTTAGCACACCCCACCATTGGCTCCTTGCTACCAGCTTTACCGCAGCATTGCAATTATTTGCCTGTTCCCTCCCCTGTCTCTTCAGTACACAACAGTAGGATTTTAGCATTCACCTGAGCAATCTCTAAAATACAAGTGAATATTTTCTTCCACCACTTTATATGCAAATTATAATATGAAACCATTTGATTCATCCTGTCACAGCCATTCATATTTTGGTTGTTCTGTTGGACAAAACAGGGTTACACAATCTCTGTTATATCATTCACATCATGAGTGAATGTTGATAGCTGCTCCACATGTTATGATTAAGTGGCAGGCTTTTTTGTCCATCTTGCCTCTACATGAGACAATATAATATTGGTGGAATCTTTCCCATAATACATGCTGTATTTTTGTCCAGCAGTCTAGTTTTAATTTCTGGTGGAAATCCAACATGTTAACAGTGCTAGTGTAATCATAACCTTTTGGCTACAGATTTTCCAGTAGAGCCATTCTGGTGTAATACCTGTCAGCATAAATGTGATGTGTGAGGGCCAATGGTTACAGAAGTATCTCAAACTCTCTGACAGCAGGACAAACTCAGGCACACACAAAAATCACTTATATGAGGTATCCTCACCAAAATAAAGAAGAAGATTGTAGAGGTAGCCTGATGTTCAGTCACAAAGGTCATATGTTTTATTATGGTACTTGGACGGTTTGGTAGCATTATATTGTTTACATGTTCTTCTGCCTTTGAAACCAATCATCATTTCATCTACACTCAGATTTCTTCTTCTGCGATCATGGCTCATTCAGAGTAGGATTCCAGACTTTCTTATGAAGTCAGCTGTCTGTTTAAGTGATCCGTTTGCCCCGTATAGTTTCTCTTCCAGGGAGGTAGGTGTGGACCACATTGTCCATCTCACACTCAGATTTGAAAATGCATAAGACTGCTGAAAGTTTGAAATTACCAATATCACAGAGGGCTCAATTTTTTATTTGCCCTCAGCATCATTCTCTCCAGCATGTAATATGCTGAATTAAATCAGCTGAAATTGATTCCTGCCCATGGTATTCCCATACCATGATGTATACTTGTTGGCAGTGGTGGACCAATATTTACTGACATCAGGTCTCTGATCTAAACTCATTGCTATGAGTATTGCCAACAATCTATAGACTTCATAACACCCCACTGATGTTCCCTCCTTAAATCTACAACTTTTGCTCAGAGGTTCTGACCTGTCAACTTTAATTTCAGCATCAAAGTGTATGCTTTCTTTTAAATAATCTACAACTTCAGTTGTAAACAGTCCATAATAAAAATGAATAGTGTCAATATTTGATCAACACTCAATTGTACGCCACTGTTATTGGCATTAGTGGATGGATTTCTAACCCTCTTGTTTGGATCAGCCAACACCAACAAAGGTTATTATCAAAAGAAACATTTGGAGTTTGGATATGATTTGCAGATCTACACAAGTGCTAGTACTAGGCTCAGCCACATCATTGTCACTGTCATTTGAAATGCTACCATCACTATCATAACATATGTTAAACATAGATAAATTGTCAGTGTCATTAGGTAGCTCTTTATCATCAGAAATATTTCTAAACATCTGTAAGACAGCATCAAGGGTAATATCAGATGTCTTGCCAAAGCAGGAATGTTGGTAGGCATAGCCATCATGATCACTATAGCATAAATAATTCAGAAAAAATTCAACAACCGATTAAGATACACCAGAAGTTGAGAAGAAAGCTAGGAAATGATTTCCCTTTTTGATCATGTGCAGAAAGCTGGTTCATTTTGGGCTTAAATAGTTTTAAAAAATAGTCTATAAAAGGTAGATGAAATAATTATTTGACACTTCAAAGCAACAGCGTCACAGAAGGCATTATTGAGGTTTGATGCCTCACAGCATTTTAGGCAAGCAAAGTGCTAAAACAAGTGGAGAAATTTAAATACCTAGGAAGTCTAGTGCAAAAACGACCATTCACAAGCAACAGATATAGCCTTAAGATGCAAAAAAGCTTGTCAAAACATTGGACAGTTGTCACCATTGCTGTCCAACAAGGAAACAATACTAAAGGCAATAACGGGCATAGTACAACATAATCTTCACCTCAATGTTGTTCTACCAATGCCAGGGTGGAAGCAAGGCGCAAGAACAGCAAGAACAATAACCATTACCAAAATGTTTTGGTTGCATGACAGGAAACATGAGAAGAGATAAGATTAGAAACAAGAAAAAGGCTAGGAATAATTCCTGCCACTGAATTCATAAAGAAAAAACAGATTATATGGTGTATATAGCTGCATATGACAAAAGCATAAAAACACTACACAATACAATGAGCCTTCCTTAAACACCAGAACATAAAAATAAACTTGTGTGTGTGTAAAAACCTTTTACATCTTTATATATATATATATATATATATATATATATATATATATATATATATATATATATATATATATATATGGCCCTTTTCGTCTTGTCAGACGGTCTAGTGGAGGCTATTGCGTATTGTTTTGAGGTATTGTTTTTGCCGAACAGCTTCTCTCGTGGCTTATTCTACCAATGTTTGACTCTCATTTCACTTTGCCTACTCTGCCTGGGCACAGGATATGGAGATAGTGCTTTACCCAGTCGCACTATCCCCCTCTCGACTTCGTTTCAAGGATTTCCGAAGGAGGGACAAAGTCCATACGTTCGGAATTGAAAGAAGGTGCAGGGATGCCAGAAAGACGATTAACGCCGCCCACTGCCTTAGGGTCCCTCCCTCCGGATTTTTACTCTGAGTGTACTCCTATAACCTTCGATTCTAACTAGAATCTAGTCCACAAGGTAGTGGAGGGTTTTGTGGTCGAAGTTTCCCTTCTTCTAGACGGGTTGCCAGCCAAGGTTTACGAGTCCCGTCTACCCGGAGCGATATCTAAAGATACGCCTTTGTCAGGCTCAAGTGCCCGGACGTCCGAGAGAACACGTTACCGGTCAGTAAATTTACTTTACAGATGCTTAGAAACAGGTAGATGTTGATCTACAATAGTAATTACCAAGCACAATTTTGTTGAGCAGTTTCTTTCATGGTTGAATTTGGCAATATTGGAATAGCAGGTCCACCTGCAGAATGATCCCACTATAATATTCTGCTATTAAATCACAAAGATACCAGGCTTAAACATTAATGGAAAGATAATCAATAACCTGGGATATGCTGATGATACTGTATTACTAGCAGAAAATCCTAAAGATCAGATCTACAACAATTACTTAATGAAATAAACATGACAAGCAAAAAAATATGGATTAGATATGAATATCAAAAAGACTAAAACTATGATCATAAGGAAAGAAAATTCTCAAGATCTACAAATAAATATCAAAGTTGAAGGATTACACCTGGAGACAGTTCAGAGCTACAACTACCTTGGACATACTATAACCAGTGATGGAAATTGTTAAACTGAAATAAACAAAGAATAGGTATGGCAAAAAGTAATTTTAATGGCATGAAAAGTATACTAACATCAAAACAAACAACACCAGGGCTAAAACTAAGGATAGCAAAATGTGAAAATGTCACATCATCTCAATTCTCCTGTATGTTGCAGAAACATGGACATTAGACAAGAAAACAGAACAGAAAATTGAAGCATTTGAAATGAGGATTTATAGAAGAATAGGTAGAATTGGATGAAAAGAAAAGAAAACAAATGATGAAGTTTTAAAACAACTAAAAATGAAAAGAGAACTATTAAACACAATTAGAACAAGACAAATGAAATTTTTGGGGCATGTTAAAAGACACAACAACCTACTAAAAGTAATATTGGAAGGGAAAATACAAGGTAATAGAGGCAGAACAAGACTAACATGGACGAGTAACATCAAAAGATTGACAAATCAGCCTTTGACAATCTGCACCATCAAAGCAAGAGATAGAGCGAAATGGCACTCCATGGTAGCCAACCTTCGATGTGGAGATGCCACTTAATGATGATGATTAAATGAAGGCATAAGACACCACAAGATGTACCAGCCAATGAATGTTTTTTCTGTCTGTGGCCAAATAAAAAAAAAAGGAATCGCTAACATTATGTCTCAACCTGTAAAAGTAAAGGAGATGAGATTACCTTGGACATGTCTTAAGAATGAACAAAAATAGAAGTCCCATTCAGACACTCAATTAGATAAAAGAAAAAAGATTGTAGGAGACTCTACAATGTGTTTGAGGAACATTATAACAATAATGAGGATACAAATGACATTTTCATATAATTTGCAGTATTTACCTTCGTATAGTATTCTGTTGATCTTGTTGACTCTGTGATATATACATTTCAGAATTTTTTTTGCTTTTTTCAAGAGTTATTTTCAGAAATAAATATTCTATCGATTTTAAGGATTATAATTAGATGATAATATATTCAAGAGATATCAAAGTATTTTGCTGTTGAATCAGTCTGAGTATGTTAGCTTAAAATATATACTAATTATTGGTGAAAGTTTTATAAAATTATATTATTATATACCTGTTAAGAAGAAAATCAGCTCTATAAGATTTGGAATCAAAGGTCATGCCTCCCACTCTAAATTCTCCAGAATCTACATCCAGCTGTGATGTAAAGTCTTTGACAAATCTTTTCATCCAATCAAAGGTACGTACATCCACTGCTGTGTCTAACATGAAGATCAAATCTGTGCCAGTCTCCTTGATTACTTAGTGAAGGTAAGAAAATAATAAAAAGAATGTTTTAAGAATGTTAAAAGGAATAGCAAAATCTAATGTGTAACTAATTAAAACATAGAAATAAGGAGAGGCGACACAATTAATAATAATAATCAATCTAAATGCATAATGAACAAGCAAAAACTTAGCTGAGAAGAAAAGTATTTTCCCAAAGGCATAAGAATTAATGAAGAATTTTTGTCATTAAAAAAGATAGTAAAGGCTTTCCTAAACACCTTTGACCATAAGGGAAAGATGGGTTTTTGTGAACATATTTTTCAATGACCAATGATAATTACAAATAATCTTTGAAAATGAGTGATGTGATTAAAATGTTAAGAGGTCCTTGGACAGCTAAAAAGATAAACGAGGAAATTCTCACATGCCAACATAAAAAAGGAGCTCCTAAAAGACATCTGAAGAAAGAACATTTTTCTGGCACATCGTGAGAAGAGGAAAGTTGGAATATTTGGTCACAACTGGCAAAATACAGGAAAGAGAGATCGCGGACAACAGATAAAGAAGATACTAGATAGCTTGGTGTCATGGCATGGAAAACAGTCAGCAACAGAATTGATATGATATACGGTAGATAGAAAATTGTGGAAGGACTTCATCGCTGACGCCAACTGGTATGGTACATGATGATAATACTGATGTGGTCAGTATTAATCTCTAGGTTGATCTACTTTATAAAATAAAAAAATTCTGGTACTAAGGATGTGTGGATCTAGGAGTCATCAACTGGGCTTGAACCCAACCTCTTATCCTTTATAGTCCAGTTCATTAATTACTGGACCATCATGCTTCACCATAGCATAGCATAATAGCCTCCATCAGTCATAGCTGACTATGGATTTTTCAGCGCCCCTAGAAATGTTATTTTTTTCTTTTCTTTTCTTTCGCAGTGTATTCTCTTTCTCTATGAATCTGTCTGCTTCTTTGTTTGAGGTGGACATTTAGAGTGTGTTTCCAGAGATTGCGGTCTGTAGCTATGTCTTCCTATGTTGCAGGGTTTATGTTCAGAGTCTTCATGTCGCGTTTACACACATATACAAATCAAAGTTTTGGGTGCCCCCTAGTTCTTTTACCACATGCCAGTTGTCCGTATAGTATATCTTTTGGTATGCCGCCATCTTTGATACGGCGTGCATGGCCAAGCCAGCGTAACCTATGTTGTTTGAGCAGTGTGTAGATATTCGGGAGACCTGTGCAGGTCATGACATTTCACGTTTGTCACTTTATCCTTCCAGGTTATACCAAGAATATGGTGCAGACAGCGCATATGGAATACATTTAGCCTTCTCTCCTGCTTTACATTGGCTGTCCAAGATTCACTGCCATACAGGAGGATACTAATTATGCAGGCAATGTACACTTTTGTTTTAATTGTCAGTTTGCTGTTTTGCCAGACACGCCTAGAAAGAAGGGCAAAGGTGATAGCAGCTTTACCAATGTGAATGTCAATTTCTGTATCTAAAGATAGTCTGTTGCTGATGATGGACCCCAGATAGTTATACCATATTGCTCACCATATTGTTGTAATAATGCTTTTAATTTATTTTCAGAAACGAGACTGCAAGATCTAATCTCATAAACTAAAGACCAGATGGAAGGTCTCTTCTATCAGGATGGGGTGAGTGCAGCTGTTTCACTAAAACAGGCCCCATGTGCCAAATGATGGGGGTAAGCCATGCAAGTAAGAGCCACATTCAAAACTCTATCTGTGAGGAAGGACACTCTGGAAAACAAGCAGCTGCTGCCTAGTAGTTGTCATTAGGAGAAGGAAAGGCTATAGGTGAACACCCAGACAGAAACTACAGGTAGGGTGGGCTTAACAGCCCTTCCTAGTAGTTGTCATTAGGAGAAGGAAAGGCTATAGGTGAACACCCAGACAGAAACTACAGGCAGGGTGGGCTCAACAGCCCTTCCTAGTCGTTATCATTAGGAGAAGGAAAGGCTATAGGTGAACACCCAGACAGAAACTACAGGCAGGGTGGGCTCAACAGCCCTTCCTAGTAGTTGTCATTAGGAGAAGGAAAGGCTATAGGTGAACACCCAGACAGAAACTACAGGCAGGGTGGGCTCAACAGCCCTTCCTAGTATCCCACTTCATCATCATCAAGTACTGGGCCTACTGGCATAGGTGATCATGTCTCTCCACAACTTTAAATCTCGACAGTTCTTTATCATTTCCATTGTTGACCTTCTGCCAAGCCATTCTCTTAAGCTGTCTGATATTTTCTCTCTTTGCTTCCCTCTATCTTTACGTCCCTCAATTTTTCCAGTTGTTACAATATATCCCTGTTGTTCTCTTCTCATTACATGGCCAAAAAATAATGATTGTTTCTTCCTAATATTGGAAATTAGCTCTCTTTTTGCTTTGACCTCTTTCAGAACATTTTCATTACTCTTCTTAGCTGTCCATGGTATTCTCAACATTCTTCTGTAAAACCAAATTTCTACAGACTCCAGTGATTTTCTTGTCTGTTGTCCTATTGTCCATGATTCACATCCATATGTTAAGACTGGCTCTACATAACATTTAAGAATGGTATCCCACTTACAAGCAGAAAAACTCCTATGTCAAAGCAAGATTCAGCCTGCCAAAGACTGAGTGTGTTAGCCATGGAGCAGGTTTAGAAGAAAGATCAGGACACACATGTTCATACAAGTATCAAACATACAACCAGCTCATCTTATTTCATGATGCTCTTCCTAACCCCTGCTTCATTCTTCTTCTTCTTCTTTTACCTTTTTAGCTCCCAGTGGAGCATAGGTCTTCAACAAACACTTTTCAAGTCGTTCTGTTTTTTGCCATTCTTTTAAGATCATTCCATGTCTTCCCCATCATCTTAATCTCTGCTTCTATCTGTCTTCTCCAAGAATTCCTTGATCTTCCTCTTTGTCTTTTCCCCTGGGGTTCCAAAAAAGGGCCTGTTGTGTAATACTCTCAGTTGGCTTCCATAGTGTGTGTCCTATCCAGCGCCATCATCTTCACTGTATCTCTTTATCCACTGGTATTTGACTGGTACATTTCCATAATTCTGGACTGACGTCATGGGACGCACCAAAATGGCAGCTGATTTATATTCGAGCCATGGACTAAGCAATGTTTACTTTGAATTCCACGATATCTGTTATTGCAACGAGTTGACAGATTTTTGAAAATGTATTCAAGGGTTTGAACATAAATGTTTGTTCACAGTTTGTTAACCTTCGCTGTAGATAAAGTCTTTAATTCGATGGCTTCATTTGTGACTTTGGTAGCTAAGGACCTAACTTGTGCAAATGGATGGCATTGGCAAGGATCATTTTGAATCTATGAAGTGGGCTCATTTTGTATTTAACTCAAAAGCATATGTGATTTTTTAACCAAAGTTGTTTTTTTTTTTTTTGGGGGTGGGGGGGGGACTCAAGGAAGATATCCCCGATGGAAGAATAAATTGTACTATTAGTCCCATAAATGATTCGCTTAAAAAGAGGTTTATGATGTAAACAATGCAGTTTTGTTATTGCAAGTGAATAATGTCTACACCTATAATTGGTCAGGATTGTGTAGCAGCAGCAGCTTTATAGCGAACACAGAAAACATCATAGGATTGTGCTGTTCTGAAACAGCTATGCCATGCTACCCTAGGATTGCCTTTAATGGGATTACTGTGACCACAAACCAATCTCCATGTGTGTGCTACATATTTACACCCCAGAAAGAAATATTGAATATAACAACATCATATGCCGTCTGTGATATTAATGACCACAAACCAGGAGCCTCCTGTATGATTGATACAACTGTTGCACCAAGCACTTCATCAGCAGAGCCAGATCTATGGAATGTTAATCTGACATTGTTCTTGAATGATGTCCAAGTTAATGAGACATCAGAATCGTGTGGCAGCAGCTACAAGAAGGGAGCAGAGAACATCAAGTTCTGCTGCTATAAAGGAAACTTGCCTTGCTATCCCAGAATTGCCTTAAATGGGATCACTGTAGTTGAAACTTCTCCTCTTGTGTAAACTACACATTCACATCCAAGGGTGAATCAGTGAAGGTCACAAAATCATATTCTCTCTGTGGTTTTACTAACTACAGGTCAGGTCGTTTCTGTTGGATTGGAAATGATAACTTACCACCACTGTGTGTCTATATGTTTGGAATTGGAGTCATCAACGATGGCCTAACATCATCAAGTGCTACGACGACCATCATTTTTGGGAGGACGCGAACTTCCATGGTATGTGATGGATAGGCGGCAGGAACCATTGGAGGCTATGTCTGAAAAGTGTTCCTTCTTGCAGTTTCCTCATATTCCAAGTCCAGCTTGTTGCAGGAGCTACTGAGTTAAGTGCTCTGTGCACACCGTGAGCTGTGTGTCTCATCCGTTTTGATCCTGTTTCGATATCCCGCTTGTTTACGATGAATGATAATATCGTATGACAGGGAACAGTTGGCTGTGGTCACTTTCTGCGCGGTTTCGCCTTATGTCTTTTGGCGTGTGCTGAGACTGCTACGATGGGGACTACAGTTACCTTTCTTTGTTTGGGAGATGTGTTAGTAATTCGGATGATTCCACTGGCACGGGCGGTTGAGCAATTATGGATTTTAATTCGTTTGCAGTGATACCGAGGCCTTCCATAACCAATAACAATAATAACCAATTTCCATAATTCTATGTTAGGGGTTTTGTGCTGCCATTTCCATCCTTTTATTCTGTGTAAGCATCCATTAATGAAAATCTGTATCTTCGTGATTGTCAATTTTGTTGTTCTCCATGTTTCACAGCCATATAATAGGACCACCTTAACATTTGAGTTGAAAATTTCATTTTTGTATTTAACCTAATTTCTTTGGATTTCCATATGTTTTCCAGTGCAATGAAAGCTCCTCTTGCTTTTGATATCCTTATTTTGGTATAATTTTCTGTTCCTCCCTCTTTATCTATATTACTGCCCAGATATATGTAAGATTGTACATCTAATAGAGGTATTTCTCCTACTTTTATTTGGTTATTGCCAACTGTATTAATTCTCATAATGTTGGTCTTATCTCTATTAATCTTCAGTCCTAGCTGTTGTGAACCCTCATCAAGTATGCTCATTTTATCCTGCATCTGTTGATGGCTGTGTGATAGGAGAGCTATGTCATCAGCAAAGTCTAAATCATCAAGTTGTTTGGTCAGTGACCACTGGATTCCATTTCTGTTGTTTTGAGTTATTTTCATAATCCAATCTATGGCCAGTAGAAAGAGAAGTGGAGATGGAAGGCAACTCTGCCTTACTTCTGTTCTTATTTCAAATGCTTCTGTAATCTGTCCTTCATGCACCACACTACATTTCATTCCTTCTTACATTGTTTTTATTAGGTTAATAAACTTTATGTGAATTCTGTAATGACTCAGCAACCTCCAAAGCATTCTTCTGTCTAAACTATCAAATGCCTTTTCGTAATCTATGAATCCAATATAAAGTGAGAAAGTGAAAGACCTTCTGCCAAGCCATTCTCTTAAGCTGTCTGATATTTTCTCTCTTTGCTTCCCTCTATCTATACATCCCTCAATTTTTCCACTTGTTACAACATATTCCTGTTGTTCTCTTCTCATTACATGGCAAAAAATAATGATTGTTTCTTCCTAATATTGGAAATTAGCTCTCTTTTTGCTTTGACCTCTTTCAGAACATTTTCATTGCTCTTCTTAGCTGTCCATGGTATTCTCAACATTCTTCTGTAAAACCAAATTTCTACAGACTCCAGTGATTTTCTTGTCTGTTGTCCTATTGTCCATGATTCACATCCATATGTTAAGACTGGCTCTACATAACATTTAAGAATGGTATCCCACTTACAAGCAGAAAAACTCCTATGTCAAAGCAAGATTCAGCCTGCCAAAGACTGAGTGTGTTAGCCATGGAGCAGGTTTAGAAGAAAGATCAGGACACACATGTTCATACAAGTATCAAACATACAACCAGCTCATCTTATTTCATGATGCTCTTCCTAACCCCTCCATCACGAAATAGGACAAACAGTCAAGTTCGCATTATTAAAAGATTGAGCACTGAAGAAGGAATTTATCTTCAATATGTCATACCTTTTGTGAAAATTACAGCAGATTCATAAAACTACAACAATATTTGTATACCAACTTTGGAAATCACAAAAGTGACTGAAAAAATAATTCACCCTAAGTCTATTTTTCTATCCAGTATCACATTCGTTTACCACTGCTATATCAAAAGACACATTAATGGAAGGTATGGCTTCTGGAAGATGAGACAGGGGCAGACTAAAATCAAAATATTGAAGAGATCTTGAACATGACACCAAAAGAAATGGGATTTAGATTGAGATAGGTATTCTTTTAGACAAGGTGTGATGTGTGCAACATTCTGCAAAGTACACACAACCCGATGGAAACATTAGATGAAACAATGATAATTTAATCTGAAATAACAAAACTTACTTCGTGTTCTCCTTGGAGTTGTTGGACGACGTGTGGTGGTGGTTGTTGTGCGGCGTGTGGTGGTAGTTGTTGTGCGGCGTGTGGTGGTAGTAGTAGTTGGACGCCGTGTGGTGGTGGTAGTTGTAGTTGGACGCCGTGTGGTGGTAGTTGTAGTTGGACGCCGTGTGGTGGTGGTAGTAGTTGGACGCCGTGTGGTGGTAGTTGTAGTTGGACGCTGGGTTGTTGTGGTTGTTGCTGAGGATTATAAAGTTAGTGACTAATCACTAATCTTCCACATTATTATAAAATATAACATGTAACATTATATACAAATTCTACTTGATAGACTCTCACAATCTGACTGACAGAACTGTAAGTGGTCAACACAGGTTCCCTTCACACCTAAGTTATAGGGGAATATGATGACCATATATATATATATATATATATACATGACCAATAGCACATATTTTAAAGATTTGTTTGGCATCAAACCAGGCCATCTTCACTTCCCACAAGAATTAGCTAGTCTTTAGAATATCCTCATTGCACATTGAACAACAATACACAAGTGCAAAGACCTCCTTCCTAGGAATACCTGCAGTGTGAAATGACAAACTATAATATAGTTCACATTTCCCACAAGAAATCTCTGGTACCCATTTTTATAGATTGGGTAAACCCCAAAGTTTTGTAAAAAAAAAATTCCACATATCTTAACCTGTACCCTTCTGATCAAGAGAAAGCATACTAACCACTCTGCCACAGAGGCTCCAACAAGCATTGTAACATATTTTATCATCATCATCAAGTGCCATGCCTGCTGGCGTAGGTGATCATGTCTCTCCACAACTTTCAATTTCTGTTGTTGACCTTCTGCCAAGCCATTCTCTTAAGCTCTCTGGTATCTTTTCTCTTTGCTTCCCTCTATCTCTTCGTCCCTCAGTTTTCCCAGTTGTCACAATATATTCCAGCTGTTCCCTTCTCATTACAAGGCAAATAAATTATGGTTGTTTCTTCTTCTGTTTATTGTTGGCCTCTTTCAGAATGTTTTTATTCTTCTTCTTAGGTGTCCAAGTATTCTTAACATTTTTCTGTAAGAAACCACATTTCTACAGCTACCAATGATTTTCCTGTCTGTTTTTCTGTTAAGACTGGCTCTACATAACATTTAAGAACTCTTTTTCTTGTTTCTATTGTCAGAAACGGATTGCGTAGTATATTCCTAATTTTTTTGGAAAGCTGCTTTTGCCTGAGCCATTCTGCATCTCATCTCTGTTGTACAGCTACCATCTGAAGTTAACATTGTTCCCTTGTGTCTGGTATAACAAACATAAAATCCTCCATTTTTCTTCAGTCTTTGGCCATCTTTTACATAAGGTATCCAAAGTCTACTTGTAAACAGTACATTTTTGTCCATATATGTTTGCCAGACTGTCTTCAGTTTAATTTTATCTTTCTTCAGAGTTCAATGTATGTTAGTATATGTGATAATCCGTGGATCTCTTCCGACTACAAGGCCTATCCATTTTCATTATTTACCTGTTATCACTTAATATATAATATTAAACAGATATAATCAAAATGGGACACGGCAAATTAAGAAAAGGAAGAAATAGAACAAAAGATATCAAAGAGTTTAAAAGAATGGCATGGTAGGCAGTGAACATAAAAGTTGTTAGATATTTATAGTGGTAGAAAGTTGTGAAGAGACATGATTTCTAATGCTAGCTGACATGATAATACTTCATGACAATCAAAATATTTCTTTTTTTTTTTAAAGAAAAAAATCATGTTTAATACTAAAATCTAGCAGTAATCTGTTTCACTAAAAATATTTATGATTTTCTTTTTAATCAGCAAGAAAAGACATATATTGAACCTACTATATGTTGAATCAAAATGCACAGTTCTATTTGTCTACAAGCCTGAAAACAAATCTACATTTTAAATTTACAAAAACATGCACATGCAAAACTGCTTGAGATGGTGCTCATTCACTATAGAAAGTGTAGTAGAGTGTATAATCATTTTTTATGCAACTGGGAAATATGATGTACAGTAATAATATTTGTATAAAGTTTTGACAATGTATGCATGTATATCAGAAAGTTATAACATTTTTACCTGAGTGCTCACTCCACTAAAAATACCACAGGTGTGAATACACCAACCATGCATCAACTACCGTGCACTGTCAACAATAAAAATATGCAATTTTTAATCTAAGATATAATTTTATCCCATTCCCAAATTGTAGAGAAAATCATTAATTTCTTGAATGAAATTAAATGGAATAACTTCACTCAAAAAAAACTCTGACCATTAACAATTGAACAAATTTATTATTCACTTAAAACAATTCTGCTATGTTGGAAAATTGAGTACATACATTTATCGGTTCAAGTGTCCATTTTAAGAAAAGTAGCAAGAGAGACTGTAATCAATATAGAGGTATATCCCTTTTCAGCAAGTAGGAAAGTTATATGCCCAAATTATTATTTAAAAAGTCTGAGGCCAGTAACAGAATTACAGTTAAGTGATTCTCAAATGGGGTTCTGAAAACAAAAACAGAGGATGTACTTATGCACTCTTCATCCAAAAACAACTAGTATAAAAGATGATAGAACACAATCAAAATTTGTACTAAGCTTTCATTGACCAGGAAAAAGCATTCAACCGAGTAAACAGAGAACAACTTTGAAGGATACTAACAACATGCAGAGTAAGCCAACATCTAACCAACCTG
The DNA here is from genome assembly GCA_032433765.1 of Megaustenia siamemsis. NCBI lineage: Eukaryota > Metazoa > Mollusca > Gastropoda > Stylommatophora > Ariophantidae > Megaustenia > Megaustenia siamemsis. The sequence continues at coordinate 34,596,236 of JAVIAB010000145.1, read as the reverse complement.
ATTAAAAGTCTCTACATCAACAGCAGCTGCACAGTCAGAACAGCAGCAGGCTACATAAACCACTTCGAAGTTAGATCAGGAGTAAGACAGAGGTGCGTACTATTTCCCCTACTGTTTATTACATACATGGACAATATATATGAAAGCTAGCCAACCCATCAGAGACAGAGGAGATTAATGAGCTTCTATTTGCAGATACTAATACATAGAAATATAGAAGATCTACTAGAACACTTAAATAGACTCAACAGCACAGGCACAAAATACAACATGAAAATCAACATCAACAAAACAGAAGTCATGAATATCGTAAAAAAAGAAACGGAACATCAAAATAATTATAGACAGCAGACATATAAAGAAAGTGGAGGAATTTAAATATCTAAGATGTCTAGTGGCAGACAACAATTCACAAACATCAGAAATAGACTAAAGATGCAACAAAGCTTGTCAAATCATTGGACAGTAATCACCCCTATTGACCAAGGAAAAACTCTAGAGGCAAAACAGACACTCAACAATACTATCTTCATCCAAACTTTGTGCTACCAATGCCAATCCTGGACCCTAGATGTAAGAAAAATTATACCACTATCGAGATGAAATTTGTTAGACGAATGATAGGAAACAAAATAAGAGATAAGATCAGAAATGAAGAACTGAGAGAAAAGTTGGGAATAATCACCACCATAGAATATATAAAGAAACAGCAGGTAAAATAGTGTGGTCATGTAAAAAGGCAAAAAGATCAAAACAACAAGCTCCAATAAACAGTGGGACAACACCAGATCCAAGGGCTGACCACAAAAAAGATGGATTGATGGAATATTCAAAACACTAGGAAATATAATAGCAGTGGAGACAAACAGAAGAGCAAAAGACCCCAAATTCTATCTCTCTTCAATGCTGAAAGGACAAATGAGGAGGGAAAGAAGAAGAGGAATGTTCAATTAACTTTAACATTATTGTAGGCTACACAAACACTAAATATAACATAATGCCGAATTCTCTATATATGCTTATTCTTACTACTTATGTTATTATTATATAATTACTATAACAATGCAAAAATACAAAGCGTTTTCAAATTAAACCCGCCAAAACTTGGCTAAGCAGAGATACATAGATGGAATGATGATGTCACATCTGCTGTAATAAACACACACCAATGTGCAATTGTGTATATATTAATTCTTTGTATTCATTGGTTTTGCTGCAAACAGTTGGAGAAATGACCAGTGTGGTCCAGAATCCATCCAAGGTTGATCAGCAATCAATCATCCTGCTTCTAATGGCTGAAGGATGTCAACAGTTGACATTTATTGCCAATGCAATCAGCGTATGATAACAAAAGTGTATCTAAAACTACAGTGAAGGACTGAGTATGAATATTTTCTGGATTATTTTGCATGGTGTGATTCTGTTGCATGACAATGCTCATCCACATGTCGTGAACATTATGCAGGAAGTGTTAGCAAGAAAACAATGGAAAGTTCTGCAACACCAACAGTTCCAATATGTCGCCATGTGACTTTTATTTGTTCGGACCCTTAAAAAACATCACTAAAAGGGACAATGATTTGACTTTAAAGCAGATGTTATGGCCTTGGTGACAAATTGGTTCAAAGAACAATCAAGTCATTTCTTAGAACGGCATCCACTGTCTACCCAAACAATGGGATGTGTGTCTAAATATCTATGGCAACTTTCTCTAAAGAACCCTGGTGAGCACTTGCTTCATTTAAATCTGCTACACCTACTACAATACAATTAAATAACTTTTATAAGGTATGTCACTATGCTTTTGATTTGTTTCATATAAGATAAGACATTGCATAATGTAACAATGTTGTTAAAATAAAACCCATCCCTGTTATTACATATTTAAGATGCATCAGTAGGTATGGCAGATTTAAATAAAGCAACTATTATGAAGCAAGTGCTCACCAGTGGATAAAGAGATACAGCGAAGATGATGGCGCAGGATAGGACACACACTGCAGAAGCCAATTGGGAGTATTGCACAACAGGCTCTTTTTTTGAATCCCTAGGGAAAAAGATAAAAAGGAAGACCAAGGAATTCTTGGAGAAGACAGACAGAAGCAGAGATGAAGATGATGGGGAAGACATGGAATTATCTTAAAAGAATGGCAAGAAAAAGAACGGCTTGGAAAGGGTTTGTTGAAGACCTATGCTCCACAGGGAGCTGAAAGGTAGAAGAATAAGAATCTTTTATGCTTTCCTGAACTCATTCCAGATTATCTTTTTTTCTTAGGTTTGAACAAATTAATTTTCAATTTCTTTACACTATATAAACAGTTAAATTTTAAATATGTTTTAAATCATGGAAAAGAATAATAAATACAGAAATGTATAACATCAGCACAAAGCTGATATTTGAATATTTTATAGCATAAATATGTTATACAAATTAAAAAAAAATATTAATGGGTAGATAAATTTTCAATTGAAATAATTTTAATTTGTCATGGTTGAAAGTGTTGCTATCCATTTTACTTGAAACTTTACACAAAATGTAAAATTTCTCTATGTAAGAGAAATCTCCCTCAGATCTCCAAAATACTGTTTATTTCACTCATTTATATCCATGAACATTGAGTTTATGTAAACTTTTTTCAATGACTCCTGAATCAAAATATGTTAAGTTGACACAAAAAATGCACATTGATTAATATCAATAGTAAAAACCATGGCTAGTTTCAATTGGACGCAATAATTAGACCAGGTCTAGGTTTAGTAATAAAATATTAGCTAATATAAAACCCAAAGTACTGCTTCATAAAACAAAAGTTTAACAGCACCTACCTGATCTGATATTATGGCAGAGGGTCTGGTAAGGATTTGTTAGTGATCTCATTTATCAGATAAAAGCCCAGAAAGAGTTAATTTCTTTTACTTATATTGGTTGTTAAAAATAAAATTTGTTATGTCAAAATATTTCAAAAGTTTAACTTTTCTGTGTACCACATTTTTCTAATGTCAAGTCTGATATTGTAGCAAATTTATAGATTTAGTTGATTAAAAGAGATCCATTGCTCCAAACAAATAAAAATTCTATTTGATAGATTCTGATATAAAGAGTTGTAGACATTTAGAAAATAAGAATGAAAAGATATTTTTATAAAATGTTATGAGTAATTCTGTGGTAGAACAAATAAAGCTGTCATGCATCAAACGTGAAAATTTACCAAGGTGGCAATTTGGTTTAGAAAGTGCAACAGTTCCAATTTTAGTGCAAAAATCAACAGCAGAAAGTTTATATAAAAAGCATTAGTGCAGATTTCATACAATTAAGCCAATAATAAATCTCATACACTTTAAGCAGAAACCAGCTTTAAAAAAAAATAAATGAATAATGTATTACATTTTGAATATTTTGTTCTTCCTCATTTGTTTTTTAGTGCCGATAGGAGATATAGTTTGTGGTCTTTTACACATCTGTTGGCCTCTCCTGTCATTATATTTCCTAGTGTTTTTTTATATTCCATCAATTCATCCTTCTCAGCAAGAGCGACACTTGTTTGCGTTTGAGTTCAGAGATTGTTCGGCTTTTTGTGGTATTGTATTTTTCAGCAGTGCTTTTCATTTCAATCTTGCACAATTTTACAAATTGAGTACATCAGGAATCTGGTAATTAATGGCTGTGAGGGTTCGACACGCCATTTACCAGCTGCATTGAATCAGAATGTCTGTTGTTTGTTGTGTGATGGTCTGATGACCAGCTGTGATACAAATGTTCGGATAATATCTACATCAATCTCGGGCAGATGGTGCTCGTAAACCTTGGAGGGCCGACCATCTAAGGGCAGAATCCCCCTACAGAAACGACAATATGCTGCCTTGCAGGAAGATTGGAGACAATCAAAAGCTAAGGAAAGCAAACCTGAATAAAATGCTGGCAGAAATCGGATCACTGGACCACTGGGGCAGAACACAGTGCAACATTCTAACAGATATTCAATCAGAATGGATCTAACAGACTCTAATTATGGTGTTCTGTCTGTGGAGTTCCCCAAGGCAGGTAGAATGCTGGGCCACATGCCATGAAGGACAATGTGGTCCACAGCCACCTCCCTGGAAGAGAAACTATATGGGGCAATAGAATCATTTAAACTGATAGCTGACTTCATAAGAGAGTCTGGAATCCTACTCCGATTGAGACTTGATTGCAGTGAGAATTCATTCTTCTCATGGTTGGCCCTTGGGTCTGGTGTTTTCATAGCGCATTGAAGGCTCTTTGTGTCATATTTGATCTTTCTGTCTCATCACAAAGTCAAACCATCTATCTCAATACAGACAAATGCAGTACTACATTTTTCACTCTCTTCCAAAACAAAAAGCAGGAACCATTTACATAAACAATGAACCAATGAATGAAGACATACAAACTACTTATCTTGGAATTACATTTGACAACAAACTATCTTGTAAACAGTAGATAAATAAGGCAACCCAAAAAGCAAGGAGGAAATTAACTTTTCTAAGTAAGCTGTGGGGAACCACGTGGGGTGCGAGTGAGAAAATACTCAGTAAAGTTTACCATCAGAGTATATGCTTTAATCTAGAATAAGGATCATCCGCATAATGCTCAGGATCAAACACCACACTGCAAGAACTGAATAAAGTACAAAACCAGGCACTTAGGGTCATCACAGGAGCAATGAAAACAACACCAATAATGGAGATGGAGAAATTGTGGAGGATACCAGCACTGAGAGAACGGAGGGACACAAGGGTGCTGATACAGGCAGAAAAATGTTCATGTATGCTGCTGATACATCCAATGAATGACCGATTCTAAAATCTTGCATTGGAATGGCTTAACAGAAGCAGTTTTATCCTCCAAGCCAAACAAATTTGTAGACAAATGCCAGACATACCAAGAGTTGTCAGCCCCCTATTGCCTATACCAGAACAGACTCCCTGGACAGAGGTATCTAGATTGTCAATAAAAATATGGACAGCAGAAGTGAAAGGAGTACTTGGCAAGAAGGAATATAATAGTATACAGCATAAAACAATCACTCTCAGTTTCTTTGATGAAAAATACCCACAAGACCTATGGGTTCATCTATACACAGATGGATCAGCACAGAATGCAATAAAGAATGCGGGGGGAAGGGGAGAAAGGAGCATATGGAGTACCCAAATAACACATGGGATATGAATAGAATAGCAACAGGGAAATATTGTTACAATTACAAAGCAGAATTCCAAACAATAAAATTGGCAATAGAAGAACTGCTAAACAGTAATCTTAGCCCACAGCCTGAAGTGTTTCTGACAGATGCAAGATCATCACTTCAGACACTACAATCCAGAGAATTGCCACATCTGCAGAATATAGTTCATAGAACTCTACAAGCACCACAAGGTCACCGTGCAGTGGATCCCATCTCCCTGTGGAATATCAGGAAACAAGAGAGCAGATAAGCTGGCAAAGGAAGGCACAACAGGCACACAACTAGATGCACCGGTTATATACCATCAGAAGAAACAGATAATCAAATCAATCAGAGGACCACAAGCTCCAAATCAGGATGTCTATAATAATATCAATAGATATGAACAAGTTATCGTTACACATCTCAGAACAGGGCACAATCAACTCTACAGTCACATTTATACAAAATTCAAGATTGGCACTTCAGCTGCATGTACATATGGACAGGTGCCCCAAACTGCTGAACGCATACTTCAAGACTGCAGTGAATATAGTAGACTGGTGAAAACCTATTGGCCCATAGATATACAATAGACTACAAAACTATATGTGACATTGCAAGAATTACAAAAAACAGTAAAATTTATATAGGAAACAACATTGCAGATGTAGACAATACTTCAGGCAAACAAAAGATAGATAGATACCATTTATCCTTTTATTCTTTATTTGCTCAATGGACAACTTTTTTCTCATTTCTTCATTTTTTATCTTATCTCTCAGACTATTTCTTGTCATGCATTTAACACATTTTGTTAAGTTTTTTCAGCTTATGTTTTTACAGTATGGGATTGCCAGTCCTCCTTTCTCGCCTCATACGAACATACCTGGTACGGTACAACGCCACTATTCTTTACTCCCCTTTTGGGCCCCGGCAGCGCACGGGCTGGATGGAATAATCTTAAAAGAATGGCAAGAAACAGAACAACTTGGAAAGTATTTCTAGGAAACCTATGCTCCACAGGGAGCAAAAAAGTAGAAGAAGAAGATTTAACACATTTAATTTTGGTGGGTATTATTTTTCTTATTGTTCTGGAGTTTAGCATCCAGGTCTGGCGTTTGAAATATGATTGTGTTGTATGCTGCCTATTGTGTCTCTAAGATTATTTATTTGGTAATAAATAAGATTATATTTTACAGCAATGATTTGTTTTGAACATCCTTGAAATTACTAATTTTAAATTTACTTTTTATCAATCTTGACAAAACATGTTCAGTCATCAGGCATACATACATTATTGAAGCGCTGCTTAACTCATATCTTGTTGCTTTGCTTATTCATCATTTGTCAATTACAACTATAGTTTATTTACCTGGTATTTGCTTCATGTATCCAATGCTTTCCATTGTGCTTGCATGAAAAACAAATAGATTTTGCATTTCAGAAAAATTTATTTAAAATTAAATCTGTGTCCAGAAGTTATTCACTCTGTAGTTCCTTATATTTTGGCAGCAATTTTGGCAGCAATTTTCACAACTTTCCACTCATTTTTACTTGTCTTCGATAATTATGTGAGTTTCTATTATATTTATAATAGCTACCAAGTGTAATTATGATTTTTAAGGAAAAAAATCTATAAGCTTCTTAAACTGAAAGACAAAATTTATTAGATAAACATTCAGCCTGTCCAATATCAATATAGGTCAAACATAGATCTATCTAGACCAACTATTACTGGTATAATTATGAGTACTGAAGACAAAATGTTTAGTTAAAATAAAACTAAGGTCATTAGTAAATATGTCAGCCTCTGAAGATAAAAATTAACCAAATCTTGAGAGGGAATGACTCTTTATTTCAGTGACAGAAATAATCTCCACAAATAACTATCAAATGAAAATCATCTAATGCTTATATTGTTGCTATAAAGATATACCCTAATAAAGTAACCAAAATAATAGAATGGGGTGTTCAAATTAAGCAACAACTTTAATGTCCAGAGCCAACTATAAAGTGAAAGTCTTTACTATTAGACAGATTTTTATTTGCTATTTATGCACAAAGAAACTATCATTTTGAAGCATAGATCTTAGATGTGCACGTACTATATTATGTTATAGCATATTAACTAAGATTCTAGCACATTTTGTGCACATACAAAGTAAAAATATAAATAAATGTTTAATTCATATCTCACTGGTTTTCATTTCTTTCCATGGTGTTGATCCCTAAACTGATGATCCATTGAAGGATAATTACATCGGGTAATTAAAAAAAATGACACAATCTGATGATAACAACCAACAATGCAGACATAAACCTTTGCTGACAGAAATGTATTTATTTGTGTATTGTGATGTAATTATTATTTCAGCAGTAGTCAAATGTGCAACATGCTGTATAGCTTGTGAGATAACTCTTGTAATACCATGATCTGTGTTAGTATCAAACCCAAGGATAACATTTTTCTATATTAATTGTTGCATTGCTATGTCATCAGTTTACACATAGTGGTTGACTGTATTTTTAAAAAATATATTGTTGCCCTAAACAAACAAAACTATAATACAGCTTTAAAAAAAAACAATAACAGTAAAGTATAATAAACGATAACGGTACAAAAATGTCATAAGAAAAGTATAAGTAACTACCATGATTGTTTCTTGCAACCAGAAAATAAAACAAAACAACAAATGGGAAATTATGAAGGTGAGCCAAAACATGAAGTGAAGTGAAGGCATTAATACATGATACCCCAGATGTGAAAGGAAAAACAAGCGATGCTGCATATAATTGTGATGTTGCAGTAAAGCTGGTGAGCAGGGAATGAGTTGAACACAATGAATTGTGACAGATTTACATAGAACAATACAAAACAATCACATTGTGGCCTTCACGCAGTCTTTCTTAGAAAACAACAGGAGCAGACAGAGAGAAATGTAATAGAATCTAACTACATTAGAGGCATGTATGTGCATATTAGTGTGTATGTATATATACATGCATACAGAGGTATATGTAGTAGGAAACTCTTTGTACAGAGCTTCGCAGCAGGAGGCAATCTGATCATCAGAAGCGGACCCGTCAAGCAAGTGTTTTGGCCCTTTAGCTTCTTGACACTCTAGGTTATCAGCTTGCAGGGTGCCGACCCGGTCAGCCATTGGTCCTGGTCTTTCCCAGTGTCATCTGTCTTTCCAGATGTCCGGATATATATATATATATATATATATATATATATATATATATATATAATGTGGCCCTTATATAATAATATAATAATAATATATGTATATATATAATGTGGCCCTTAGTGTCTTGTCAGATGGTTTAGTGGAGGTTATTGTGTATTTTTTTTTAGGCTTTTGTTTTTGTAGAACAGCTTCTCTCTTCTGATTCTGTCGATGATTGATAAATGCACTCGGCCACAGAATTAAGAAGTCAGGCCCACTGAAATATATATGTGTATGTGGATTTCACTTGCATGTAGCTGTGATGTATCTGTGCCTAGTAATATTCTTACTGTCTGATGTGGAGAGGAGGGTTGATTGCTGTGTCTGTCGCCTACACACAACCCCATAATCCAAACCAAACCCTCTTCCACTTTCCCCCTCCCTTACTCTTTAGCTTTAGTAATAGTGAGTGAGTGGATTAACTCTCAATACCCTCCCCTTTTCATCTCTTGCTATTTTCATGTCTCTCAACTGAAGACCATTTTCCGCATCACATTTCTGTGGAGAGGACTTTGGTTCCCTCACAAAGCTAAGTTTGTTACAATTTTATTGTAATTCCTTCTTTTCACTAGTTTAAGTTACTGCCTATAATGTAGTTAGATTCTATTACACTTCTCTTGCATGTCTGTATGTTCATATTGCTTTTGTTTTCTGAGGAAGGCAGTATATAGACCAAAACATCATAGTTCTGTATTGTTTTCCCATGTAAAGTTGTCACAATACACTATGTTCAACTCATTGCATAAAAAAAATAAAACATTTAGAGTAGAGAAACTAAGTTAAGCTACAAAAAAAGGAACTCAGATTATCCATTGCATATATATTACTACGAGGGTGACAGACTCATAGGAAAAGTTCATCATAAATATATAAAATATATGAGCAGTTGCAAGTTATAGTCTGTGCACTGAAGTTTGAATGAATGTCTAAGAGGTAGAATGTGCAGCATTATAGGATCATTGACAGAAAAAAAAAAAGATAGGAGAAACAAAAGTAACATTTGAAATCTTAATGTAAAATGTAAACAAAATTATATTGACAGCAGAGGACTAAACTACAGGATGGCAGTTCAGATAGAATCAGGTTGAGCTAAGGTTAGTTGATTAACCAAATTATAGAAATGAATATTTCAGTAAGGCAGAGTATGTTGTATTATACTAGGATAATGCACACAGTAGTAATAACTATTGTTTACAATAGCCCTATGACAAAAACACAGTATACCAGAAATTGAGAAACAAATATTTCCATTAAGGACAACAAAGTGTATTAATCACCTGTAAACATAGAACTTCCTACTTCATTAGAATAAAGAAACAGTTTATACCAGGTTGTAATCCAACCATACAGCCACAAACTAATGACCACAAATAAGTTCTTATATTCAACAAGATCTACAATTATCATTGCAAAAGCACATCTTGTAAGAATTTTTAATAATTTGGAAGGAATTATAAATCACTACAAGACATTTATAATGAAATTACAAACCATCTGTGTGACTTTCTGCTTTTTTTTCCTTTTAAAATAAATCTACAACTCTTTTATAAAATTGTGCAGCTAAGGAAATATGCATTGCTGTGCTGAAATGCAAGTATTCATTGAATAACAATTTTTAGAATGGGAATTATCTAAAGGTGTATTCTTTATAAGTAATAAATTAATTTAATATATACATATATATCATACTATCTATCTATCTATTGTCCCTTCGAGCTGAAGATGGCAAATAGGGCAGAACCACAACCTCAAAAACAGAAACTTTGCGTGAACAAATGGAACATTTGCAGCGATCACTACTTCTAAAATCAACAGCTCTGTTTCCATAACAATACCTTTTACAATGACAGCTTGTCAAGCCATCAATCACCCTCCTTAGTTGCCTCTTATGACATGATATATCATACTGCTTACAAATAATAAATAAAAGTAATACAACTTTAGCACCTCAAAAAGTTTATGTATCATGAATTTTTTGTGGTTTTGTAAAGATTCTTTAAAAGTCGATTTACCTTAAAATAAATATGGAAGATTGAACAAATATTTGAACAGATAAGGGAAATTTAAGTGAATTTTGTTTAAAATTCATGTCAAGAGCTGCAATTCTTCCAGTGAAAATAATGTGTATAAAGTTATTCAAGCATAGCATTGTAACAAGCTTTGTAAAGTATAGCATTTTGAAAAATAAATCAAGCAGTAATAAAGGGAATAATACTTGTAGGTAAAGTTCTCCGTGGTGGTAATGTACGTTGTGTTGTCGTTGTTGTCGGTTTCGCTGTTGTTGTTGTAACTCGACTCCCTTATAAAAGAAACCAACAATTTTTAGCTGTATAATTTCATAATTTTCATGAGATGATTTGCATAGTGCTCATCATGATGTTTACAATTTCATTAATCCATCATTAAAATCTCAAATGTAAAATCTCAAAGCAGGCCCTCAATTGGGAACCTGAGAGTAAAAGAAGTAGAGGCCGGCCTAATTAATATTATCATCACCTCTCTCAAGTTTTTATACAACAAAATGCATTTTCCTTAGACTTCAGTATTCAGTGTACGAAGTTAAGAATTCTGATTTTCTGCTCATTTAATGTGGTATAAATTTTTAGCTGCAGAAGATGTACAGACGAAACAAAGATCTGGATTAGCTAACAAAATGCAGCATAACAATCCTGCACTAGTAGCTGAACTGTTCATCCATGTTGTAATAACATGAGCTATCTGACCAGTGGTTACCATAGCAGGGTCAGTGATCTAAAGCTGATCAAGACTTCATCTCTCAGTTGGGCTCCCTACGGTCTGAATCAAAACAGATTGGCTAATGAGGTGAGGATTTAAGTAGTTGTCATAGTGCTGAGGTCTGATGGTATAAAAGATCTAGTATTGCAGTACTTCTATGATGGAAAAGATCCAGCTGTTCCAGCATAACCCAGGAAATCATAAAAGCATCACCATCCTTATGTTATCATATTTTGTTTATAGTAACAAACTATCATTATATGTGAAGCGGCAACAAATGTTTACTTCCTATGATACAGTATTGGTAGTTCAAGATGATGAAGATTTTAGGACAACATAACAAATAAAAGATTTTGGTTTTCTTGATTTTTAACCAAATTGTTAACATCATAATCCTCATGAGCAGGCCAGTTTCCCTCCAGCTATTATTAACAGACAAAAACTAAAAGCTTTGACAAGTTTGTATAGTGGAGTCTTGGATTCAAACTTCTGCAGAATATGAATATATCATAGAACAACTAATTATCACTACAGTTGCTATGTCAGGAGATGGCCTACTGTTAGCTCTAGCTAAAGACTTGCAACTATAATTTCTATCTCTAAGCGACCATCTCTGGCTCCGTGTTTCTAACTATCTCTGCGTCCCTACCCCTCATTGATTCTGACTGACTTATCTGTTGCAGGGTCTCACTATATATACAGTACGTTTAGTGACAGGTGGTTTAGAATTCTACACTTGACCAGATATTGTTGAGGTGTCAGCCATCTGTTCTTTTGGATATTTGTGTGTGTGTGTGTGTGTGCACATGAGCATGTGTGTGTCAACCATGCAGTTTCAGACTTCCTGACTGGATGCTGTCAAAGTGTCATACTTCTGATGTATTTTGTCCAGGTGATATCTGGTCAACTGTCGAAAAGTTGTCCACAAGTTAAGGCTTTGACCATCTGCTTGAATCCAACTAAAACATGTTCTACAGGTACACTGCCCCTAGTGCACAGACCTGAGAAGAGCAGTGTGGTCCACACCCACATCCCTGGAAGAGAAACTATATGGGGCAATCAAATCGCTTAAACAGACAGCTGACTTCATAAGAGAGTCTGGAATCCTACTCTGATTGAGACTTGATCACAGAGAGAGAGAGAGAGAGAATCCAACTAACACCTGCAATCTAGTCTTTCCGACAGGAAGTTGTTGAAGTATTAATAAAAGTGTCAAGCTTCATCCAGTCTACCTGCAGCCTGCACTCCTGACTGGAAGTTGTTACACATGTCAAGCATTTGTTTGCTTGTGAAGCTTAGAAGTATATAGTCTACTGCATCTGTCTGCACCTATACCCTAATGCACATATCCAGTTGTTCCCCCCTCCAATACTATTACACTGAGACTAAGAAAAAACAGTTCCTACTGACACTGTGGCAGTAAATCAACATAGTAATAGTTCATGTTGTAAATAAAGATAGAGCAAAATCCACTACAAATTTATGAAAACATGTTACTTTTACTTTTACCAGAGATTCAGAATGATAGTATGACCTTTTCTAACCCTCCTGAGAGTTTAATACTCAATTAAAGTAATAAATCTATGTAATTAAATCAGGCAAAAACAGTTTTCAAAAAAATAAGGAAGATACTATGCAATCCATTTTTGACAACAGAAACAAGAAAAAGAGTTCTTAAATGTTATGTTGAGCCAGTCTTAATGTATGGAGGTGAATCATGGACAATAGGACAACAGACAAGGAAATCACTGGAGTCTGTAGAAATGTGGTTTTATAGAAGAATGTTGAGAATACCATGGACAGCTAAGTTATTGAGTTATTTGCGGGTCATCATCATTGCACTCCGAACATGTCCATAGGTGCTCAGATCCCCTCCTCAGCAATTCCCTCGGTGTCCAGCGACTGACAACTCCAGTTCTATGTTGGTTGATAAGTCTTCTTACACGCCCGCTAAGTTTCTCATTTCTGGCTGTGCCCATCTTAACTCCCATTTCCATCATCCGAAGAAGTGATGTGGATATGTGTTTGTCAAAGTCCTGTGCTCTTCCCACATCTCAGAGGGCATTGATGATGTCCGCCCGATCCATTGGTTGCCCATCCTCAACGACATCGCAGCTAGCCAACCTGTCCGCTCTTTCATTTCCCCGTACTTCCGCATGTCTAGGGACATAGACAAAGGTGACCTTACATATTTTGGATTTCTGCAACGACTCTACCCATTGCATGCGTACAGAGCCTGCCTCCACTTTTTTTATCATGCTCGTCGAATCACTCAGTATACATGCATGGGTGTAGTCTTGTGACTCTAACCATTTGAATGCCTTGGTCACTGCCATGCCAGAGAAACATTAAGTCAGAGGAAAAGAAGATGATCTCAAGAAACACTGAAAAGAACTCTAACAAAAGAGGTAAGGTTAGACTCACTCTCTATAATCAAACAGCTCACCCAGAATAGAGACAGTTGGCGGGAGACTCTATGGCCCTAAGTGCTGTCTAACAGCACTGACAGTAATCATGAATCAATCAAGAAACAAGAGAATCACAATACAAGCCGTCAAATGGGAAACTGTAGAAAAAAAGAAGCTAACCTAGAAGAAGACAATTAAAGAATTGCAATAAGAGAAGCAAAGACATGAGGCATTACCCATTTGTTGCAGACTGTGAGGCTTGCACAGAGCAGGACTGGTGGCATGATATGCTCCATGCCTGTGAAACAGCTGATGACTGTGATATTAATAGCAGTGAATCACTAGATCTGGGGATTCATTTTATTACTGCCTTTATGCTGCCTTTGCTCCTTGAGGAACTAGCTAAAAAAACCACCTTGAGCTTTCATGATGGAGATTCCAGCAAAACGACTATAACTTTACATACAAGATAATAGAGAGTTTATTGTTTCCCCAAAAAGACGTGTTTATTGTTTCCCCAAAAAGACGTTGAGGTTTATCACCAACTTTCTTATATGTAATTCTATGACAAATTCTAGGAAAACTATAGCAAGCAAAGAAGTAGTATGGTCACAGTCCTTGCATTCAGTTAAAGATTTATTTAAATGAGCACTTACTTGTTGGTGGTGGCATTGTGAATACCCCTAAAAGAATAAAGAGAGAGGTATAGAAGTTAAATTACAATTATAATATAAACTGAATAATTTTAAATGGTATGTATTTTATTTGATAGTGCATTGAATTTTCAAAATAATATGTGTAAGCAGTTTTTGTGCGATGGGAAAGCTATGTCTAAAAATATTTTTAAAAAAGTACTGGATACACATTAAATAAGATTTGTATATTATATAATATGTGTAAGATCAACAAAATATGAGTGTAGACAGTCAGAGAAATATAATCACACAATGTCATGGTAAAGCTGGTGTGACAAAACAAAATAACTAAAAACTGGATGTTACAGCTTTGTGGGTATGACAAGGCTGGACAAATCAATGTTATGTTCAAAAGGTCTTCAATCTATCTATCTATTGAGCTTTCAAGCCGTGGCCGCTCCTTAGGACATAGACCCAGATACTCTTTCTCTTATCTAAATTTTTATTCCAGCATTTTTCAATTCTTGTAAAGATCTTTTATCAAATCTCGCCATTTGTCTCTGTTCTGTACAAACAACTCTTATCTCATTGAGGCAGCTGATTCCTGCTGCTCTTGCCTCTCTGATCAATGTTCTTCTCAGTGTCTCTCTGGGTCGGCCTCTTTTCCTCTTACCTGTTGTTTCCCACATGAGGGTTTACTTTGTTATTCGGTTATTATCTCTCCTCATCACATGTCCAACATATGATCATCATCTTTTCTTGATTACTGAAGGTATATTAGTGGTTGATTGGCGATTTCTCTAATTTATGAATTCGTTCCATGCAATACCAAGTATTTTCCTTAGACATTTATTTTCGAATGCATTCAACTTTGTTTCAATGTCTTTTGTTGTTTTCCAGCGCTCACATGCCTATATAAGAGTTCATAGTATATTTCATTTGAATAGTCTAAGTTTTGTGTTTGTGCTGATGAGTTTTGATTTCCACAACTTTTCAAGGCTTCTGAAAGACATTGCTGCTTTAGCCATTCTGATTCTAATTTCTTTACTTGTATCCCCTTCCCAATCTATGTGACTTACAAGATAGATAAAGTGATTGATCTCTTCTACTGGTTTGTTTTCCCTGTATATTCTGTCATCTGTTGTAATTAAGCTTTTCATGACTTTAGTCTTTTCATGATTGATCTCAAGCCCAATTTTGCTGGCATTGATGATAATTCATTTGTGTTTTCCTACATCGTTTTTATCTGACTGCTGATGAGGACTATGTCATCAGCAAAGTCGAGGTCCTCCATATGGTCTCCTTGTATCCATTTGATGCCTTTGTGGCAATAATTTGTCAATAAATACAAAAATGAGGTGTTATATGGCACTGAATGTTCTGTGAAAGAGTGGTCTGAAGATTGGAAAGAGGGGACCCAAAAAAGGTGAAAACACATGAAACATTGGAGAGTAATGATCACTGACTAATATAGCATGTAGTCTAACTAGAGAAAAGAAATAAATGAGTTAATACCACTTGAGTTTAAAGTATCAAAATGGGCTGCAAGATAGTTTTCATGAGTCAACTGATTATGATGTTCCAGAGAGAGCACGAGATAATGCCAGTAACCCAAGGTCATAGTGACAAGGAGAGTTGAACCAAAAAACTGACATAATGAGACATGCCACTGAAATGCTCGAGAAAACAATCGCCTAAATGTTTAATCATTTCACCAATATATATATGAGAGACCAGCAAAGCTTCAGACATAACATTTATAAACAACAAGCTGGATATTGCAAATGTTTCACAAAGAGCTATAAAGAAAATTGTATTGTGTAGGATGAAAAGGAACAGTGAAATCCCCAAAATAGATTTTAAAAAAAAAACAAAAGAAGTATCTTAAAAAAATGGAGGTAAACTAAAGCTGGCTAGTAAATTTGATTAAACTACAAAAA
Source organism: Megaustenia siamemsis (assembly GCA_032433765.1). Taxonomy (NCBI): domain Eukaryota; kingdom Metazoa; phylum Mollusca; class Gastropoda; order Stylommatophora; family Ariophantidae; genus Megaustenia; species Megaustenia siamemsis. Next base: position 34,580,101 of record JAVIAB010000145.1, on the reverse strand, counting down.
CTCACATACTTTGGCGAAATCAAATATTAGAATGAATTTGAAAGGGCAGTAAAAGGACAGAACAGTTCCTGTAAAGAAGAAAGAGATGAGAGTGACTTTGAAGATGAGCCGTCAAGGACTACATACAGATTACTCACTTAGGTAGATAACACAATAGAACAATGATAAACAGAATGAGAGATCACTCCTCTAGACAGGAACAAAATCTAATTACACAAAAGATTTATATTTCTCTAATATATACTGTATATAATTCAATGTTTCCTTACTTGGACAAGCAGAAGCAAAGATAATATCATCAACAGATTGCAGCTCATCAAAGTCTGCCACCTTAAAGCTGTAATCTTTGGTCGGTTGACTTGCAATGCCATCAAGCTCACGATAGTCTGTTAGACCAATCCCAATGCTGTAAATGGTGATTCCATCATCACGTGCACTCTCAGCAGCAGGAATTGTTTGTTCAGCACCCATATTTGACACGCCATCTATTTCAGGTATAAAAAAATTTTTTCATAGAAATAAAACTAAAACATTCCATAATTTAAAATCTAAATTAAGAAATTCAAATAAATACACACACACATATGTTCTCATAACAAGATTATTATCAGACCCAGAAGAAGATGGATAGATGCAGTGACAGAGACATGTAAAAACAAAAGAAAATCACTAATTCAGACAGTTCGAGCAGCTCAAGAACAACAAATGATATAAACCACGACACCTTTTAGGTATCAGTGGAAAGAGCAAAGAAGAAGAACAAGATTATGTTTATACCTCTTCTTCTTCTTCTACCTTTTTAGCTCCCAGTGGAGCATAGGTCTTCAACAAACACTTTCCAAGTCCTGTTTTTTTGCCATTCTTTTAAGATCATTCCATGTCTTCCCCATCATCTTCATCTCTACTTCTATCTGTCTCCAAGAATTCCTTTGTCTTCCTCTTTGTCTTTTCCCCTGGAGATTCCAAAAAAGGGCCTGTTGTGTAATACTCTCAGTTGGCTTCCGTAGTGTGTGTCCTATCCAGTGCCATCGTCTTCGCTGTATTTCTTTATCCACTGGTATTTGACTGGTACATTTCCATAATTCTATGTTAGTGATTTTGTCCTGCCATTTCCATCCTTTTATTCTGCATAAGCATCCATTAATGAAAGTCTGCATCTTCGTGATTGTCAATTTTTTGTTCTCCTTGTTTCACAGCCTTATAATAGGACCGACTTAACATTTGAGTTGAAAATTTTTATTTTTGTATTTAACCTAATTTCTTTGGATTTTTATATGTTTGCCAGTGCAATGAAAGCTCCTCTTGCTTTTGATATCCTTATTTTGGTATCATTTTCTGTACCTCCTTCTTTATCTATATTACTGCCCAGATATATGTAAGATTGTACATCTAGTAGAGGTATTTCTCCTAGTTTTATTTGGTTATTGCCAACTGTATTAATTCTCATAATGTTGGTCTTATCTTTATTAATCTTCAGTCCTAGCTGTTGTGATCTCTAATCAAGTATGCTCATTTTATTCTGCATCTGTTGATGGCTGTGTGATAGGAGAGCTATGTCATCAGCAAAGTCTAAATCATCAAGTTGTTTGGTCAGTGACCAATGGATCCCATTTCTGTTGTTTTGAGTTATTTTCATAATCCAATCTATGGCCAGTAGAAAGAGAAATGGAGACAGAAGGCATCCCTGCCTTACTCCTGTTCTTATTTCAAATGCTTCTGTAAGCTGTACTTCATGCACCACATTACATTTTGTTCCTTCATACATTGTTTTTATCAGGTTAATAAACTTTATGGGGATTCCGTAATGATTCAGCAACTTCCAAAGCATTCTTCTGTCTAAACTATCAAATGCCTTTTTGTAATCTATGAATCCAATATAAAGTGGGGATTTTAGTTCTAAACTTTGTTCAACTATTATACGTAGAGTAGTTATTTGACCAGCACATGATCTGTTCTTCCTAAAACCTGCTTGTTCATCTCTCAAATGTTTCTCTATGGCCTCTTTTAGTCTCTCCAGAATGATTCTGCTTAATATTTTTCCTGGCACTGATAGAACTTCCTTTCTTTGGTAGTTTGATCATATAACCTTCTTTTCAGTCTTTAGGTATTTCTTCCCTCTCCCAAATTTTATCCAATAGATTATGTAACATCTTGGTAGAGGTGTTAATATCTGCTTTGATGGCTTCCATAGGAATTTCATCTGGTCCTGTGGCTTTACCATTTTTTAATAGTTTTATGGCTTTCATTATTTTTTCTTTGCTTGTGTTTCCACAATTAACGTGTAACTCTTCTTCTGCTGGTAGTATATCTGGAGGATTATTTGAGCCAGGTCTGTTCAAAAGTTCTTCAAAGTGCTCTTTCCATCTCGCCATTTGTTCCCTTATATTACTAAGCAGATTTCCTTTCTTATCTTTAATAAAGGCATTGATCTGTTTGTATTTTCCACTTAATTTCTTGGTGCTGTTGTACAGTTCTTTCATATTTCCCTTATCTGCTGCTTCTTCTACCTCTTTAGCTAGTGCATCTATATATTTCCTCTTATCCCTTTTAATGTATCTTCTCACTTCTTTGTTCACCTGTGTAAGCTTCCTGTGTCTTGGCTTTATTACTTCTCGTTTTGCTTTTATTTATGTCTGCTTTCTTGTTCTTTCTTTCTTTAATTTTATCCAGGGTCTCTGCTGTCATCCATGCCTTATTCTGGCGTTCTCTTTTCCCCAGTGTTTCTTCGCATGTCTCTTTCCGTATATCTTTTACCTGTTTCAATGATCTTCTATATTTATTGTATTTTCTAGCTGTTGGAGGACTTGGTATTTGTTTGATATAATGACTGCGAATTTATCTTTAATTCCTTGTTCTTTAAGAAACCCTACATTTAAATACTTTCTACCCTTATTCATTGTAGTATACCTTTTTAGTTTAATTTTAAGTTTGGCTATCAGAAGATGATGATCAGAAACTACATCTGCCCCTCTATATACTTTTACATCCTGTAAGGATGACTTAAACTTATTATTAATACATATGTGATCAATTTGATTTTCCGTTCTATGATCTGGTGACACCCATGTAGCTTTGTGTATTCTTTTATGTTGGAATATTGTTCCTCCTAGGCTCACTTGATTAAGGGCGCATAAATTTACAAATATCTCTCCATTCTCGTTTATATCTCAAAGTCCATGTTTTCCCATTCGAAGACTCTGTTGTCTGATCTTACTTTAGCATTTAGGTCTCCCATCAAGTTTATAATATCCTTGGCTCGTCTTGTATCCATCTGGCATTGTAGCCGTTTACAGAAATCATCTTCAACTAAATCGTCCTTATCGTTGGTTGGTGCATAGCATTGGATAATGTGTAATTTTATTTTGTTTTTAGTTGTTTTAAATGTTGTTCTCATTAGTCTTGGTCCTACTGCTTCCCATTCTATTAGTGTCTTCTGTGCATTCTTTGATAACATTATAGCTACCCCTTCACTATGTTGTGCTCCAGGTTCCTGGTGTCCTGATGATAAAATCATCTCTCCCGTATTTAATTTTATTCTTTCCATTCCTAGCCATCTTGTTTCATACATTCCCAGAATACCTATCTTGTAATTTCTCATTTCTGCTGCTACCTGTGCTGCTTTTCTCTGTTCATTTAAGGTACGTACATTCCCAGTGTCAATTCTGGAGGATATACTGGTAGACAAAGGGTGAGTTTTCATATTTCATTCATTATTAATCTTTTACATGTAATCATTTTTTTGCAACCTGTATTGTGTTTTGGCTGTTATAATAATATTTAACTTTGGTAGTCAATAAATTATAAAGCTGCAGTCAGCCTTTGTTTATTATTTTTTTCATTCTTTTATACTTTCTAACAGCATGTAGTGCTGACTGATGTAATTTAATAAAACAGAATATCACTGCACTCTGTGTGTGTGTGTGTGTGTGTATGGCATGCATGATGGTTGTGTATGTGCTTTTAAATGATTTTGTTCAGTTGAACAAAATTATGCCTTGTAATATCTTACTAACTAATTTTATAAAGTTCAAACTTGTATATAACTTTTAATTTGAGAGAGAAAATAATTATACAATTTCTTGGCTTCCCTGATGAACATTATTGTTTCTAAACATGTTATCATTGCTTGGAGATAAGGAGATACTGCATATTGCAAATCGCTTCAATCAAGTTGTACAATTTGCTCATTTGATTCATTTTAACATCTATAAAGAGACACCAATCTTATGAATAATGTCTCCAGCCTGACAACAGTAACAGCTGGTATACAGATTTCAATTGAGTTATTTGCAGGTCATCATAATTGCACTCGAACATGTCCATAAGTGCTCAGATCCCCACCTCAGCAAGTCCTGCAGTGTCCAGCGACTGACGACTCCAGTTCTGTGTTGGTTGATAAGTCTTCTTACACACCCACTAAGTTTCTCATTTCTGGCAGATTTCAATAGTTTATGCAAACACAAGCTAAATAAATAAGAACAATTCAATCAAAAGTACTGAAACCTGTAATTATAACTGAATATTTTCAGATTGTGATAACAATATGATTAAAATTCCATATCTGATCAATGGTTCCATCATATTTTCTAGTTTGTTAAAATGTCATGCTAAGCATTTGCTTGGACTGAAACATCTTCTGAAAACCATAAGCTGTTCTTAGAAAATATAAACTCCATTAATCCTCCATCATCAACTCTATCTACCACTAAAATTATTGTGTCGTTTATTATCATCTTTTTTAGAATGAAGCTAATGAAATATTTATTTGTAAAACAAACTTTTAATGGAAAAAAAAAATTCAATAAAATATTTTGTTATTGCAGTTATATTTTTCAGACTAATATTTTAATAATATAGCACACTGACAACATAATATTAACCACATTTATATAGAACGTAAATAGAAATATTATTTTCACTGAAATTAGAGTGATCTTACCTGTTATCACAATGGCAATATTAGGTACATCAGGTCTGTCTCCATTAATTGGTGTAAACATTACATTCTGCATTGTATTCAAAGCCCCAACAGTGTTAGTACCACCATATGAGTACGGGATTTTTCGCACGGCTTGGAGAATGTCTCGTGATCGTTTATATGTTTTAAGCTGGAAGATCTGGTGTATTTCACTGCTGTACACAAGCACTCCCACTCGAACATTGCCACTGTCGATGTCACTCTTGTTCAGGAAGTCAGTCACAAATAACAGCACCTAACAAATCAATGTTTAATTGAGTACAAAGCAAGTTTATGTGATAACAAAAAGAGAAATGAAGAAATTTAGAAAATAATAGAAGTAATATAATCCTGAGCTACATGTTGAGATGACAATTAAATGGTTTGGACGTATAATATGGTTATTGGTATACATCATTCCTCAACAACCATTAGCAAACAGATATCTGACAAAATATCTGACATAACGCAAAATACCATTTGTTAGACAAACCAAAGAGCACTGTTGAGATCATTCCATTTTTTTCTCAATGCTGAAAGGCAAATGAGAAAAGAGAACTAGAACAAAAACAAATGAATATAGCAAATTTTATTTGTTATACTCAGGTTACATGTCCTTTGCAGAATGTTGCATTACCCACAGCACATCTGAAAGAATCTCTGTCTATGGCCATATCTCCCACTTCTTCTGTTGTCATGTTCAAGGTCTCTTTATTGTCTTGGAATCATCTTCTTCTTGGTCAAACCCCGATGCATCACCTTGGAACCATGCCTTCTATTATTTTTCTTTTCAGCCTAGCGCTGTGTCTTTTGATGTTGACATAGTATTTTAATTTCCTCTATTGAATGGTGTTTATAAAACAGTACTTTTTAATATTTAAGTCTCATAATTTGTCTTCATTGCTCTTTTTCATTATACAAGGTATATTATAGATTTTTTGCATCATTTTGTTTTTTATGTTAGATGAATGACAGGAAAGTCTGAGAGATAAGATCAGAAATGAAGAACTGAGAAAAAAGCTAGGAATAGCCCCCGCCATAGAATATATAAGGAAACAGCGATAAAATGATTTGGCCAAGTGACAAGGCAGAAAAATCAAAACTCAACACAACGAGCATTCAACAAACGTTGTGAGAACACCAGACCCAAGGGGCGGACAAAAAAGATGGATCGATGGAATATTAGAAGCACTAGGAAACATAACAGCAGCAGAGGTGAACAGAAGAACAAATGACCGCAGATTGTATCTCCCCTCGACGCTGAAAGGTAGGTGAGGAAGGAAAGAGGAAGAAGATTTTGTTCAAATGAATAGATTTTCCTCCTTGTTGTTTGTGAGACTGTGCAAGATTTACAACCATATGTTGCTATAAAAAAAAATACAAGAGCCCTCAGTAAATTTAATTTTTGATACTAGAAGTAACATTTATACGTATGATTACAGAAGATGACAGATGACACAAAAGACATAAGAACTAAAGTGTTTGCTATGACTATATAAACAAATGTGCAGAAAAATATATTACTTGTTAGCTTACCTTTTTGAAGTTAGCCTCAGTGACACTTGTTGAAGAGTCAATGACAATAATGAGATCAGCACTGCTCAATGCACAGTCTATACCAAATATAATTTTTCAGTACTGAGTTTACATAAATAAACAAATAATAATTTAATAAATGCAACAAAAATGTCATATTAATAGTCATTTCATATGTAATAGAGAACATAATGACAAATATTTACAAATCCCTAGAACTAGGAGTTTTCAACATTTTTATCTTTTGCTTTCTGTTGACGTCTGCTGCTGTCATGTTTCCTAGTGTTTCTAATATTCTGTCATTCTATCTATTTTTGTGGTCGGCCTTTGAGTCTCATGTTATCACAATGTTTATTATGGCTTATGTTGCATTTTGGTATTTCTGCCGTATGTGGCCAAACCATTTTATCTGCTGTTTGTTCATGTATTTTATGATGGAAATTACTCTTAGCTTTTTTACTCAGTTCTTTATTTCTGATCTTATCTCTCAGGTTGTTTCTTGTCATTCACCTAAAACATTTAATCTCAGAAGTGGTTATTTGCCTTAATGTTCTTAAGTCTGGAGTCCAAGTCTGGCAATAGTAGCATAATGTTGGAATGAAGATTGTATTGTAGAGTGCCCATTTTGCTTCAAGAATTATTTCCTTCTTGAAAATAGTGATGATAATGAAGTTTTGTTGCATCTTCAGTCTATTTCTGCTGTTTGCAAATTTGCTGTTTGTCACTAGATTTCCTAGATATTTAAATTCCTCCACTTATTTTAATTTTCTGTGCACTGTGCTATCTATCGTTATGTTGATGTTCTGGTTCTCTTTTGCGATATTCATGACTGTTTTGTTGATGTTGATTTTCATGTTGTTTGAGTGCCTCTTAACTGTTTCCCTCTCATTACACACAGCAAAATAATGACTGCTTCCTCCTGGTGGTGGTAGTAATTTTGGCTGGCCATCGCTCATATCTTGGTGTGTGTCATGTTAGTCATATCTCATATCTTAGTGTGTATCTGTGTTAGTCATGTGTCATATCTTTGTGCGTGCATGTTTATGTTAGTCATATCTCATATCTTTGTGTGTGCATATCTGTGTATGTCACATCTCATATCCTTGTGTGTGCATGTCTATGTTGATCATATCTCATATCTTTGTGTGCATGTCTATGTTAGGCACGTGTCATATCTTTGTGTGTGTATGTCTATGTCAGTCATATCTCACATCTTTATGTGCATGTTTATGTTAGTCATGTGTCATATATCTTGATGTGTGTCAGTGTTAGTCATGCCTCGTATCGCTGTGTGCAAGTCTGTGTTAGTCACATCTCACATCTTTGTGTGTGCATGTCTGTGTTAGTCACCTCTAGTGACTCGGGCAGATGGTGCTCGTAAACCTGGGAGGGCCGACCATCTAAGGGCAGAATCCCCCTACAGAAAAGATCATCTGCTGCCTTGCAGGAAGATTGGGGACAATCAAAGGCTAAGGAATGCAAACTGAATAAAATTCTGGCTGAAATCGGATGCACTGGGCCACTGGCGCAGAACACAGTGCAACGTTTTAACGGGTGTTCAATCAGAGTGGATCTGGCGGACTCTAATTGTGATGTTCTGCTAGTGGGGGCGATCAACACACTTAACCTGACAGCTGACTTCATGTGAGAGTCTGGAATCCTACTCTGATTGAGTCCTGATCACAGAGAGAGAGAGAGAGAGAGAGAGATATGTATTAATTTTATTACTCATGTACACATTGAAATATTACCTGATGGTGGACGTGTAGATTCTTTATGAGGCGTAGGTTCTGAAAAAGTTCAGATTCAAAATGAGAAATATGAAATGCTTGTAAGTAAATTTGCTATCTGCAAACTTTATAAATCATTATGTTGGTGCATCTAATGTAATAAATATATTTACTGTTTTTTTTTACTATGATAATTGATTGAACCCATTGCATTGGTAAACTGGGAAGTAACTAAAGTATTGTCACAAAATATGAGTATAACATGAGAAACACAATTGAATATGACAAATTTAATTATGGATTGTAGATACTAGTTTCTATAAACTAGCAAATTGCTTTTCACAACTCACAGCTTTATAGGAAACACTTACATACCCATTGACTTCATTTTCTTTATCTAGAAATGAACAAAAGCATTAAAAAATAACATAACATTCAAAGTAAAAGTTAAGCGATTTCTTCAGCATGCAAAATATTAAATATTAACAGAAAACAACAAGTTTTCAACTAAAAATATATGTTAAAGACACAAAAAACAAAATGCTGAAAGTTTAGAAAAGGCAACAAAAATTAAATCCTGGTATAATTTCTTGAATATAACAAGCACCAAGCCCTGTTATGAAAAAATAACAGAAATTAATTCATTTCAAAAATGTAATTTTAACGAAATGAGGTCAAGCAAAGAAGTTAATATATTTTAATGAAATGTAAAAACGTGCTGCAATTATCCCAAAGATCAAAACTATAGTGAGAAAATTTATAAATATTCTATTGCTGCAAATGGTCCTGACTGAATTCCCAAATGTGACAAACTTTTTCCAGTGAATATAGGTTTGGGGTTCCTCCAGTCACTCTAAATGAGTACAAGAGTCTTTCTTTGGTCAAGTAAAACCTGGCATCATCAATGTTGACACCCATAAATGTGCTTTAGGTCAATGAAAAATAAGAGTTCTTACACCATGTTTTGTCTTACACCATGTTTTGTCTTACACCAGGCTTCGTCTTACACCATGTTTAGTCTTACACCATGTTTTGTCTTACACCATGTTTTGTCTTACACCATGTTTTCCCACAAGTTTCAGGCTGTTTCTGACCTTGTTTAAAACCCTAACATTTTCTCACTCAACCATGTAAGTGTTTAGCAAATATAGCTTTCTTCAAGCTAGTAACTTCTTGACTTGTCTTATTCCATTCAATAGCTTTATTACATATTTTAATAGGGTTAAGAGTTTAGCAATTAGGAAAATGCGTCAATGTTATTAGCAAGTGGTAGATTATTGATTATAGTTGATAATAAAAGAGTTGATCTCACATGTCAATGAATGCATGATGCTGATATTCTTATAGATACATTTTTTTGTACATGCTCTTAATCCACCATCTCATTTGCTCCATCCTACTTGTCATCATCATTAGGCCTGCAATCTTGACAGTCATGGATTAATGACGTCTTCACAATTTTCTTCCACCCTTCACAGTTAAGACTTGCTTTCTGAGATATGCTGATGGTTAATCCTGTTCATTCTCTCATTTGTCTTCTCTCTCCTTTCTCTGTTTTGTTCTTCTTCTGCCTGCTACTGTGCCTTGTAGAATAGCCTTAACAAAGCCTGTACTAGAGCTCATATAAGGAACATTTTAACATCTGTCAACACAATTTTAGTTTTCATTATTTTACCATTAACAGTAAGTTTTTAACTGATCCATGGGTTGCTGGATTTTGTTGTGCATTAATGCACATCCTCATTGGTGATATAGTCTATATAAGATATACATGTGACCTTTCTCTACCATCTCATTTCTAGTGCCCATGTTTTTTTTTTTTACAAAAGTGACAGTGGCCAAGTTTCAGAAGAAAATAAAAAAAATGTCACTATTGTTTGAAATAATCTAATCTTTGTTCTTAGGGACATGATTTTATTTTTCCAAACATGATTTATAAGTGTCAGGGTTAGCATTGCCTGTACAATTCTAGGTGACACTTCTTGTTTTGAGCCTTCACTGACAATGGAGGCCAGATATTTGAACTTGTTGGCTGTTTCAAATGCCTCTCCATTTACTGTTAATGTTCTTTCAATGTCCCAGATCATGCTTGTCATTAGTTCTATCTAGCTTTATCTTGATACTAGAAATTTCATATCTTCACCCTCACCTATCACTGTATAGATAATCTTAATCCTATGTAAACCCTAATAAATAAATATATATATATATATAGGCTTCATATATATCTCCTTTTTGAAGCTCTAAAGCTCCCACTATGAATGTTGATGAACTAAATTTGTTAACTTTTTCATTGCCAAGGTTTTGTGAAGAATAAGAACAGTAGATCCATACAATTGAAGCTCCAAGTACTCTAATTGTCCTATCTACATGTGTCAGAATAATCCGTTCTGGAGGCCACAAAAGATGGACTTAAAAGTCTTACACTTGAAGAGAGCCATAGAAAGTCAATGTAGTGGTGATTAGCAGCTGCAACCTCCGTGCTGGAAGTAGGTAATACATAAGCTCTGCTTTATTCAGTATTGAATGTACCTCTCATTTTCGTCAAGAATCCCAATTCTGAATACAGTCTTCTTCTCACAAACCTATTATTATAGTCACCAGTATCATTCTCACCACCATAAATATGAACTAATTTGTCACTTCAAGTCATATTCTCCTGTTGTAATGATAGAAAACTTTATATAGAGTTTTGAACAAGGAGGCAATCTGATCATCAGATGTTCTCTAACACAATTTACTGAGTACAATTTTAAGAATAGTGATGATTTGCTAGTAATCTGCTACTAAATCTTGAGAGCGTCACCAGTTTCTCAGTGCCTGCTATCCACAAAGTGCCTCGGAATCCTTAACCCTCTAAGGTTGGCCATGTGTTTATGAGGTGCGTTTCTAATGTTATCAGATACCTTGACATAATATCTTGTGTAGACCAAAAAATTATCTAGGTTTTATCAACATCAATCTAAGCTTGTATCTCATCTCCTTGATGAGATCCCTTTTCCACATTTAGACTCTTCATTTTCTCAATATATACATCATTGTTCCACCCATACTCCTCTTGTGAAGTTCAACCTAGCCTAAAATCATATTTCTGCTTTCTGTATACATACTAACAGTTGACACTGTGTGCTTGACAGTCTAAGAATGCCCAGTAATCAAAGCCCATAATCCATCACAAACAGGATCAGTTTATGGCAATTTAATTTGTACTGATCTCACCTGCTTAACATGAGTTGCTCAACATGAAACTTGTAAGATTTGTTGCAATCAAAAGTAATTCTTGTGCATTTCAATGTCAGACACAATTTTTGTTGTTGTCAAATCTTATTAAAAGGCATGATCACCTTCACTAGCCAGTAAGACACATGATGATGAGATCTTGTTTGCACTATAACAGGAGTTACTGAACATAAAATTAGTAAGCCAGGCTGCAATCAAAAGTAATCCCCATGTATTCAACCTGTCACACCTTATCATGATTTGCTCAATACAATTTACGATAGGATTTGCTGAATTGTTCAGGGAGCAAAATAATATGCCGACCTCACCTAAGGTGACCTGTTAGTAGGAATTCTCATACACTGATACATTTCACAGATTCTGAATATTTCATTTTGCATTTTGAAAGATCCAGCCTGCATATTGGCAGTGGAAATATTTACTATAATTGTTATGCCATTGCCATTGAATTATTTGATATTTTGATGTGATATCATTTAGCCATAATGTTGTATTGTTTTGCCATTGTTAAAGCAGTTACAACACTAACTTCATTATTGATTGTCTATATACTTTGCTGGCAAGTATAGATACAAGAATTTAATCCTTAGAATAAAAATAAAATGTAACCTTGACAAACTTTTCTGCAAAACAGAAACTTGATGTTAGTAGTCTCTGGGGAGTGAGCGCCCTTGACAGCTCCCCAAGAATCCATTTCCCTCTCAAACTTAGTAAAGTACAAGTAAGTTCTTGGCTTTAGATTACACCGAATACATCAGGTACTGCAAAGACAGCTGGGTTCTTGGTTAGATTATACAAGATAAAGTTTCCAGGGAATAAAAGGATGTTAAAAAATGTAAATTAAATGGAGAAAATATCAGAAATAAAGAAGCCATGTATGAAAGATGCATGTTTTAACTTACTTAATAAATTGAAGTAATAGAAAACAATAGCTATAAATGATATAATAACATTTCATTATCTCATCTATCACATTAATCAAAAACTCAAAGGAATGAGACAGATTCTTTTAAAAGATGACATTACATCCTGCACAGAAAAAGCTGACCTTTAGAACTTACTACTGTACCCAAAGACATTGTCATGCCAAGTTTTAATATATTTTTATTAAAGTAAATGAAGAGAGTAAAAGTGTTCTTTTAAGTAAATTCAATATGCCCCAGTAGAAAATTTGGTTTTAAAATGCAATGCAGTTATTGAGCTCACTAAAAATATTTATCTATGGAAAAAAAAAAAAAAAAACCTTACAATTTAACCAAAGAGGGCAGTGAAAGCAATGTGGATAGTGAAATGTCATGTAATTCTAGTGAGTAGTATTAACAACAGGCATGGCAATTCAAGCTTTAATTGATATAGTCATTGCTGAATATCACTTTCTCTCACTTTAAGTTTCATAATTACTTGGCAATGCTTTGCTTTGTCTTTTACTCTGTTACCAGGACAAGGCTTGCAGCTTTATCAATTATTTTGATTGCATTGAGTTGTTGAGTTATTAGTGGGTCATCATCATTGCACTCCGAACATGTCCATAGGTGCTCAGATCCCCTCCCTAGCAAGTCTCGAAGCATCCAGCAACTGACGACTCCAGTTCTGTGTTGGTTGATTAGTCTTCTTATTAACCCACTAAGTTTTTTGATTGCATTGTATCAAGTTACGTGACAAATTTTCCAGTGAGCTCACCAAGTGGTTTAGCTTAATTCAGGTGCTATACCAAAAGTTTAGGTTGACTTTGATGGGTGAGGATTCCATTCATTAGACTTACAAAGCATGGCCCGCATCTTTAGGGGCTTTAAAATGGGTCACCGACTGGCAAATTTAGAGGCAAGTTTATGAGGATTTATTTAGTAATGTAATCAATAGGGTACACTGTTAAATCCAAACAGAAATACAAACACTGTATACAATAATTTCCCAAACTGGAAAAATGGTCTATTCTATTCATGGAAACAGCTTCATTGCAGTCAGAGCATCCCCATATCCTCTCCACTGTCCGTCTCAGGATTTCCCCAAACATATACAGACTGATTGTTCCTGTAGGGTGTTTATTATAGATAGATCTACTTTTACCACTAAGCAATCCAGATCAATGAGATCCCTTTTCCACATTTAGACTCTTCATTTTCTCAATATATACATCGTCTCACCCATATTCCTCTGCTCTTAAGGAATGAAGAACAACCTTAGTGATGTCCTCTTTGTCCAGATTAAGGCCACACTAAGTGTAGAGCTGCCAGTGAGTTTATTAGCTATTTCATTGCCACGTACACCAGCATACCCTGGACTGTACACTCATGTTAGGAAGTGGGAAGAACACGGGACTTCGACAACCATGAGTCCACGTCACTCCTTCGGATGAAAGAGATGGGAGTTAAGATGGGCACAGCCAGAAATGAGAAAGTTAGTGCGCGTGTAAGAATACTAATCAACCAACACAGAACTGGAGTCGTCAGTCACTGGACACTTTGAGACTTGCTGAGAAGGGTATCTGAACACCTATGGACATGTTTGGAGTGCAGCGATGATGAACCGCTAATAACTCAATAACTCATGTTAATGCATTCACTATAGAGTCATCCAGGAGTTGCATCCCCTCCTGCCACAGACACTGTCAATCTTCTGTAGCATACTTTGCAAGTTAGTTACCTGCATGATCCATTCTGTATAACCAACCATATTATCACCACTGTTGCTGCTTCTATCTCCATTCTAATGCTGGACACCATAATGCTGTACCTGTCTGGTTCCCTAGTCACTTCTCTGCCATGCAGGTATGCCATAAAACCCCAACTGCTGTGCTTTCCGTGAGATACAGAATCAACCATCCATGTAGATGATAGAATCCTGTGGTGACAACACTTTTACAATGGATTCCCTTATTACAACCTCAGTAGCTCCATATCACGATCCCTGCTGAGCTTAATAATTACTTTGGTTAGCGATTTTTTCTCCGCTGGTGCATCTATCCAATCCTTGTCAACCCTAATGTTATTCAGATCACATACTCTCCTTATGGACTCCTCCACCTTGGCCATTCAGGATTTTCCTATGCCTGAAATGCCTGCCCTTGATCACACCCAATTCTGAATGCAAGGGATGATTTATGTTCCTTACCATGTTCAAATAAGCCCAGACCTGAGCAGATCTATATCGAACTCTAATGCTCGGTGTGTCAGGTAAGTACCTTATCAAATGGATAAGTGTATCTCTGGTGATGTGAGAAATAACAAGAGAGTGAGTATACCCAAACCATAATCCAGTACTGAGAGCACCACAGCCTGCATTAGTGAGAACGGTAGTCATTGCTGGAGGTCTGCCCTGGCCATGATCTTGATTGTGCTGACACCTCACCTTACCTTTTGAATGAAATTTCTCATATGTTAATTAAAAGAAAGGGACCTATCTAATGTTATTCCCAAATAATAGTCAGACTCCTCACAATGATTACACCATTCTATTTTATGACTGGGAGGGGGTCTTTAACTATTCTGTTGTTTAGTGAACTGAGTCTGAGTGGATATCACATTATTTTATGCAGAATGTCTATGGTAAGGTTCTAGAAAAAGTCTCTACAAAAAGCTATCGGCGCATTTTAAGATCAAAGGACTGTTGCCAAGCACACTAGATGGCTACAAGCTGGGCAGAGGATACAGTTGCTAATGTCTCCGCCCTTGCATATGACATCTATGAATCCTTTCAAATGCACTAAATAGCTCATTACTGATTGGGATCTGTTCATCTTCATTCCTGAACACTCCAATGTGAGAGAAAACAAACAAGCTCACATCTCACCTTGAACAATGCAATTGGTAGTTGCATCATGACAACACATGAGCTCACACCTCACCTTGAACAATGCAATTGGTAGTTGCATCATGACAACACATGAGCTCACACCTCACCTTGAACAATGCAATTGGTAGTTGCATCATGACAACACATGAGCTCACACCTCACCTTGAACAATGCAATAGAAAGTTGCATCATGACAACACATGAGCTCACACCTCACCTTGAACAATGCAATTGGTAGTTGCATCATGACAACACATGAGCTCACACCTCACCTTGAACAATGCAATTGGTAGTTGCATCATGACAACACATGAGCTCACACCTCACCTTGAACAATGCAATTGGTAGTTGCATCATGACAACACATGAGCTCACACCTCACCTTGAACAATGCAATTGGTAGTTGCATTATGACAACATGTGAGCTCACACCTCACCTTGAACAATGCAATTGGTAGTTGCATCATGACAACACATGAGCTCACACCTCACCTTGAACAATGCAATTGGTAGTTGCATTATAACAACATGCGAGCTCACATCTCACCTTGAACAATGCAATTGGTAGTTGCATCATGACCACATGCGAGCTCACATCTCACCTTGAACAATGCAATTGGTAGTTGCATCATGACAACACATGAGCTCACACCTCACTTTGAACAATGCAATAGAAAGCTGCATCATGACAACACATGAGCTCACACCTCACCTTGAACAATGCAATTGGTAGTTGCATCATGACAACACATGAGCTCACACCTCACCTTGAACAATGCAATTGGTAGTTGCATTATGACAACATGTGAGCTCACATCTCACCTTGAACAATGCAATTGGTAGTTGCATTATGACAACATGTGAGCTCACATCTCACCTTGAACAATGCAATTGGTAGTTGCATCATGACAACACATGAGCTCATACCTCACCTTGAACAATGCAATAGGAAGTTGCATCATGACAACACATGAGCTCACACCTCACCTTGAACAATGCAATTGGTAGTTGCATTATGACAACATGTGAGCTCACACCTCACCTTGAACAATGCAATTGGTAGTTGCATTATGACAACACATGAGCTCACACCTCACCTTGAACAATGCAATTGGTAGTTGCATCATGACAACACATGAGCTCACATCTCACCTTGAACAATGCAATTGGTAGTTGCATCATGACAACACATGAGCTCACACCTCACCTTGAACAATGCAATTGGTAGTTGCATTATGACAACATGTGAGCTCACACCTCACCTTGAACAATGCAATTGGTAGTTGCATTATGACAACATGTGAGCTCACATCTCACCTTGAACAATGCAATTGGTAGTTGCATTATGACAACACATGAGCTCACACCTCACCTTGAACAATGCAATTGGTAGTTGCATTATGACAACATGTGAGCTCACATCTCACCTTGAACAATGCACAAGGTAGTTGCATCATGACAACACATGAGCTCACACCTCACCTTGAACAATGCAATTGGTAGTTGCATTATAACAACATGCGAGCTCACATCTCACCTTGAACAATGCAATTGGTAGTTGCATCATGACCACATGCGAGCTCACATCTCACCTTGAACAATGCAATTGGTAGTTGCATTATGACAACATGTGAGCTCACATCTCACCTTGAACAATGCAATTGGTAGTTGCATCATGACAACACATGAGCTCACACTTCACCTTGAACAATGCAATTGGTAGTTGCATTATGACAACATGCGAGCTCACATCTCACCTTGAACAATGCAATTGGTAGTTGCATTATGACAACATGCGAGCTCACATCTCACCTTGAACAATGCAATTGGTAGTTGCATCATGACAACATGTGAGCTCACATCTCACCTTGAACAATGCAATTGGTAGTTGCATCATGACCACATGCGAGCTCACATCTCACCTTTAACAAAGCAATTTTTTAATAGAAAACAAAATGTTAGTCAAGCAATCTTGAGTTTTCACCTGACCTAGCCCCCTGTGACTTTGCTTTGTTCTCTAAACTTAAAATTAAGCTGAAAGGGTACAGTTTTGACAAGGTAGAAGTTATATAGGGATCACAGGTGGCTTTGGACAGCCTAGAGGGAAAAAAAGACTGAGGCATGGAAGAATCACTGGAATTGCTGTTTATATTCTCAGGGTAACTATTTCAAAGATAATTGTGGCCAAATGCAGGTAAAGTAATACTGTAATTATTTCACGGCATAGACAAGGAGCTTTCCGATAGCATATGTAAAATAACATTTAATAATTACATTTAATTAATAATACTTAAACACTAAACAAGAAAAGACCTTGAGACAATACAACAAAATGAGGCTCTTGCAGTTAAGAAAAAATAAATGTTTCTATGGACATGTCACGGGTTCTATTGGCATATAACAGAGAAGGACAAGCTAGGACAACCTTGACAAAATACTAGAAACACCAGGAATCATGACAACAGAAGACACCATCTATAGAGCGACAGACTGGAAACTATCTCTTACCTAGATGTCGAAAAGTAAGTGAAGTAGGAAAGAGGAAGAAGAAGAAGTATTCTTCTGGATGTATATTCGCACCAATTTAGTTTCATATTCCAGTTCTAGAATTGATAATTCATATCCATAGTAAAGCCATTTTGGTTACATTGCATAGTTTGATATCATGCTTCTGCAGAGGGTTTCTTTTATTTTTCAGTTATGAATATTTATTAATAATTTCTAAACTTTCTTTGAGTTGCTTAAAGCAGCAGGATAAAAAAAATGTGTTGTGTGTTTTGTGCTAAAAGTTCAGAAAGAGATGTAATAAATTCAGATATATGAATTATGTTTTAACACTTGTAAAGCAATTATGATGGTCATATAAAGAGTAAATGACTAAAGAGTTATAAATGGCTTGTCATGCTGTTTAACCTTACTGTTAAAAAAATAACCCATTAAATCAAGCTTAAAATTTGTAGCAGGACTGTGCAGAGTTGTTAATGACATTGTTAAAAGCATACAAGAATGAAACAAAAATAGAATAAGAACGAAAACAGTGACCATTTTTTAATTAATAAGCAAGCTGCATATTCTATATATCTATAGACCTTTTGAGCCATAGTTGGCCCATAGGGCATAGAACCAGATACTCTTTCTCTTATCTAAATTTTTATTCTAGCAATTTTCAATCCTTATAAAGATCTTTTATCAAATCTCGTCATTTGTCTCTGTTCTGTGCAAGCAACTCTATCTCACTGAGGGAGTTAATTGCATATTACTGAATTTTAAATTATATTTCTATGTACATACTTTTAAAACATCTAATGAGTCAAATAGATGAGCCTATTTTAACAGTAAAATGTGTTATATAACTATAATTTAGGACAGAATTGAGCAAAGTCATGACTGGAGGATAGCATGTTGGAACAGATAATATTAAATGTTAAACACCAAACTAAAGAGAGAGCCAATGTAGTTGATATTCATATAATATTAAAGTTGCCATTACATAAAAATAATTTTTTTTTACCTTCACACAGAGCTGAAAATATTTGATGTCTCAAATCTCTCAACTCTGTAAACTCTTGTACAGTAAATCTGTTTTCTTCTACAGGCTTGCTAGCTATACCATCCAACTCTATGGTGTCTGTAAGACCAATGCCAATAGCAAAGATGTGGATACCACTTGCGCGAGCTTGTTCTGCTTCTGGAATGGTTCTCTTATGGTTCATGTTGGATACACCATCTGTCACAACAATACAGATATTGTCAACACCTGGACGATCACCATTAGCCACTGTAAACATCTGTGTTCTCATTGTGTTTAGGGCATCTGCTGTATTAGTACTGCCATGGGTGTAAGGCATGTCGTCTATGGCATTGTAAACATCAGCTTTAGTCTTGTATGTATCCATCTGGAACTGGACATGGTCTTCTGAGCTGTAGATGATCACACCCACCCTCACATTACCACTATCAATGTCTGCCTCATACAGGAAATCTTTCACAAAGTCTTTCATCAACTCATAGTTGGACTCTGTCACACTGGTGGATGCATCCAGGACAAACACTAGATCAATTCTGGCATCAGCACAACCTGTAAATATATGTACATCTATCAGTCAGATGAATTCGAAAGCTCCCAAATGTCAGGACAACCTTACTTTCTTAAAGACCTGATAATCATATAACATCTTGTATGAAACTACAGAGGAAATACCTGCAGACATCATTACATGGCATTGAGCAGAAGGGAGTCAGCTCACATGCCTCTGGATTCACATAAACAACACCAGGCCAGTGTACTATAAGAATTATTAAGCCTTCAGGCTTCCATGTATAAATTATCCATTCTTTTGGAAACAATTTTTCTGAACCTTTTGAAGAGTTCACTAAAATTCAGTTACAATAATTGTGCCAATCAATTGTGTTGTTGTCCCTCACTCAGTATTTGACATGATGCTTTAAGTGGGTCACTATAATTAATTTTACATTTCTTTTTCTAGATGTGAATTGTCCAGTGAGTATTAATTTTTTTTAAAACATAAATATAAAAAATATATATTTTCATTTCCAAAAAGATGTTCATTTAGTCTATCTATCTATCTATCTTCCTTTCGAGCTGAAGATGGCACATAGGGCAGAACCACAATCTCAAAAACAGAAACCTTGCGTGTCAAAATGGCACATATTGCAAAGATCACTGCTTCTAAAGTCTATGGTCTGTTTCCATAACAATGCTTTTTACAATGACAGCTTGTCAAGCCATCGATCAACCTCCTTAGTCGCCTCTTACAACATGCCTGGAAGGTCACAGTGTCACTATTCTTTACTTCCCACATAATGAGCCCCCGGTAACACACGGGGGTTATTTAGTCTACATACACTATTATATTTGCAATTAACTAAAAGACTCATAGAAACCAACTTTAGATAAAAACTAAATGAAAACTGAGAATTGAAGCCTTTGAAGTGTTGAAATATAGAAGAATAGGTAGAATTGGATGGCAAGAAAAGAAGACAAACAATGAATTCTTAAAACAACTAAAAATGAAAATAAAACTACTTAAACACAATTCAAACAAGACAAATGCTATTTTTGAGCCATGTTAAAAGACACAACAGCCTACTAAAAGTAATCTTGGAGGGGAAAATATAGGGTAAAAGAGGCAGAGGCAGACCAAAACTAACATGGACGAGTAACATCAAAAGATGGACAAGTCAGCCTTTGACAATCTGCATCATCAAAGCAAGAGACAGAGTGGAATGACGCTCTATGGTAGCCAACCTTCGATGAGGATGACTGAGAGGGAAACAGTCATCATTATTTTGCTGGGCGTAATGAGGGAGAAACAGTTTGAATATATTTTGCTGGGCGTAATGAGGGAGAAACAGTTTGAATATATTTTGCTGGGCGTAATGAGGGAGAAACAGTTTGAATATATTTTGCTGGGCGTAATGAGGGAGAAACAGTTTGAATATATTTTGCTGGGCGTAATGAGGGAGAAACAGTTTGAATATATTTTGCTGGGCGTAATGAGGGAGAAACAGTTTGAATATATTTTGCTGGGCATAATGAGAGGGAAATCTATTCAAATCAAATGTACTATCAACCCTTAAATATGCATGTGAGAACTGGAAAACAACAAGAGACATAGAAACAAAGTTGAACGCATTCGAAAATAGATGTCTAAGGAAAATACTTGGTATAGTGTAGAACGAATTCAAAAGAAACGAGGAAATTAGAGAAATCGCCAATCAACCACTAATATCTTCAGTAATCAAGAAAAGACGATGGTCATATGTTGGACATGTTATGAGGAGAGATAATAACCGAATAGCAAAGCAAGCCCTCGTGTGGGAAACAACAGGTAAGAGGAAAAGAGGAAGACCCAGAGAGACACTGAGAAGAACATTGATCAGAGATGCAAGAGCAGCAGGAATCGGCTCCTTCAATGAGATAGAGTTGCTTGCACAGAACAGAGACAGATGGCGAGATTTGATAAAAGATCTTTACAAGGTTTGAAAACTGCTAGAATAAAAATTTAGATCAGAGAAGGAGTTTCTGGGTCTACGCCCTATGGGCCGGCTATGGCTCGAAAGGTCAATAGATAGAAAGAAAGAATGAGAGGGTAACTTGAAATATATTTGCTGGGTGTAATGAGGGGGAAACTGTTGGAATATATTTTGATAACTGGTGCTCCATGGTAGCCAACCTTCATTGCGGAGATGGCACTCGATGATGATGATTATACAAGCCAAGACTGCAAAGTTCACTATCTTTGATGATAGACACTACGTTGCCAGGGAATCCTTTTAATTATTGAGTTATTTGCGGTTCATCATTGCACTCCGATCATGTTCATAGATGCTCAGATCCCCTACTCTGTAAGTCCTGCAGTGTCCAGTGACTGACGACTCCAGTTCTGTGTTGGTTGATAAGTCTTCTTATATGCCCACTAAGTTTCTCGTTTCTGGCTGTACCCATCTTAACTGCCATCTCTTTCATCTGAATGAGTGACATGGACTCCTGGTTGTCAAAGTCCTGTGCCCTTTCTCATCTCGGAGGGTATTGATGATGTCCACCTGATCCATGGGTTGGCGTCTTCAAAGAAAGCGCAACTAGCCAACCTGTCCGCTCTTTCAAATCCTTATACTACTGCATGTCTGGGGACATAGACAAAGGTGATCCTATGTATTTTTTACTTCTGCAATAACTCCACTTTTTTATCATGCTCATCGAATCACTAAGTATGCAGGTGTGGATGTAGTCTTGTGACTCTAACCAGATGAATGGACTGGTCACTGCCATCACCTACATCGTCACGCTACTCATGGTTTATAGCGTATGAACCACTGTATTCTTTGACTGTTCTGCCTGGCAAGCATGCTGTAAATGCCAATGCACTCATTTTGTGTCGTATTACAGATTTGTCTGTATCAGGTAAATCACTTATGTCATTATACTGAACACCATCTGGACCAAGAACAGTGTTGTGTGAATTTTTAAGTGGTGTGCTAATGGCATCAGTTGTGATTGTGAGATCTTCTCCCAGGACTACATTCTCACACAATTCTGAGAGTGACCCCCGTATCTTAATTCTTACAGCCTCATTTCTTTCTTAAGTCTGCTCAATGTAGTGAGCAAGCAGGACCTTCCCTTTGCTCTCATCAGATTTGTGTCATATCTTACCTGTGCTTAGGAAGTCTGGTATGCCTCTGTCATGTTGTACTATTCATGCTCTGATGAAGGCACCAGAATGTGGCTAGCAATTTTTCTGAGCACACTTTTTTTTTTTTTTGCAGAAATCATCCCATTTGGCATCCTTAGCCTGCTTAGCACATAGTTTAAAGTGCATCATTTTTTGGTTGACCTCTTCTTTCAGACACTTCAAGAGCTCTGGTTGCGTTCTTCCATTCTTTCTGGCTTTCTGCCGTGGCTGTTTATCTCTTATTCCACCAAACTTTCTTGACTTCTACGTTCCACCAGGGTGGCTGTGTCCATCACAGGGGCCCTGTTTTCTATGTCTGATTTTGTTAATGACATCCTGGTCAGTGTTCTCATAGTAAAATACACTGAGCTTGCCTTTCTGGCTTATATTTCTGCCTTTCTCAGTTAGGATGACACATGGATAGTGATCACTTCTGTGGAATTGTAGTACACTCCACCTGCAAATCAGTGAAGGTGGAAAGCACCAGTGCCAGGTCTATGACATTATCAAAGTTCCCTGTATGAGTGGCCATTCTGGTTGCCTTTCCATCATTCAAGCACACTAAATTGGCTGACATCAGTGTGTTCTCTAGGTCTTCTCCCTACTTACTGGTTATGACATTACTCCACTGGTTGCCTCTAGCAACAAATTAAACAATTAAAGCATCCACAGAAAATTACGTTCTCCTCCTCGAACGTGAAAAGATTCTGCGATTGTTGGGTGTCTACCTTCCCATTACAGGCATACACAATTACAACCACAAAAGGAACTGGGGATCTCCATCCTATCCAAATGCACCTGCATTTCTTCACTGTCCCATGCAGACATATCAACCTCAGCTGCCGCCATGTTGTTTCGCACAAAGATGCCTGTCCAAAGTGTCGTCTATTGCAGAAACAATGAAATCCAGGGCTACTAACTGTCCTATCATCAAGAAGTGTTTCTTGCAAAATCATTATATTGGAGCTGCACAGTAGCTTATCATGAATGATGGTCTAGACTCACGTGCACTCACTCAGTCGCATGCTCAAGAACTTGTTTCCATGTTATAAATTGGCCAACCCAAGTCAATCAGCTCTTTGGCATGTAGATACACTGTGAGCTGTTTATTTTCTTCATTTAGAAGCACACATCAATGAAATTACACATCTTTGCCAACGAACCGGCAAAAAGACACCACCATCTTGGGTCGCACAAGAAAAGTAATCCTTTTAATGTTGCTGATTAGCTGACATCACAAGAGTGGTGCAGCCTTTGCTGTTAGTACCGCAATGACTAAAAGATCGTGGTTTTGGGAATGAATGGATTGAAATTGTAATGAGCCGTCATTGAAAGTTAGTTGATGGTAATTTTATTCTATGACAATCCTATTTCAGATCAATAGGATTGTGTGCCTTTGTCTTTAGCATTGTTCTGGTAGGGGTTACAAACTGACGTGATGGATGGATGTTATATAATTTTTTTTTTATAACAAACAATTAAAAGTTAATAATCAGTTGTCACAACTTAGTTACAAAATGGCATTATCAAGTGAAAGAAGGAAAGTATACATATAAGAAATTTTGTACTTTTCATGAAAGATGAACTTTGGATTATTTTTTTATTCTGTATCGTGATAACCCCATGTTTTTTATATGTTATGAAAAAATGTCTGTCATTTCCAATCTAAACATAAAAACTACAGTTCACTGGAAGGACAAGTTAGGCAAGACAAAATAATACATTTAAAGATGTCCTTGGAAGGTCAACAGTGTGTGTTTTACAATGTTAATAAATGTTCAGAGAATGTTGTTTGTGCGTACTATATTATTAGTGAAAAAATACTTCTATTTAATTAACTTTCGAGCCGTAGCCGGCCCATAGGGCGTAGACCAAGATGTAACAGAGTTCCGGAGATCACGATCACAATCATACTCCTCTTCTCTAAATTTTTGTTCTAGTAGTTTTCAATTCTTTTAAAGAAATTTCATCAAATCTTGCCATTTGTCTCTGTTCTGTGCAAGCAGCTCTATCTCATTGAAGGAGCCGATTCCTCCTGCTCTTGCCTCTCTCATCAATGTTCTTCTCAGTGTCTCTCTGGGTCTTCCTCTTTTTCTCTTACCTGTTGTTTCCCATGTGAAGGTTTGCTTTACTATTCGGTTATTATCTCTTCTCATCACATGTCCAACATATAACCATCGTCTTTTCTTGATTACTGAAGATATTAGTGGTTGATTGGCGATTTCTCTAATTTCCTCCTTTGTTTTGAATTCGTTCCACACTATACCAAGTATTTTCCTTAGACATTTATTTTCGAATGCGTTCAACTTTGTTTCTATATCTCTTGTTGTTTTCTAGCTTTCACACGCGTACATAAGGGTTGATAGTACATTTGATTTCAATAGTCTAAGTTTTGTGTTTGTGCTGATGAGTTTTGATTTCCACAACTTTTCAAGGCTTCTGAAAGACATCTGCTTTAGCTATTCTGATTCTAATTTCTTTGCTTGTATCCCCTTCTCGATCAATGTGACTTCCAAGATAGATAAAGTGATCGATCTCTTCCACTGGTTTGTTTTCCATGTATATTTTGTCGTCTGTTGGAATTAAGCTTTTCATGATTGATCTCAAGTCCAATTTTGCTGGCTATTGATGATAGTTCATTGTGTTTTCCTGCATCATTTTTATCTGACTGGTGATGAGAACTATGTCATCAGCAAAGTCGAGGTCCTCCAAATGGTCTCCTTGTATCCATTCGATGCCTTTATTACAAGTGCAGCATTTCTTCATTTTGAAGTCCATAACAACTCTAAATAACAAGGGCGATAAAATACATCCTTGTAGTGGACAGTTAAGAATTTCTTTGATGTGTTCCGCCCAACGGGCTTTTATATCTGCGCTTATAGTTAGCATTAATCCAGATTTGTCTAGAATTGGTGTTCCACTGAATGTATAGGTGTTTGTCAGCATCTTTTTTACAGTATAAAGAGTTCTGCTGTCTCCTGTAATTGCAGCTGTCTCTGCTTTCTCTGTCAAATTGTCTATATAAGCTCTTGTATCTCTTCTTGCTGAACTTTGCACTTTGTTGTCTAATTCTTTGTATGTTGCTCTTGCCAGAACCTTTCAAAGATCTGTCTTTACATTAGTCATGGCTCTCTTCGCTTCTCTTCTTTCTTTGATGTATTTCCATGTGGTGTCTGAGATCCAAGCTCGTTTTTCCATTTTCTTCAGTCCAGTACTTGCTTCTGCTGCTGTCATTAGTATTTTGCTCTGTGAGTCCCACATTTCATTGATATCTAAGTCTATTTCACCGAGTGCTGTATAACAATTACTTAGTTCTATGTTAAATTTTTTCTTGATGGCTTCATCTTTCAGTTTACGACTATCAATTTTATGTGTAGTTGACCTATTCCGTTGGCTTTTTAATTTTAATCTAATTTTCCCAATGCACAGGTTGTGGTCACTATTAACATCAGCACCTCTGTATGCTCTTACATCTATTAATGGCGATCTGAATTGTTGTTTAATACATAGGTGGTCAATTTGATTTGAGGTTCTATCATCAGGAGATATCCATGTTGTTTTGTGAATATTTTTGTGTGGAAATAATGTCCCACCTATAACTAAATTTTAAATTAAACATAATTCTATTAATCTTTCTCCATTCTGACTTGTAGTATCACAGCCTTCTTTCCCCATTACATGTTCCACTCCTGCGTTGTCTTTTCTCACTTTGGCGTTGAAATCTCCCATTACAATTAAAAGATTGTATCAAATTTTACTTCATTGTAATTAAAAATAATTTTATCAAACGCCGTGGGAACATACACAAACATCTTTATATAAATACTTTCCATGAATGCTATTATGCTGATTAAAAAAAAAGTTGAACAAGTTTAATACACCTATATCACAACTCTATGTGTAACCGAGAAGCTAAATTAGGCAACCAAAAAAATGATTTCACCACTTGAGATTAAATACAATAGAAACCAAATTTACAAATCCAGGTTGAAATATTTAAAGAACAAATTACACCACAAAAGCTATAATGCTTTACAAGTTTTCTTGTTTTTTGCTTGCATACTTCATCTTTATAAATCTAGTAAAGTCCCAAGGGAACAAATCATATATTTATATCTCCTTTTCTCACACTGACACTAGTTTGCTCAGGTGCCCTCACCATATGGGAAGATATTCTCTGACTCCAGAGGTACTCTTATTTTTCATCATCGAGAGTTTTAACATTTTGAGTACATTTTTCCTATCAATGTTTCTCAGGCAGCAACCTTTTTGTGCCTATTATTTTTTAATTCCAACTGCTAAGAGTTCTTTAATGTGTGCAGAATGCACACGGGTTATTCTGGTTTTTTTTTGCCCTTATCAAGAAGATGAGACATCAGATCTCACTACCCAGAGAGGGCTAGACATCAGATCTCACTACCCAGAGAGGGCTAGACATCAGATCTCACTACCCAGAGAGGGCTAGACATCAGATCTCACTACCCAGAGAGGGCTAGACATCAGATCTCACTACCCAGAGAGGGCTAGACATCAGATCTCACTACCCAGAGAGGGCTAGACATCAGATCTCACTACCCAGAGAGGGCTAGACATCAGATCTCACTACCCAGAGAGGGCTAGACATCAGATCTCACTACCCAGAGAAGGCTAGACATCAGATCTCACTACCCAGAGAGGGCTAGACATCAGATCTCACTACCCAGAGAGGGCTAGACATCAGATCTCACTACCCAGAGAGGGCTAGACATCAGATCTCACTATCCAGGGATCATTGGAGAATATGAATCGGTGACACAAAAGAATAGATGTGAGGGGTAAGGCAGACAAGTGGGCCAAAGGGATAGGCAAAAAGGCTTGGAGAGTGAGAAAACAGGCCATGAGAAAAAACAGTGAATAAGCATTAACGTAGTGAGTTAAGGTGACAAGAATGTGGACCAGAGTAAAACTAATGAGTTGAGCCCAGAAGCAAGCAGACAGTAGAGAAGCCAGCATCGAAGCAGAGGGACCAAACTCAACACATCAACCAGTGGCGATGTGCAGGATTTGAGTGCAGGACAAAACCTAGAATGAAGCTATAACTAGTATTTCAGTTAGTGTCGACAACAGGACTTATGTGTGATCTAAGTTGCGAAACAGTAGCAGCTAAATTTAGACAAAATTATATAATTAATTACATGATTAATTCATGGAGTGGATGATTCCATATTGTGTGGCAATGTGTGCCAACAAGTGTAGTATGCTAGTATATGTATTGTTCGAAGTCTTACCAGATGAGTATGTAATAAATACATTAATATTTAGTTGTTGCAAAAAGGTTTATTTCAGTGTATTCGTATGCAAAACTGGACAAGAGAAGAAATACTGAATTACTGGAAGACCAATGTGTGAAGAGCAGCGCTTGATACTTCAGAATTAGCACCAGAATATACTTTATCAAAGTGTATTGGCAGCCACACGAAATAGCAAGCAAACAGGTCAGTTCCAATATCTAAAACAAGGTGTCAGACAAGGCTGTGTTCTGTCGCCATTTTTTGTTTTCACTTTACAGCTAATATATTATGAGATCAATAGTAGACATAAAAGGAATAAAAATCAACGTCAACATAAACAATGTGTGTGCGATATGCTGATGACACAGTCTTACTATCAGAGACAGAGAATAAACTACAAGAATTGATAAAGATAATAGTAAAAGAAAGCTACAAGAAAGGTCTCAGTCTGAATAGTAAGAAAACAGAAGTAATGGTCAAATTGAAGAAACAATCATCATCATGCAGCACAAAAATAAATGGGACAAATCTGAAACTAGAGCAAAGCATCGAATACTTGGGCACAATAATAACATCAGATGGATGATGCACCACAGAAATAAAAAGCAGATTAGCTCAGGCCAAAAAAGCATTTTAGAAAATGAAAAATGTCTTATGCAACAAGTCTATGTCAACAGAAGTGAGAAAGAGAGTTCATGATGCTACATAGAGCCAATTCGGACCTATGGAAGCGAATTATGAACAGTAGACAAACAAATGAAAAGTTGATTAGAGGCCATAGAGATGGGAATTCTCAGAAGAATGTTGAATATATATATATATATAAGAGAGAGACTGATAAACCTAAAGGAGGAGGATCCAGAGTGCTTAGTGGGGAAAAGCAGATTAATTTATAAACAACACTGTACAGGAACTGAGAGTATTACACAACAGGCCCTTTTTTGGAATCCCCAGGGAAAAGACAAAGAGGAAGACCAAGGAATTCTTGGAGAAGACAGATTGAAGCAGAGATGAAGATGATGGGGAAGACATGGAATGATCTTAAAAGAATTGCAAAAAACAGAACGACTTGGAAAGTGTTTGTTGAAGACCTATGCTCCACTGGGAGCTAAAAGGTAGAAGAAGAAGAAGAAGACTGTACAGGAACAGTCAGTCTGCGCACACTTTGGAAAATGCTGGGACTGCACAAGGGTTGCCAGGTACACCGTTTTTTACGGATTTCTCAGTTTTTTTCACGTAATTCGATGACTCCGTTTTATCTTTGCCCGGTGTCGCTAAAACACCGTATTTTAATGCTCACGTAAATATTTTTTTTAATATCGATTAAATAATATATAAATTCGTAGTAAATAATATTAATTAAACCATTCGGCGGTTTGTTTTGTATAATTGTTTCTGGATCATACTTTTAAGTGCGCAAATTGTAGTTCCGCGCTAAAATATTGAAGCGATTTAATTTCCGTCCTAGCCCACGACAAGAATCAATTTATTTCCGATCGTCGATGTGTAAACTGTAAACACAGTTTCACCGCTCCATTCAATTCAATCCTCGCATCTACATATTATTAGTAAGTTTATTTTAAAGTTTGTTAACATTATTTTATAATGAGTGATATGGATTTAAAGAAGTCTCCTCCAAAGAAGAAATTAAAATTACAACTACAACACAATCAAAGTTACCGTAAAGTGTGGGAAGAATCGTTTTCATGGGTTAAACCAGGACCTAACGAACATCGAGCTTTCTGTGTGTTATGCAGAAAAGATTTTAGTATTTCTCATGGTGGACAAAGTGACTTAAAACAACATTCAGAATCTAAAACGCATAAACTAAAAGAAAAATCTGATGATGTTAGTGTAAACAAACTTTCACATTATTTTGTTAATGTAAACAATACATCAGAACACGATAATTATAATGTTGTCGCGAGTGAACTGGCTTTGGTTTATCATGCAGTCAAACATAATCAAAGTTATTCTAGCTTGGATTGTGGAAATAAGTTTGTGACACACATTTTTAAAGATTCTGTGACTGCTTCAAAAGTATCATGTGGGCGCACTAAAGTTGAAATGCTTGTCAAGAATGTTTTAGTACCCAGAAGTGTCAATGATTTTTTAGATATTTTAAAGTGTTCGGAACAAGGTGTGAGATTTTTTTCATTGGCAACAGATGCCTCGAATAAGGGAAACAGGAAGATGTTTCCAGTTTGCCTTCGCTACTTTGACTCAGTGAAAGGAGTGCAGAATAAACTTCTGGATTTTATTGAAAATGCTGATGAAACTGCTTGTGGAGTTAGTCAGCTAGTGCTGCAGAGTTTAGAAAGACATAATCTTGATATAAATCACATTTCATCATATAGTGCAGACAATGCAAGTGTCAATTTTGGAATTAGACATTCTGTATTTCAATTACTTTTGAAAAAGAATGAAAATATATTGAAGGCCAATTGTACAAATCACATACTTCATAATGCAATCAAGTATGCTACAGACAAATTGGATATTGATGTAGAGAGCATAGTCCTCAAAATTTACAATCATTTCTCAGTTTCAGCAAAAAGAAGAGAGGAACTGAAATCATTTTTTAATTTTGTGGAATTAGAATGGTCTGAAATATTGAGACATGTTCCAACGAGGTGGCTGTCTTTGACTCCAGCTGTAAATAGGTTTCTCCTAAATTGGGGTGCAATCAAAAGTTACTTCCAGAGTATTGATGACTGCCCAAAATTATTGAAATCTGTTTTTCTTATTGATGACCCTGAGCAAGCCATTTTGCCAGAGATTTATTTTCACTTTGTAAACACTGTTGGAAACTTGTTGGATGCTGTTAACAAAACACTAGAAAGTTGTGAATTGAGTGTCTTACTACTATACTATTGACCTTTCGAGCCGTAACCGGCCCATAGGGCGTAGACCAAGATACACCTTCTCCTATATGAATTTTTTTTGTTCTAGCAATTTGTCTTTTAAAGATATTTTATCAAATCTCGCCATCTGTCTCTGTTCTGTGCAAGCAGTTCTATCTCATTGAGGGAGCCGATTCCTGCTGCTCTTGCCTCTCTCATCAATGTTCTTCTCAGTGTCTCCCTGGGTCTTCCTCTTTTTCTTTTACCTGTTGTTTCCCATATGAGAGCTTGCTTTGCTATTCGATTATTATCTCTTCTCATCACATGTGCAACGTATGACCATCGTCTTTTCTTTATTACTGAAGATATTAGTGGTTGATTGGCAATTTCTCTAATTTCCTCGTTTGTTTTGAATTCGTTCCATTCTATACCAAGTATTTTCCTTAGACATTTATTTTCGAATGCGTTCAACTTTGTTTCTATATCTCTTGTTGTTTTCCAGCTTTCACACGCATACGTAAGGGTTGATAGTACATTTGATTTGAATAGCCTAAGTTTTGTGTTTGTGCTGATGAGTTTTGATTTCCACAACTTTTCAAGGCTTCTGAAAGACATTGCTGCTTTAGCCATTCTGATTCTAATTTCTTTGCTCGTATCCCTTTCTCGATCAATGTGACTTCCAAGATAGATAAAGTGATCGATCTCTTCTACTGGTTTGTTTTCCATATATATTTTGTCACTTGTTGGAATTAAACTTTTCATGACTTTAGTCTTTTCATGATTGACCTCAAGCCCAATTTTGCTGGCTATTGATGATAATTCATTTGTGTTTTCCTGCATCGTTTTTGTCTGACTGCTGATGAGAACTATGTCATCAGCAAAGTCGAGGTCCTCTAAATGGTCTCCTTGTATCCATTTGATGCCTTTATTACCAGTGCAGCATTTCTTCATTATGAAGTCCATAACAATTCCAAATAACAAGGGCGATAAAATACATCCTTGTTTAACCCCAGTTTCTATTGGGAAACATTCGCTCAGTCCTTCCTAAGTGTCTTGGGGACATTCAAACAAATGTACATTTTGAACGAAAAGCTTAAACAGAGAATAAAAGACAGTTTTTATGGCAGCAATGCAAATGAACTTATTAATGATTTGTCTGTAACACTGCAAAAAAAAATATCAAGTGATTTTAACAAATTTTACAATGATATGCTTCAGTATCTTGACAAAAGGTTTGATGTGACTGCCAATAATCCATATTCATCATTGGCAGCTTTTGCTTTGGATAAAGAAATTCATTTTGAAGATTTGGAAACTGCAGTGTGTATTCTGAAATTGAAAGATCACATATGTGTTGATGCCATGTATGAAGAGTTCTGTGACTTTCAGAGTGTTCTATGTGAAAGTATTAACAAAGATAACAGTGATATCACAAACTGGTTACATTTTTTTTCTGTTGTACCAGAACATAAAGTGCTAAACATTTCAAAGTTTGTTGGATTTTTATTTAGCATACCAGGATCAATTGCCTTTGTTGAGAGGATATTCTCCTTAATGAAAAACAAATAGAATGACACGAAAAATAGGTGTAGCCAAGAACTGATTGAAGCAGAGCTCAGAGTCATGGTTAATTTTGACAATTCATGTGCTGATTTTTTTAAATTTGTCAAAACTGATGCAAGATTATTGAAAGCTGGCAAATCCTCAAGCAAATACAATTAAAATGCCTCTAGAAACACTAGGTGAGAGTTTTTAAAATTTAAATAAGAAAATTGTCTTTGCAGAATATGAGCATTGTTTTATTTCTAGTTTCTGTATATAATTTTTCATAAATTTGTTTGAATATAAAGGCGAATTCATTGTCACTACCGGTAACAATATACAAAATCATTTGTTCGTAAATATGTAATTAAAATTGAAGAAAAAAAAATTCAGCGTAAAAGTACTCCTTTTTTTTTTAAAAAAAATCTGGCAACCCTAGACTGCACTGAAACTGCAATGAACACAACAGCCTACTAAAAGTAATCCTAGAGGGGAAAATACAAGGTAAAAGAGGCGGACCAAGACTAACATGGATGAGTAACATCAAAAGATGGACAAACCAGCCTATGAAAACCTGCACCATCAAAGCAAGAGACAGAGCAAGCAGAATGGCGCTCCATGGTAGTCAACCTTCGATGCGGAGATGGCACTCGATGATGATGATGCAATGAAACTGATTCCATGAATAGAAAAGAATAAAATAACTTTTAAGACAGAAAAGACACAAAATGATGATACTTACTTGCTAGTTTTGTGCCAGTGGGTCGTAAAGTACTTGGTCGTGGAGGTTCTCTGATAAGAGAGACTGACGTTGATACTATAAAACAAATTAAATATAAAAATATATTAATTATATATGAATAAATGTATGGACTGTTGGCAGCCGCAATAGCTCAGTCGTTAGTGAGCTGAACTACAAAAGACAAGAGGTCGAGTTCGATCCTGATCGACGGCTTAAAGGTTCACCCCGCCTTAAATGGGTACCTGATTTTTTCCTGGGAAAGTAACGTAGCACAGGTGTAATATCGACCATATTACCTCAAAAATCATGAGCCGAAGGTCTATACAAATTATGGTCACTAATACCATATTCCCTATACGCCACTTGGTATGACGGGGCTTTTTACTTACTTTACTTATATGAATATATTTATTATCTCTTTTTTGTCCTTGATCATAGACTGACAAAGCAGTCAGTGGTCAATAAGACCACAATAAGATATGTCATTCTTTTTATTGCTGCTTTTAACTCTTTCTAGACCACTACCAGACACAAAGGCTCTCTTATGAAGATACTATGGAACCCAAAACTGACACATTGGTTCGGTCCGAGTACAGTTGAATATATTTTAAATAAAGTAACAATTCTGTATAAATATTCACCAATACTTGTATTCTGTATCTAGAAGAAGCTTCATAACTACTTCCTTCAATTACCACGTGGTGTTTTCTTTATGTACTTATGTGCTTGTAGATTATCACTTCCGTTTCTAAGATGGTGGATCTAGTCCACGTTCTCTCGATCACAGCAGAAAGTGCATCCGATGTCTAATTAATTTCTGTTCTAATTTGCACTCCTATGCGTTAAAATCAAGATGATGATCTACTTATTACATCTGCGCCGAAAAAACACTGTCGTACGCCGGCAATATTTCATTTTCGACAAATCAAGTGTTGTGAATGCGACCTTCCATTGTCTAGGCTTGTTCTGCGCATTACGTCACATTGGTGCTG
This sequence comes from Megaustenia siamemsis, assembly GCA_032433765.1. Taxonomy (NCBI): domain Eukaryota; kingdom Metazoa; phylum Mollusca; class Gastropoda; order Stylommatophora; family Ariophantidae; genus Megaustenia; species Megaustenia siamemsis. The sequence continues at coordinate 34,546,264 of JAVIAB010000145.1, read as the reverse complement.
TTCATGACCGTTGATGGCTTTGCTTGACGAAAGTTATTTATATGTTCTCATTAAAAGTGAACTGCTTCGTCAACCGCAGTTTTATCTCTTTAGGGAATTTGCATCGTGTTCTGTTCGTCGTAGGCTACATTCACTAGAGTAATCAAGAATCTAAAAGGTGTGTCATTGCTGTGCTTACATTGTTATGTGTGCCAAGTCATCGTAATGGCCCATCGTAAATCCCTAGACCAGCCACACGTTAATCTTACGGTCTGTTGTTTGATGTGCGACGGGGATAATCTGACGACTAACTGTGTGTTTATATGTTCGAAATTGGAGTCAACAATGATGGCCTAACATCATCAAGCGCTACACATTTTTAAAGAAATATGACTATCATCACATTCGGGAGAACTTCTGGTATATGGTGGATAGGTGGCAGGAACCATTTCAGGCTATGCATGAAAAGTGTTCCTTGTTGCAATTTCCTCATATTCCAAGTCCATGGGAGACTGGTTGGTCTCGAGGCAGGACGCCGGCCTCGGGACAGAGAGGTTGTGGGTTCAAATCTCGGACACACCTTTTGGGATTTTTATTTATGATTTCTCTCTGCGGCAACCACTCCTGGTCTCAGCAGCGAGGCACGGCTTGAAACGTCAGCTACTCATCGACTGAAAAAACATGAGTACCTCCGAAGTCGGAGTTATCTGCCTGTGCGGCGAGGGACTCCGGTGCACGTGGCTGCCAGGGAAAAATGGATTAACACGCAAAATTCAGTTCCTAGTCTCTAGGGACTTCGTCAGAGGTAAAAGCTTGCGAACGCAACAATAACAACATGTACTTGTAGATATGGTGGTTGAATTTTCTATGTAAATGTGTTTTTTTTTTCTGACATAGTGGCCACACCATTTCATTAATTATGGACATAAATGCATAAAATAAAGTGTATTTTGAAAAACTTTGAATTAGTTTGTGTATAATTTCAAATACACAAATTTTTCAAATAGTAGTAATAGATTTCGTAAATCATAGGTGACTATGCATTTTTTCAGCGCCCCTAGAAATGTTATTTTTTTTCTTTTCTTTCAGAGTGGATTCTCTTTTTCTATGAATCTGTCTGCTTCTTGTTTGAGTTGGAGCTTTAGAATGTTTCCAAAGACTGCGGTCTTCAGCTATTTCTTCCCAGGCTGCAGGGTTTATGTTCAGAGTTTTCATGAAACGTTTACACACATCCACAAATAAAAGTTCTGGGTGCCCCCTAGTCCTTTTGCCATCTGCTAGAGACCATGCAACAAATCTATGTCAATAGAAATGAGAAAGAGAGTTCATCGGTGCAATATAGAACCAATTCTAATCTTTGGAAGCGAATCGTGGACAGTAAACAAACAAATGAAAAGACGGTTAGAGGCCACAGAGATGGGATTTCTCAGAAGAATGTTGATAGTTTCCTGGACAGCTAAAAAGACCAATGAGGAAATTCTCAAAGAGGCCAATACAAAAAGGGAGCTCTTATAAAACACCAGAAAGAAACAATCAACATTTTTTGGGCACATCATAGGAAGAGGAAAGTTGGAATACTTGGTTACAACTGGCAAAATACAGGGAAAGAGAGATCACAGACAGCAAAGAGAGAAAATACTAGATAGTTTGGCGTCATGGTATGGAAAATAGTCAAAAACAGAACTGATGCACTGCAGATAGAAGATTATGGAAGGACATGCTCGCCTATGCTAACCGGTATGGCACATGATGATGATGAGGAGTGACCATAGAGTCTTTTGGTATGTGGCCATCTTTCATACAGTGTTCATGGCCAGACCAACTTATCCTACATTGTTTGAGTAGCGTTTAGATGTTCTAGAGGCCTGTGCGAGTCATGACCTCCACATTTGTCATTTTATCCTTCCAGGTGATTCCAAGAACATGGTGCAGACATCGCATATGGAATGCATTTACTTTCTCTTCTGCTTTACATAAGGTGTCCAAGATTCACTGCCATACAGGAGGATACTAATGATGTAGGCATTATAACTCTGGCCTTAGTTTTAATTATCAATTTGCTGTTTTGCTAAACACGTCTAGAAAGACGGGCGAAGGTGGTAGCAGCTTTACCAATCTACCTATCTATTGTCCTTTCGAGCCGAAGAAGGCACATAGGGCAGAACCATAATCTCAAAAACCTTGCGTGCCAAAATGGCACATATTGCAGAGATCACTGCTAAAATCTATGGTCTGTTTCCATAACAATGCTTTTTACAATGACAGCTTGTCAAGCCATCGATCAACCTCCTTAGTCGCCTTTTACGACATGCCTGGAAGGTCACAGTGTCACTATTCTTTTCATCCCACATAATGAGGCCCCGGTAACACACGGGAGAGCTTTACCAATGCAGGTTTTAATTTCTAATAAAGATAGTTTGTTGATGATAGACCTCAGGTAGTTATACAGCTACATGACATTGAGTTTGTAGCTGTCAATAGAGATTGCAGGTGTTGCTTCAACTCCTGACCAAATATATTAGTTTTCTGCAAACTTATTGTTAGGGGAAAAAAGAAGTACATGAGATATGATATTTTGAATTGAAAATTATCTGACTTTGAATATTTTGATACTATTTATAATAAATAATATATATTTTTCCTTCAAATATCATCAATAGTTTGCTATTTTAATTTTATTCAACCATTTTCCTTTCCGGTGAAGTATAACATGTACCACATTTAATTATATTATTGTGTGAAAGTGTAAAATAAAAAAGACGTGATGGAATTTTTCAAAATTGAAAAATGATCTGGTACAAACCTAAAGAAGATCTAAAGTCTGGAAGAGTTAATACACTCAGACTATCTTCTGCCTGCTTCTTTCACCTTCGTTTCATTGCCCAGGACTTGTAACTGTTTTTAGATCTGTTTTGACTACATGATTTGTCCATATACGTTGCCTACCTGTATCACTGTGTGCATCTCTTTTGATATGCACAAAGTGTAGAAGATTCTGGCTACTAAATTACATTATGTATGAACTGCTTCTTATTATAAAACAATCCTTTATTTAATTTAGATATATACTATGTAAAAGTAATATTTTAGGATATATATTTATTATTGTGAGCCTAAAGTATCACTCTATACCAAAACTGTTTCAACTTTCAAACAAATATTCTAGGCAAAAAAAAAAATAAATAAATAAATAAAATAAAAAAAAAGTAATTACATAAACAAATTATGAAACCTTCAAATTAAAAACATAACTAAGCTTACCTTCACACAGAGCTGAAAATATTTGATGTCTCAAATCTTTCAACTCTGTAAACTCTTGTACAGTAAATCTGTTTTCTTCTACAGGCTTGCTAGCTATACCATCCAACTCTTTGGTGTCTGTACCAAGTCCAATACCAATAGCAAAGATGTGGATTCCATCTCCATGGGCTTGTTCTGCTTCTGGAATTGTTCTCTTAGAATTTATGTTGGATATACCATCTGTTACAACAATACAGATATTGTTAACATCTCGACGATCCCCATTAACCACTGTAAACATCTGAGTTCTCATTGTGTTTAGGGCATCTGCTGTGTTGGTACTACCATGGGTGTAAGGCATGTCATCTATGGCATTGTAAACATCAGCTTTAGTATTGTATGTATTCATCTGGAACTGGACATGGTCTTTTGAGCTGTAGATGATCACACCCACCCTCACATTACCACCATCAATGTCTGCCTCATACAGGAAATCTTTCACAAATTCCTTCATCAGCTGATAGTTGGGCTCTGTCACACTGGTGGATGCATCCAGGACAAACACTAGATCAATTCTGGCACCAGTACAACCTGTGAAAACATAAACAACTATCAGTCAGATGGTGTTTGTTAAGTATCACCAATACCACTACTTCCTGACCTTTAACATCTTTCTGTAGTACACATGAACAAAGAAACCACTTTTAAATTGCTGTATTTTTTAATAATCACCACCACCAGTGGTATGCTTTCATCTCAGGTCCTTCCTGTCCAAAAGCTGACATAATACATCTAGAGTACCTCCCTCCTTTCCAAGCACACCCGACAAAAAGTATGAGCAACAATCACCTTTGATTGTGTTAAATAAACACCTTCTGACACTGTTTTCTCAATATTGAGGGTAGTAGATCCATGGTGGTTGAATTAGTTGTTTCAAAGTTGGGACAAGATTCTGACTGGGGTGGACGACAATATTTTTCCACTTTAAAACATCATAATTAAATTACTAACATCTAAACCAAACATATTTTAGTACAAATCTTTTCTGGGAACTTTCCTTAATCACATGGCTTGCATTACACCATATTCCACTTGATTTGAGTGGCACAAATTGACAATAGAAAAACTGATTTTTGTTGTTGTAGCTGCTTCTTCAGAAGTATAAAAAAGTGACTATCTCTTCCACAATAAGTCATAAATGTGTTATTTGTTTACCAACCATGATGAAATTTGAGTGTCTGGTGTAGATATTGATATATTATTCACGGAATTTTACACTTTGATGTTGTGTATAATTCAGCAATGGATTTGGCTCAGCTTTAGAAATGTTAAATACATTTCATTCTTACTTATTTTTAAATATTTTGTTCCTATGTCCCAGCTTATTTTGCATGCCACTTATAGACATAAACCTTATGCTATTGTAAATACAACAGGCCATCAATCTTGGAGATATTAATATGCTATACATGATCAAACATTGAAAAATAGAACATCTATAACAAAATGTGTGTAACTGTCATTTTGTAAAAATGTGTGAGTTGGAAAATGAGCGCATCAATGTGTCTTAATGTGGTTTATCAATTTCCACTGGTGTCTAGTAAATCAAAGTTCCATATGGGTTATTTATATAGGAAAGCCTGAAACAAGCTGAAACACAAACACTGAAAACAGCAGTAAAAGTCATGATAAAACTAGAACAACCAGGATAAAACAAATCAATTGAAACAAGTTGTAATATAACATGCAAATTAAGTTGACATACTTACTGGTAATGTCTGTGGGTCGAGGAGGTTCCGTGAGAGGTTCTGTAGGTCGGGGAGGTTCAGTTGGTCGTGGAGGTTCTGTGAGTCGGGGAGGTTCTGTGATGACTGGAGCTGATGTTGATACTAAGAACAAGAAATTACAGAAGCAACATTCATCTTCTTTCAACTAGACCCTTCTGATCAGCACAGTTGAACTAACCACTCAGCTACCAAGGTTTCATAGATAAATGCATAACAAAAATGTCAAGAGACACATTTTTTTCCTGCATACCTTAACTTTTTCAGGACTTAAAATATTTTAGGTTTGGCCCCAACTAATTTTCACTTTTCAAAATATGTTATCACATGCCTTTTTTTCTTATTTTACTACTTCACACAATAATGTAGATAAATCTAGGACATATCTTGAAAGGAAAATGGATGAAGAAAATTAAAATATCAATAAACAGCTTATATGTGATTATCTGAAGGAATATATGCATTATAATTGATGTACAATATTCAGGATGGACAATTTTCAATTTCAAAAATGTTGTAATTCCTCTACCATATTCCATGTTTGGATGTGTTTCCATCAATTTTTCTTGAAATTTAACACAAAAGAATTCAAACTCCTTCAACACATAGTTTAGATGAGACACTTATATCCATAAAAAGTAAATTGTATACATTTTGTCAATGATCTCAGAATCAAAGCAAATGTAATAACTTTATGTCCAATCACAATAATATTGTTTACATTTTAGTTTTTTTGGTTAATTGAACTGATTATTTTGTGTGATATTTTCATCATCCATGGGACCACCACCAATTCTAGTCTATAAAGAAATATCTGTTCCATTTTTAGAATCATCAATGCTACTTGGAGTCTCAGAGGCACTGGGAGTCCTTGAAATGAGACATCCACCAGTTAAGCCAGACCAACTTGGTTTTAAATTTATAGAAATACCATCACAAAAACTATCATTTGAATCCTCTATTCCCGATTTATTCAATAATATGGTTTAAAAAAAATAAACCTAGCATGTTCTACAATCTATCTTTCTTGTCGAGCACTAGAAGTGCTGGTAATAGACACAGCCGTTATTTATGAGAAATAAATAGGCTGAAAATATTATGAGATCAATAGTTGATAAAAAGGAATTGAAGTCAATGGTCACAACATAACAAATTTGTGATATGCAGAAGACACAGTCTTAATAGCGGAAACAGAGAATGAACTACAAGAAGTGATAGACATAACAGTAAAAGAAAGCAACAAGAAAGATCTAAGTTTGAATAGTAAGAAAACAGAAATAATGGTCATATCAAAGAAACAATCATCATCATCATAAAAATAAACAGGACAAATCTGAAACAAGTGCAACACATCAAATACTTGGGCACATTAATAACAGCAGATGGAAGATGTACCACAAAAATTAAAAGCAGAATAGCTCAAGCCAAAATAACATTTCAGAAAATGAAAAATGTCTTATGTAACAAATCTATGTCAATATAAGTGAGAAAGTGAATTTATCTGTGCTAATTGTCAGCCAATTCTGACCTATAGAAGTGAATCAAGGACAGTAAACAAACAAGTGAAAAGATGATTAGAGGCCATGGAGATGGGGTTTCTCAGAAGAATGTTGACAGTTCCTTGGACAGCTAAAATATCCACGAAATTCTCAAGGAAGCCAACCCAAAAAAAGAGCTCCTAAGAAACATCAGAAAGAAATAATCAACATTTTTTGGGCACATCATGAGAAGAGGAAAGTTGGAATACTTGGTTACAACAGGCAAAATAAAGGGAAAGAGAGATGCGGCCGACAAAGAGAGAAAATACTAGGTAGCTTGGTGTCATGGTATGGAAAATAGTCAAAAACAGAATTGATACGATGCACAGTAGATAGAAGTTTGTGTAAGGACATGATCGCCTATGCCAAACGATCTGGTACATGATGATGATGATGAAACACATAATTTGAACTGAAAATTACTGAATATCTAAAGCACAGACCAAGGCAGTATCAACAAGAAGTATTACTGAGACCTCTTCTAGGTATCTAATCCAAGTATAACTTAACGGAAAACCCAAATCGCCACTTCACAAAACAAAAATTCAATCACGCCCATCAGTTCAGATAGATTGGCTGTTAATGATCCAGTAGAACTTCCTTAGTGGTCTACTTTTAAATAGGACAATAGTTCGCAAAGTGTTAATCATAGAGCAGGTAAAGTACCATTCATTGTGTTAATTGACCTGAAACGGGTGTAAATTCATAGGTCTATTACTGAATTTATGGATGCTGAGCAACTCTTGGAAGGTAACAGTCAAGAAAAGCTGACTGCATGTGCTGAGTCAGGAAAAAACTTTTTAATTGTAAAATTCACCACCATTGAAATGGTAATAACAAAACTGCCTCAAATTTTTACAGAGAAGCTCTCAGAAACTATGTATTTCAGACTTTCATGTCAGTTCGCAAAAGAGATAGAAATTCTAACTTTATTGAGTTATTTGCAGGTCATCATCATTGCATTCCGAACATGTCTAACGTGCTCAGGTCCCCTCCTCAGCTAGTCCCACAGTGTCCAGCGACTGATGACTCCAGTTCTGTGTTGGTTGATAAGTCTTCTTACATGCCCACTAAGTTTCTCGTTTCTGGCTGTGCCCATCTTAATTCCCATCTCTTTCATCCAAAGAAATGAATAAAAAAAGTAGCCCCCGTCATGCCAAGTGGCGTATAGGAAATATGGTGTTAGCGACCATATATTTTACAGACCTTCGGCATATGATTTTTGGGCTAATGTGGTCGGTATTACACCCATGCTGCTTTACATTCCAGAAAAAAAAATCCGGTACCCATTAAAGGCTGGGTGAACACGGAGGCCGTATTTTGGGATTGAACCCTACCTCTTGTCCTTTGTAGTCCAGTTCACTAACCACTGAGCTATCGCAGCTCCCAAAGGAATGAAAAGGCTGAAAATATTATGAGATCAATAGTAGATAAATATGATTGATTGATATTATGTCTTTTGACGTGTGCTGTGTTTGCTATGATGGGGACTGCAACAGCCTTTCTTTATTTGAATTTTCAATGAGATGTTAATTCGGATGATTCCACTGGCACGGGCGGTTAAGCGATTATGAATTTCCATTCATTTGCAGTGATACCAGGGCCCTCGAATAACCATAACTATATCGTCCAAAGGAGTGACATTGACTCAAGGTAGTCAAAGTCCTGTGCTCTTCCTACATCTCGGAGGGCATTGATGATATCCACCTGATCCATTGGTTGATCATCCTTAATGATAGTGTAGCTAGCCAACCTGTCCACTCTTTCATTTCCCCATACTCACGCATGTCCTGGGACGTAGACAAAGGTGATCTTACATATTTTTTTACTTCTGCAATGACTCTAACCATTGCATGTGTACAGAGCCCACCTCCACTTTTTATAATTATACTGATCGAATCACTCAGTATGCAGGCGTGGGTGTAGTCTTGTGACTCTAACCAGCTGAATGCCCTGGTCACTGCCATCACCTCCATCATCATGCTACTTATGGTCATGACATAAGCACCACTGTCTTCTTTGACTATTCTGTCTTCCGAGCGTGCTGTAAATGCCCATGCACTCTTTTGGTGTCATCTTACATATCTGTCTGTATAGATGACTGCATCTTTCTCATCAGTGTTATCCTAGATGAAACCATTGACCATGACTGAGTTCTGTTCCCGGCATTTCTTGTTGAGTGTGACAATACACAAGAACGTCCCATGAATGACGTTGGCACGTTCTTCCACTCCTCGCCAGCGTTGATATTGGTAAGCCCACAGACCTGTTTGATGACATCTGCTCGGCCCAACCATGATTTGCCTCATTTTGGCCTGACACCTTTCCCTTTGTTGAGCTCATGGTGAAATGGATGATCCTCATCTGCACTAATCCACATTTATGCTTGGGCCCTACAGATCATGATTCTGTCATCCATGGTTGGAATGTCAAGAAGATACCTCATTGCTACACGGGGAGTATCCCTCGTACACCCCAAGATAAAGCGCATCGCTTCTTTCTGTATTTCCTCCAACCTGTCATTTTGCGACATACTGGCAGTAACAATAGCTAGGATATACTCGATTAGTGCGAGGACTAGACCCTGGAACAGAAGGGTAAGTAGCCTTTGCTCAATGTTGGCAGCTGCCATGACCTTCAAGGTGGCTAATCCCTTACCGTATTTTGTTATCACTTGGTCGATGTGGTCCTGAAAACACAGGCTGCGATCAAACTTAACTCCAAGGTGTTTCATCAACCTGTCCCTGGTCACCTCATCAGCCCCCATTTATACCCCTGGTGTGTCCATGTTAACGATATGATTGTTAAGGGAGAACCATACAACTGATCAAGCGCTGGACTGAAGAAAATGGAAAAAAAACTAGCATGGATTTCAGACACTACATGGAAATACATCAACGAAAGAAGAGAAGCAAAGAGAGCCATGACTAATGTAAAGACAGATCTTTGAAAGGTTCTGGTAAAAGCAACATACATAGAATTAGACAACAAAGTGAAAACTTCAGCAAGAAGAGATACAAGAGCTTATATAGACAATTTGGCAGAGAAAGCAGAGACGGCTGCAATTACAGGAGACAGTAGAACTCTCTATACTGTACAAAAGTTGCTGACAAACACCTATACATCCAGTGGAGCACCAATTCTAGACAAATCTGGTTCAACGCTAACAACAAGCGCAGACATAAAAGCACGTTGGGCGGGAACACATCAAAGCAATTCTTAACCGTCCACTACCCCACAGTTTAATAGATTTTGAAACTGAAACACCAGAGCAGAATTAGACATAAACTTAGATGACTTCACCTTGAGCAAAATTTGAACCTCCTTAAAGTTTATGGACAACAACAAAGCTGCTGGCGAGGATAAGTTAACAGCTGAGATCCTCAAGGCAATTGATGGCCATAATTTAATACACCGCCCGAAAATGTTCAACATCATTTGGAAAGCAGAGAAGGTTCCTCATAAGTGGAAAAAAGGAATCATTGTTAAGATCTCAAAAAAGGGCAATCTCAGAAATTGTAACAACTGGACAGGCTTGACACTTTTGTCAGTTGCCTCAAAGTTATTCTGCAAAATCATCCTAAATAGAATAAAGGATTCAATAGATACAGTAATGTGTGAAGAACAGGCTGGGTTTAGAAAAGGGAGAAGCTGCCTTGATTACATTTTTACTTTACGACTTATATTGGAGGATCACATTGAAAATCAAAAACCTTTTGTACTTAACTTCATTGATTTCAATAAAGCATTCGACAGCATTCATAGAGATTCTTTGTGGGAAATTCTGAAGCAATATGGCTTACTATCAAAAATCATAAATATTATCAAAGACAAGTATGATGGATACACATGTACAGTTCGAACAGAGGAAGGACTGAGTGAATGTTTTCCAATAGAAATTGGGGTTAAACAAGGATGTATTTTATCGCCCTTGTTATTTGGAATTGTTATGGACTTCATAATGAAGAAATGCTGCACTGATAATAAAGGCATCGAATGAATACAAGGAGACCATTTGGAGGACCTCGACTTTGCTGATGACATAGTCCTCAGCAGTAGTCAGACAAAAACGATGCAGGAAAACACAAATTAACTATCATCAATAGCCAGCAAAATTGGGCTTGAGATCAATCATGAAAAGACTAAAGTCATGAAAAGTTTAATTCCAACAGATAAAAGAATATACATGGAAAATAAACCAGTGGAAGAGATCAACCACTTTATCTATCTTGGAAGTCACATTGAATGGGAAAGGGATACAAGTAAAGAAATTAGAATCAGAATAGCTAAAGCAGCAATGTCTTTCAGAAGCCTTGAAAAGTTATGGAAATCAAAACTAATCAGCATAAATACAAAACTTAGACTATTCAAATCAAACATACTATCTAACCTTACGTATGCATGTGAGAGCTGGAAAACAACAAGAGACATAGAAACAAGTTGAACGCATTTAAAAATGAATGTCTAAGGAAAATACTTGGTATAGCATGGAACGAATTCAAAACAAATGAAGAAATTAGAGAAATCGCCAATCAACCACTGATATCTTCAGTAATCAAGAAAAGATGATGGTCATATGTTGGTCACGTGGAGAGACAATAACCGAATAACAAAGCAAGCCCTCATGTGGGAAACAACAGGAAAAGAGGCCGACCCAGTGAGACACTGAGAAGAGCATTGCTCAGAGAGGCAAGAGCAGCAGGAATCGGCTCGGCTCGTTCAATGAGATAGAGTTGCTTGCACAGAACAGAGACAAATGGCGAGATTTGATAAAATATCTTTAGAAGGATTGAAAACTGCTAGAATAAAAATTTATATAAGAGAAAGAGTATCTGGGTCTATGCCCTATGGGCCGGCTACGGCTGGAAATGTCAATAGATAGATAGATACACCTGATGCTTCAATAGGATTAATCAATGCACCTGAAAACAGATTTATACCTATGTTTCATAGATTACACCAAGGCATTTGACAAAGTAAAGCACCAAGAAATAATCAACATTTTAGAAAGCATAAACATAGACAGCAAAGATCTAAGAATAATAAAGAACATGTACTGGCAACAACAGCAGCCATAAGAACTGGAAACCAATTGGGAATGTTTTAACAAATAAAACAGGGTGTTAGACAAGGTTGTGTGCTGTCACCAGATTTGTTTAATATTTATAGTGAGATTATTTTAAGATCCATAAGGGGCATGCCTGGAATATCAATTGGAGGTCATAATATAAATAATCTAAGGTATGCTGATGATACAGTATTAATCGCTAAGAGTGAAAATGAGTTACAAGAAATGTTGGACATTATAGTGAAAGAAAGCAAAAATAAAGGACTCAGCCTTAATAGCAAAAAGACAGAGGTAATGGTAACAACAAAGAAAAAGACATCACCTCAGTGCAAAATAAAGACAAGTGGAACAATATTAAAACAGGTAAATGAATTTAAATATTTGGGAACTTTGTTAACCTCAGACGGAAAATGTAAAAAAGAGGTGAGATGCAGAATGGCTCAGGTAAAGCAGCTTTCCAAAAAATGAGGAAAATACTATGCAATCCATTTTGACAATAGAAACAAGAAAAAGAGTTCTTAAATGTTGCGTAGAGCCAGTCTTAACATTTGGATGCGAGTCATGGACAATAGGACAACAGACAAGAAAATCACTGGAGTCTGTAGAACTGTGGTTTTACAGAAGAATGTTGAGAATACCATGGACAGCTAAGAAGAGTAATGAAGAGGTTCTGAGAGAGGTCAAACCAAAAAGAGAGCTAATTTCCAATGTTAGGAAGAGACAATCATCATTTTTTTGGCTGCCATGTAATGAGAAGAGAACAACTTGAATATATTGTAACAACTGGAAAAATTGAGGGACGAAGAGATAGAGGGAAGAAAGAGAAAAAATAACAGACAGCTTAAGAGAATGGCTTGGCAGAAGGTCAACAACAGAAATGATAAATAGCTGCTGAGATCGAAAGTTGTGGAGAGACATGATCACCTACGCCACTAGGCCCGGTACTTGATGATGATGATGAATGCACCTGATATTCCACAAAATAAAGAAATGCGATCGAGTTCATTTTGCATGGTGGGAACGATTTCTCTTCTGTCTTTTCCCTGTCGATATACCAGAATCATCATCATCAAGTACCATGCCTGCTGGCATAGGTGATCATGTCTCTCCACAACTTTCGATCTCGACAGTTATTTATCATTTCTGTTGTTGACCTTCTGCCAAGCCATTCTCTTAAGCTATATAGTATCTATTTTCTTTGTTTCCCTCTATCACTTTGTCCCTCAATTTTCCAAGTTGTTACAATATATTCTACAATATATGTTATTTTCTCATAACATGGCCAAAAATTATGATTGTTTCTTCCTAATATTGCAAATTAGCTCTCTTTTTGCTTGGTTTCTTTCAGAACGTTTTCATTACTCTTCTTAGCTGTCAATAGTATTCTCAATATTCTTCTGTAAAACCACATTTCTACAAACTCCAGTGATTTTCTTGTCTGTTGTCCTATTGTCCATGATTCACATCCTTATGATATGACTGGTTAAATGTCAGGTCGGGTAATTTTGCCTGCTACTGTATGCAGTAAACAGTACAACCTGCTGCTGCTGTGTTGCCTTGAGAGAGTAAATGCATGCTTGGGAGAGTAAAAGGCTAAGGGAGGGTATCCTGAAGTAAAACAACCCCACTGCCTTGTGGGTGAGACTTTTCAGTCATGTGCTAGTGGAGCAAACCGTAAACAAACCGACGGAAGGCAACAGAAAACCACCGTCATAATTTCTTTGTATAATCGTGAATTGCTACATTAACAGAAATCACGACAACAACGTTAACAAGGATTCCAATGGATAACCCTCGTTTGGTAGGCGACATGATTTGCTACAGGTGATACCCGATCTTATTAAATCTACTGTAAACAAAATAATGATAAAACAGACTCTAAAGATAGGAACTTGGAATGTGAGAACACTCATGCAGAAGGGTAAACTGGAAAACATCAAAAAGGAAATGAAATAACAGAATATCATCAGCAAAAGTCATAGCTCTTCTCCTCCCTTCCAGCTGTTGTTCTGTGAACGTTATTGTGTACACGTTAAATAGAACTGGTGACAATGGTGAGCCATGTGGCAGCCCTGGACAAATGGATGTTGGCTCGGATGACCAACTTCCACATTCGAGTATCAGCTTCCTCTGAAATAATGTTGCAGTGATCCATCTAATTAGGAAGAGGTGCACCGCCAGGTTGAGGAACATGTGCATCAGGTTTTCAGATGGTACTCTATTGTATGCATCCTCCAGATCTTTAGCAGCAGCACATGTCTTCTCTTGTCTGTGGAAGCCTTTGAAGACATCATAGACGAAGACTGCCATATCTCTTTGTTATATCTATTACCTCCGAGTATGGGTGGGAATGCACATATCTGTGTGAGTACACGGGCAATTATTTTCTCCAGCAGCTTGCCTGCAGCGTTCTGCATTGTATTGATTCTGTAGGCAATGATCTGAGAATGGTCCTTGTATGGCTTCAGTAGCGGTAGTACGTAGCTGTGCAGCCACTAATTCTTAATATGCCCATCTGAATGCTGGAATTAAAATCTATTTTATTATTCCCAAATTTATTATTGACAACTACAATGGTGATGATTCAAAATGTAGAAACAAAATAAAAACAAAGATCATTTACTAATGCTCATACAAGCATACATCTTAAAACAGCACACTCTAAACCCTACACTAATGAACAAGTTAGCTCACCTGCACACAGAGCTGAGAAAACTTTATGTCTGAGATCTATCAACTCTGTAAACTCTTGTACGGCAAATCTGTTTTCTTCAACAGGCTTGCTAGCTATACCATCCAACTCTTTGGTGTCTGTACCAAGGCCAATACCAATGGCAAAAATGTGGATACCACTTGCGCGAGCTTGTTCTGCTTCTGGAATGGTTCTCCTAGAGTTTATGTTGGATACACCATCTGTCACAACAATACAGATATTGTCAACACCTGGACGATCACCATTAGCCACCGTAAACATCTGTGTTCTCATTGTGTTTAGGGCATCTGCTGTATTAGTACTGCCATGGGTGTAAGGCATGTCATCTATGGCATTGTAAACATCAGCTTTAGTATTGTATGTATTCATATGGAACTGGACATGGTCTTTGGAGCTGTAGATGATCACACCCACTCTCACATTACCACCATCAATGTCTGCCTCATACAGGAAATCTTTCACAAATTCCTTCATCAGCTGATAGTTGGACTCTGTCACACTGGTGGATGCATCCAGGATAAACACTAGATCAATTCTGGCACCAGTACAACCTGTGAAAACATAAACAACTATCAGTCAGATGGCGTTTGTTAAGTATCACCAATACCACTACTTCCTGTCCTTTAACATCTTTCTGCAGTACACATGAACTATTATATTGGCTATTAATGATCATGGTAAAAAAACATTAATTTTTACAGAAAATAAGTGAGAACTATATCAATCAAATTCATCCCCATCCATACAAATCACTACTGGGTGATTTCCAATTCTTGCTCTGTAAGACTCTCAGTTGGCTTCCGCTGCGTGTGTCCTACCCAGCGCCATCATCTTCGCTGTATCTCTTTATCCACAGGTATTTGACTGGTACATTTCCAGAATTCTATGTTAGTGATTTTGGCCTGCCATTTCCATCCTTTTATTCTGCATAAGCATCCATCAATGAGGTATGTATCTTCATGATTGTCATTTTTGTTGTTCTCCATGTTTCACAGACATATAATAATACTGATTTAACATTGGAGTTGAACATTTTAACTTTTATATTTAACCTAAATTCTTTGGACTTCCATATGTTTACTAGTTCAAAGAAATGCTCCTCTTGCTTTTCATATCTTTATTTTTTTATCATTCTCTGTTCCTCCTTCTTTGTCTATATTACTTCTTCTTCTTCTTCTTCTTTCCTTCCTCATCTGCCTTTCAGCGTCGAGGGGAGATATAATTTGCGGTCTTTTGCTCTTCTGTTCGCCTCTGCTGCTGTTATGTTTCCTAGTGCTTCTAATATTCCATCGATCCATCTTTTTCGTGGTCGACCCTTGGGTCTGTTGTTCTCACAACGTTTGTTGAAGGCTCGTTGTGTTGTGTTTTGTTCTTTCTGCCTTGTCACGTGGCCGAACCATTTTATCTGTTGTTTCCTTATATATTCTATGGCTGGGCTATTCCTAGCTTTTTTCTCAGTTCTACATTTCTGATCTTATCTCTCAGACTGTTTCCTGTCATTCGTCTAACACATTTCATCTCTGTAGAGGTTATTTTTCTTATTGTTCTTGCATCTAGAGTCCAGGTCTGGCATTGGTAGCACAACGTTGGAATGAAGATTGTATTGTATAGTGCTCGTTTTGCCTCCAGAGTTATTTCCTTGTTGGACAATAGTGGTGATAACTGTCCGATGATTTGGCAAGCTTTGTTGCATCTTGATTCTATCTCTGCTGCTTGGGAATTGTCGTTTGTCATTAGACTTCCTAGGTATTTGAATTCCTCTACTTGTTTTAGTTGTCTGCCTTCTATAGTTATGTTGATGTTCTGTTTATTTTTGGCGACATTCATGACTTCTGTTTTGTTGATGTTGATTTTCATGTTGTATTTTGTTCCTAAGATGTTGAGTTTGTTTAAGTGTTCTTGTAGGTCTTCTATTGTTTCATGTATTAGTGCCTGGTTGTCTGCAAATAGAAGCTCGTTGATCTCCTCTGTCTCTGATGGGTTGGCTAGCTTGCATATATGGTCCATGTATGTAATAAACAGTAGGGGGGATAGTACGCACCCCTGTCTTACACCTGATCTAACTTCGAAGTGGTCTGTGTAGCCTGTTGCTGTTCTGACCCTGCAGCTGCTGTTGGCGTAGAGACTTTTAATAATGTTGGTTAGATGTTGGCTTACTCCGTATATTGTTAGTATCTCCCACAGTTGTTCTCTGTTTACTCTGTCGAATGCTTTTTCCTGGTCAATGAAGGCTATGTATAAGTTTTGGTTGTGTTCTGTCGTTTTTTCTGCAAGCTGTTTTAGTGTGAATAGTGCGTCGGTACATCCTCTGTTTTTTCGGAACCCCATTTGAGAATCGCTTAACTGTAGTTCTATTATTGGTCTCAGTCTTTTTTTCCAAGATTTTGGCGTATAGCTTTCCTACATGGCTGAGTCTATATTACTGCCCACATATATGTAAGATTGTACGTCTAGTAGACACATTTCTCCTATCATTATTTGGCCATTGCCAACTGCATTAATTCTTATAATTTTGGTCTTATCTTTATTTACTCTCAGTCTCAGCTGTTGTCATCTCTCATCAATATGCTCATTGAGTTATTTGCGGGTCATCATCATTGCACTCCGAACATGTCCTTAGGTGCTCAGATCCCCTCCTCAGCAATTCCCTCAGTGTCCAGCGACTGACAACTCCAGTTCTATGTTGGTTGATAAGTCTTCTTACACGCCCACTAAGTTTCTCATTTCTGGCTGTGCCCATCTTAACTCCCATCTCTTTCATCCGAAGAAGTGACGTGGATATGCTCATCCTATCTTGCATCTGCTGATGGTTATGTGACAAGAGAGCTAAGCTGTCATTAGCAAAGTCCAAATCACTAATAACAATCACCAACTAATTATAAATCAAACACTGAAGAAAAAAAAGTAGTAATAGTCATGGTAAAACAAGAATAGACACGGATTGTACACATTCCATACAAAAACTAGAATGATAAAACAGTCAGAACAATCAAATTAAAACAAATCAATTGAACCAATTTGTAATATTATATACAAAATAAATTCATATACTTACTGACAATCTCTTTGGGTCGTGGAGGTTCTGTGAGAAGTGGAGGTTCTGTACGTCGTGTAGGTTCTGTACGTCGTGGAGGTTCGGTAGGTCGTGGAGGTTCTGTAATGACTGGAGCTGATGTTGATACTAGGAAAAAGGAAACAAAAAGAAACTACATTAACAACATTCTTCTTCATTCAACCCAGACCCTTTTGACCAACAGTATGTGAACTAAACACTCAGCTATTGAGACTTCACAGCTATCCAGTCTAAAAATATGTCAAGAGACTGGAATTTTTTCCTGCAAATTTTTAATCTTTCACGACCAGAATTTTGTTTAGGTTTTGGACCCAACTGATTTTCACTTCTCAAATATGTTATTACATGCCTTTTTCATTTTACTACTTCACACAATAATGTCGATAAATCTGGTACATGTTATAAATAACCTCAAAAGAAAATTGATGCAGAAAATTTAATATTAATAAATCGCTGATTATTGATGATTTCAAGGAATAAATATACCATAAATGATATTAAATATTTTATGGGCAGACAATTTTCAATTCAAAATATTGTAATTTATCTACCCTTTTCCATGTTTGGAAGTGTTGTCATATATTTGTTTTCCTTTATTTTACACACAATAAAACCAAAGTCCTTCAAAAATACAGCGTATTTGAGGAATTTATGACCACAAAATTTGTGTAAATTGTGTACATTTGATCAATGACCTCAGAGTAAAAACAAATGTGAAAATGTATGTCACAACTACATTTTTTTACAAGTAAATTTTTCTTGACCATTGAACTGATTATTTTGTGTGATATTTCCATCATCCATGGACCACCACCAATTCTAGTCTATAAAGAAATATCTGTTCCATTTTCAGAATCTATAGAATCATCATTGCTACTTGGAGTCTCAGAGGAACTGACAGTCCCTGAACTGAGGCATCCACCAGTTAATTCTAAACAAGACCATCTTGACTTTTCTATTTATGTGGTAAAACCAAAAAAAAAACTCATCATCACAAAATTCATCATCATTTGAAACCTCTTATTCCTGATTCACTCAATAATATTATGTCAGAAAAATAACCTAGCTTGTTCTACGATTTATATTTCGGGTCAAGCACTAGAAGTACAGGTAGTGTTCACAGTCGTTATTTATGAGAAATAAACACAGAATTTGAATTGAAATTTACTGACTAGCTAAAATATAAACTATGCCAATATGACAGGAAGTATTAATGATACCTCTTCTAGACATCTAATTCAAGTATTATATGTACTATATGGCCTTTGGACTATTGACTGATGGTTGGTAACAATCAATCATGATAAGTCAGTAGTTTGATAAAATATTAGTGTTTATGCCTAATTTTTTTTTGGCTGAATAGCTTATCTCATGGCTGAATTTGTCAATATTGCATAGACATGTTCAACCGCAGAATGAACAAGATGTATTCGTGCTGCCTGGCCTTGTTTCCTTTCTCCTGTTGTTTTTATCTTCTGAAATTATATTAATGCTGCTTTAAATGTTTCTGTTCCGTTTTTTTATTTTTGTTCTCCATGTGCCATGATCTGCAGCCATATTTTCCTAGTTTCTTTTGCTAATAGAGAATTCCTTCAAAAAAGACCTGCAAGCATCTTTATATCTCAGGACTGGTCTGCCCTTTGGTCTCTTTCCATCCCTAAATTAACCATGTAATATTTGTTTGAGAATACAATTGTTTGTCATTCTTCTTACATGACCATGCCACCTTAGTCTTAGACTCCTAATTGTTGCCATGATAGATAGGAGTTTGGCTTGTTGTAAAACATTAGAGTTGGTTACTTTGTTCTGCCATTTGAAGTTCATAATATTTCAAAGGCAATGCACATAAAAGTTTGTTTAATATTTTCTCTTGTCCTGCATATGTGGTCAATGTTTCTGAACCAAACAGAAGAGTATACTAAGTACCCAACTTTGATAAATCTGAATTTTTTTGTCCTGAGTGTTAGTTAACATTATTGATTGCATGCTATGCTTGAATAATATGGAGGTAGTGCTTTGCCCAAAACACAACCCCTCTATTGGGTATTCTTTGAAACATTCCAAAGGAGGGACAAGGGTCCATATATTCAGAACCAAAGTTGAGTCGCAAGGGATGCCAGAAGATGGATAATACATCCCTGACTGCCTTAGAGTCCCTCCCTCCAATTTTCTATCTGACATTACTTCTGTAGCCTTTGAATTGTTCAAGTATGAATATAAAACCCAAATCCATGATTTACGAAACAAAAGTTCAAACGTACTCATCAGCTTTGATAAAAGTCTGATATAGCTTCATTCTATTGATCTATCTATTGACCTTTCGAGCCGTAACCGGCCCATAGGGCGTAGACCAAGATACACCTTCTCCTATATGATTTTTGTTCTAGCAGTTTTCTTTTAAGATATTTTTATCAAATCTCGCCATCTGTCTCTGTTCTGTGCAAGCAGTTCTATCTCATTGAGGGAGCCGATTCCTGCTGCTCTTGCCTCTCTCATCAATGTTCTTCTCAGTGTCTCCCTGGGTCTTCCTCTTTTTCTTTTACCTGTTGTTTCCCATATGAGGGCTTGCTTTGCTATTCGATTATTATCTCTTCTCATCACATGTCCAACGTATGACCATCGTCTTTTCTTTATTACTGAAGATATTAGTGGTTGATTGGCGATTTCTCTAATTTCCTCGTTTGTTTTGAATTCGTTCCATTCTATACCAAGTATTTTCCTTAGACATTTATTTTCGAATGCGTTCAACTTTGTTTCTATATCTCTTGTTGTTTTCCAGCTTTCACACGCATACGTAAGGGTTGATAGTACATTTGATTTGAATAGCCTAAGTTTTGTGTTTGTGCTAATGAGTTTTGATTTCCACAACTTTTCAAGGCTTCTGAAAGACATTGCTGCTTTAGCCAGTCTGATTCTAATTTCTTTGCTCGTATCCCCTTCTCGATCAATGTGACTTCCAAGATAGATGAAGTGATCGATCTCTTCTACTGGTTTGTTTTCCATGTATATTTTGTCACTTGTTGGAATTAAACTTTTCATGACTTTAGTCTTTTCATGATTGACCTCAAGCCCAATTTTGCTGGCTATTGATGATAGTTCATTTGTGTTTTCCTGCATCGTTTTTATCTGATTGCTGATGAGAACTATGTCATCAGCAAAGTCCAGGTCCTCCAATGGTCTCCTTGTATCCATTCGATGCTTTTATTACCAGTGCAGCATTTCTTCATTATGAAGTCCATAACAATTCCAAATAACAAGGGCGATAAAATACATCCTTGTTTAACCCCAGTTTCTATTGGGAAACATTCGCTCAGTCCTTCTTCTCTGTTCGAACTGCACATGTGTAACCATCATACATGTCTTTGATAATATTTATGATTTTTGATGGTAAGCCATATTGCTTCAGAATTTTCCACAAAGAATCTCTATGAATACTATCAAATGCTTTTTTGAAGTCGATGAAGTTAAGTACAAAAGGTTTTTTTTCAATGTGTTCCTCCAATATAAGTCGTAGAGTGAAAATGTGGTCAAGACAGCTTCTCCCTTTTCTAAACCCAGCCTGTTCTTCACGCATTACTGTATCTATTGAATCCTTTATTCTATTTAGGATGATTTTACAGAATAATTTTGAGGCAACTGACAAAAGTGTCACGCCTCTCCAATTGTTACAATCTCTAAGATTGCCCTTTTTTGGGATCTTAACAATGATTCCTTTTTTCCATTTATGAGGCGTCTTCTCTGTTTTCCAAATGATGTTGAACATTTTTTGGGAGATGTATTAAATTATGGCTATCAATTGCCTTGAGGATCTCAGCTGTTAACTTATCCTCTCCAGCAGCCTTGTTATTGGTCATTAGCTTTAAGGTGGTTTCTATTTCACTCAAGGTGAAGTCATCTAAATTTACATCTAATTCTGCTGCTGGTGTTTCAGCTTCAAAATCTATTAAACTGTGAGGTAGTGGACGGTTAAGAATTTCTTTGAAGTGTTCCGCTTCATTAGTGATCTTATATATCAGATAATGCTCCTGAAACCATTAATTCTAGGGTAGGAAAGGTAAGGTTCCTCATGCTATTCGACCTGAAAAGGTATAAATTCATAGGTCTCATCCTCAATGTATGCATACTGAGCTACTTTTTACTGGTGACAATCAAAGAGAAGAAGATTACATGTAAAGCAGGGTCAAATTTTCTTTGTTATTGTAAAATTCCCACTATCACTGAAATGAAAAAACAAACTTGCTCCAGATTACTGAGAAGTTCTATAAAGATTGTAGTTCAGACTTTCATGTCAGTTCACAGCTGAGATAGAAATTCTAACCTTATTATTGACAACTACAATGGTGATGATTCAAAATGTAAAACAAAATAAAACAAAGATCATTTACTAATGCTCATACAAGCATACATCTTAAAACAGCACACTCTAAACCCTACACTAAAGAACAAGTTAGCTCACCTGCACACAGAGCTGAGAAAACTTTATGTCTGAGATCTATCAACTCTGTAAACTCTTGTACGGCAAATCTGTTTTCTTCACAGGCTTGCTAGCTATACCATCCAACTCTTTGGTGTCTGTACCAAGGCCATACCAATAGCAAAGATGTGGATACCACTTGCGCGAGCTTGTTCTGCTTCTGGAATGGTTCTCCTAGAGTTTATGTTGGATACACCATCTGTCACAACAATACAGATATTGTCAACACCTGGACGATCACCATTAGCCACCGTAAACATCTGTGTTCTCATTGTGTTTAGGGCATCTGCTGTGTTAGTACTGCCATGGGTGTAAGGCATGTCATCTATGGCATTGTAAACATCAGCTTTAGTATTGTATGTATTCATCTGGAACTGGACATAGTCTTTGGAACTGTAGATGATCACACCCACTCTCACATTACCACCATCAATGTCTGCCTCATACAGGAAATCTTTCACAAATTCCTTCATCAGCTGATAGTTGGACTCTGTCACACTGTGGATGCATCCAGGATAAACACTAGATCAATTCTGGCACCAGTACAACCTGTGAAAACATAAACAACTATCAGTCAGATGGCATTTGTTAAGTATCACCAATACCACTACTTCCTGACCTTTAACATCTTTCTGCAGTACACATGAACTATTATATTGGCTATTAAAGATCATGGTAAAAAACATTAAATTTTACAGAAAATAAGTGAGAACTATATCAATCAAAATTCATCCCCATCCATACAAATCACTACTGGGTGACTTCCAACTCTTGCTCTGTTTGTGTAAGACCCTCAGTTGGCTTCCGCTGTGTGTGTCCTACCCAGCGCCATCATCTTCGCTGTATCTCTTTATCCACAGGTATTTGACCGGTACATTTCCAGAACTCTATGTTAGTGATTTTGGCCTGCCATTTCCATCCTTTTATTCTGCATAAGCATCCATTAATGAGAGGTATGTATCTTCATGATTGTCATTTTTGTTGTTCTCCATGTTTCACAGACATACAATAATACTGATTTAACATTGGAGTTGAACATTTTAACTTTTATATTTAACCTAAATTCTTTGGACTTCCATATGTTTACTAGTTCAAAGAAATGCTCCTCTTGCTTTTCATATCTTTATTTTTTTATCATTCTCTGTCCTCCTTCTTTGTCTATATTATTGCCCACATATATGTGAGATTGTACGTCTAGTAGACGCATTTCTCCTATCATTATTTGGCCACTGCCAACTGCATTAATTCTTATAATTTTGGTCTTATCTTTATTTACTCTCAGTCTCAGCTGTTGTCATCTCTCATCAAATATGCTCATTGAGTTAATTGCGGGTCATCATCATTGCACTCCGAACATGTCCATAGGTGCTCAGATCCCCTCCTCAGCAATTCCCTCAGTGTCCAGCGACTGACAACTCCAGTTCTATGTTTGGTTGATAAGTCTTCTTACACGCCCACTAAGTTTCTCATTTCTGGCTGTGCCCATCTTAACTCCCATCTCTTTCATCCGAAGAAGTGACGTGGATATGCTCATCCTATCTTGCATCTGCTGATGGTTATGTAACAAGAGAGCTAAGCTGTCATTAGCAAAGTCCAAATCACTAATAACAAATCACCAGCTAATTATAAATCTGAGAGTCAAACACTGAAGAAAAAAAGTAGTAATAGTCATGGTAAAACAAGAATAGACATGGATTGTACACATTCCATACAAAAACTAGAATGATAAAACAGTCAGAACAATCAAATTAAAACAAATCAATTGAACCAATTTGTAATATATATACAAAATAAATTCATATACTTACTGACAATCTCTTTGGGTCGTGGAGGTTCTGTGAGAAGTGGAGGTTCTGTACGTCGTGTAGGTTCTGTACGTCGTGGAGGTTCGGTAGGTCGTGGAGGTTCTGTAATGACTGGAGCTGATGTTGATACTAGAAAAAGGAAACAAAAGAAACTACATTAACAACATTCTTCTTCATTCAACCCAGACCCTTTTGACCAACAGTATGTGAACTAAACACTCAGCTATTGAGACTTCACAGCTATCCAGTCTAAAAATATGTCAAGAGACTGGAATTTTTTCCTGCAAATTTTTAATCTTTCACGACCAGAATTTTGTTTAGGTTTGGACCCAACTGATTTTCACTTCTCAAAATATGTTATTACATGCCTTTTTCATTTTACTACTTCACACAATAATGTCGATAAATCTGGTACATGTTATAAATAACCTCAAAAGAAAATTGATGCAGAAAATTTAAATATATTTAATAAATCGCTGATTATGTGATGATTTCAAGGAATAAATATACCATAAATGATATTAAATATTTATCTATCTATTGACCTTTCGAGCCGTAACCGGCCCATAGGGCGTAGACCAAGATACACCTTCTCCTATATGAATTTTTGTTCTAGCAGTTTTCTTTTAAAGATATTTTATCAAATCTCGCCATCTGTCTCTGTTCTGTGCAAGCAGTTCTATCTCATTGAGGGAGCCGATTCCTGCTGCTCTTGCCTCTCTCATCAATGTTCTTCTCAGTGTCTCCCTGGGTCTTCCTCTTTTTCTTTTACCTGTTGTTTCCCATATGAGGGCTTGCTTTGCTATTCGATTATTATCTCTTCTCATCACATGTCCAACGTATGACCATCGTCTTTTCTTTATTACTGAAGATATTAGTGGTTGATTGGCGATTTCTCTAATTTCCTCGTTTGTTTTGAATTCGTTCCATTCTATACCAAGTATTTTCCTTAGACATTTATTTTCGAATGCGTTCAACTTTGTTTCTATATCTCTTGTTGTTTTCCAGCTTTCACACGCATACGTAAGGGTTGATAGTACATTTGATTTGAATAGCCTAAGTTTTGTGTTTGTGCTAATGAGTTTTGATTTCCACAACTTTTCAAGGCTTCTGAAAGACATTGCTGCTTTAGCCAGTCTGATTCTAATTTCTTTGCTCGTATCCCCTTCTCGATCAATGTGACTTCCAAGATAGATGAAGTGATCGATCTCTTCTACTGGTTTGTTTTCCATGTATATTTTGTCACTTGTTGGAATTAAACTTTTCATGACTTTAGTCTTTTCATGATTGACCTCAAGCCCAATTTTGCTGGCTATTGATGATAGTTCATTTGTGTTTTCCTGCATCGTTTTTATCTGATTGCTGATAAGAACTATGTCATCAGCAAAGTCCAGGTCCTCCAAATGGTCTCCTTGTATCCATTCGATGCCTTTATTACCAGTGCAGCATTTCTTCATTATGAAGTCCATAACAATTCCAAATAACAAGGGCGATAAAATACATCCTTGTTTAACCCCAGTTTCTATTGGGAAACATTCGCTCAGTCCTTCCTCTGTTCGAACTGCACATGTGTAACCATCATACATGTCTTTGATAATATTTATGATTTTTGATGGTAAGCCATATTGCTTCAGAATTTCCACAAAGAATCTCTATGAATACTATCAAATGCTTTTTTGAAGTCGATGAAGTTAAGTACAAAAGGTTTTTGCTTTTCAATGTGTTCCTCCAATATAAGTCGTAGAGTGAAAATGTGGTCAAGACAGCTTCTCCCTTTTCTAAACCCAGCCTGTTCTTCACGCATTACTGTATCTATTGAATCCTTTATTCTATTTAGGATGATTTTACAGAATAATTTTGAGGCAACTGACAAAAGTGTCACGCCTCTCCAATTGTTACAATCTCTAAGATTGCCCTTTTTTGGGATCTTAACAATGATTCCTTTTTTCCATTTATGAGGCGTCTTCTCTGTTTTCCAAATGATGTTGAACATTTTTTGGAGATGTATTAAATTATGGCTATCAATTGCCTTGAGGATCTCAGCTGTTAACTTATCCTCTCCAGCAGCCTTGTTATTGGTCATTAGCTTTAAGGTGGTTTCTATTTCACTCAAGGTGAAGTCATCTAAATTTACATCTAATTCTGCTGCTGGTGTTTCAGCTTCAAAATCTATTAAACTGTGAGGTAGTGGACGGTTAAGAATTTCTTTGAAGTGTTCCGCTTCATTAGTGATCTTATATATCAGATAATGCTCCTGAAACCATTAATTCTAGGGTAGGAAAGGTAAGGTTCCTCATGCTATTCGACCTGAAACAGGTATAAATTCATAGGTCTCATCCTCAATGTATGCATACTGAGCTACTTTTTACTGGTGACAATCAAAGAGAAGAAGATTACATGTAAAAGCAGGGTCAAATTTTCTTTGTTATTGTAAAATTCCCCACTATCACTGAAATGAAAAAACAAACTTGCTCCAGATTACTGAGAAGTTCTATAAAGATATGTAGTTCAGACTTTCATGTCAGTTCACAGCTGAGATAGAAATTCTAACCTTATTATTGACAACTACAATGGTGATGATTCAAAATGTAGAAACAAAATAAAAACAAAGATCATTTACTAATGCTCATACAAGCATACATCTTAAAACAGCACACTCTAAACCCTACACTAAAGAAACAAGTTAGCTCACCTGCACACAGAGCTGAGAAAACTTTATGTCTGAGATCTATCAACTCTGTAAACTCTTGTACGGCAAATCTGTTTTCTTCAACAGGCTTGCTAGCTATACCATCCAATTCTTTGGTGTCTGTACCAAGGCCAATACCAATAGCAAAGATGTGGATACCACTTGCGCGAGCTTGTTCTGCTTCTGGAATGGTTCTCCTAGAGTTTATGTTGGATACACCATCTGTCACAACAATACAGATATTGTCAACACCTGGACGATCACCATTAGCCACCGTAAACATCTGTGTTCTCATTGTGTTTAGGGCATCTGCTGTATTAGTACTGCCATGGGTGTAAGGCATGTCATCTATGGCATTGTAAACATCAGCTTTAGTATTGTATGTATTCATCTGGAACTGGACATAGTCTTTGGAACTGTAGATGATCACACCCACTCTCACATTACCACCATCAATGTCTGCCTCATACAGGAAATCTTTCACAAATTCCTTCATCAGCTGATAGTTGGACTCTGTCACACTGGTGGATGCATCCAGGATAAACACTAGATCAATTCTGGCACCAGTACAACCTGTGAAAACATAAACAACTATCAGTCAGATGGCATTTGTTAAGTATCACCAATACCACTACTTCCTGACCTTTAACATCTTTCTGCAGTACACATGAGCTATTATATTGGCTATTAATGATCATGGTAAAAAAACATTAAATTTTACAGAAAATAAGTGAGAACTATATCAATCAAAATTCATCCCATCCATACAAATCACTACTGGGTGACTTCCAACTCTTGCTCTGTTGTGTAAGACCCTCAGTTGGCTTCCGCTGTGTGTGTCCTACCCAGCGCCATCGTCTTCGCTGTATCTCTTTATCCACAGGTATTTGACCGGTACATTTCCAGAACTCTATGTTAGTGATTTTGGCCTGCCATTTCCATCCTTTTATTCTGCATAAGCATCCATTAATGAAGGTATGTATCTTCATGATTGTCATTTTTGTTGTTCTCCATGTTTCACAGACATACAATAATACTGATTTAACATTGGAGTTGAACATTTTAACTTTTATATTTAACCTAAATTCTTTGGACTTCCATATGTTTACTAGTTCAAAGAAATGCTCCTCTTGCTTTTCATATCTTTATTTTTTTATCATTCTCTGTTCCTCCTTCTTTGTCTATATTATTGCCCACATATATGTGAGATTGTACGTCTAGTAGACGCATTTCTCCTATCATTATTTGGCCACTGCCAACTGCATTAATTCTTATAATTTTGGTCTTATCTTTATTTACTCTCAGTCTCAGCTGTTGTCATCTCTCATCAAATATGCTCATTGAGTTAATTGCGGGTCATCATCATTGCACTCCGAACATGTCCATAGGTGCTCAGATCCCCTCCTCAGCAATTCCCTCAGTGTCCAGCGACTGACAACTCCAGTTCTATGTTGGTTGATAAGTCTTCTTACACGCCCACTAAGTTTCTCATTTCTGGCTGTGCCCATCTTAACTCCCATCTCTTTCATCCGAAGAAGTGACGTGGATATGCTCATCCTATCTTGCATCTGCTGATGGTTATGTAACAAGAGAGCTAAGCTGTCATTAGCAAAGTCCAAATCACTAATAACAAATCACCAGCTAATTATAAATCTGAGAGTCAAACACTGAAGAAAAAAAAGTAGTAATAGTCATGGTAAAACAAGAATAGACATGGATTGTACACATTCCATACAAAAACTAGAATGATAAAACAGTCAGAACAATCAAATTAAAACAAATCAATTGAACCAATTTGTAATATTATATACAAAATAAATTCATATACTTACTGACAATCTCTTTGGGTCGTGGAGGTTCTGTGAGAAGTGGAGGTTCTGTACGTCGTGTAGGTTCTGTACGTCGTGGAGGTTCGGTAGGTCGTGGAGGTTCTGTAATGACTGGAGCTGATGTTGATACTAGGAAAAAGGAAACAAAAAGAAACTACATTAACAACATTCTTCTTCATTCAACCCAGACCCTTTTGACCAACAGTATGTGAACTAAACACTCAGCTATTGAGACTTCACAGCTATCCAGTCTAAAAATATGTCAAGAGACTGGAATTTTTTCCTGCAAATTTTTAATCTTTCACGACCAGAATTTTGTTTAGGTTTGGACCCAACTGATTTTCACTTCTCAAAATATGTTATTACATGCCTTTTTCATTTTACTACTTCACACAATAATGTCGATAAATCTGGTACATGTTATAAATAACCTCAAAAGAAAATTGATGCAGAAAATTTAAATATATTTAATAAATCGCTGATTATGTGATGATTTCAAGGAATAAATATACCATAAATGATATTAAATATTTATCTATCTATTGACCTTTCGAGCCGTAACCGGCCCATAGGGCGTAGACCAAGATACACCTTCTCCTATATGAATTTTTGTTCTAGCAGTTTTCTTTTAAAGATATTTATCAAATCTCGCCATCTGTCTCTGTTCTGTGCAAGCAGTTCTATCTCATTGAGGGAGCCGATTCCTGCTGCTCTTGCCTCTCTCATCAATGTTCTTCTCAGTGTCTCCCTGGGTCTTCCTCTTTTTCTTTTACCTGTTGTTTCCCATATGAGGGCTTGCTTTGCTATTCGATTATTATCTCTTCTCATCACATGTCCAACGTATGACCATCGTCTTTTCTTTATTACTGAAGATATTAGTGGTTGATTGGCGATTTCTCTAATTTCCTCGTTTGTTTTGAATTCGTTCCATTCTATACCAAGTATTTTCCTTAGACATTTATTTTCGAATGCGTTCAACTTTGTTTCTATATCTCTTGTTGTTTTCCAGCTTTCACACGCATACGTAAGGGTTGATAGTACATTTGATTTGAATAGCCTAAGTTTTGTGTTTGTGCTAATGAGTTTTGATTTCCACAACTTTTCAAGGCTTCTGAAAGACATTGCTGCTTTAGCCAGTCTGATTCTAATTTCTTTGCTCGTATCCCCTTCTCGATCAATGTGACTTCCAAGATAGATGAAGTGATCGATCTCTTCTACTGGTTTGTTTTCCATGTATATTTTGTCACTTGTTGGAATTAAACTTTTCATGACTTTAGTCTTTTCATGATTGACCTCAAGCCCATTTTTGCTGGCTATTGATGATAGTTCATTTGTGTTTTCCTGCATCGTTTTTATCTGATTGCTGATAAGAACTATGTCATCAGCAAAGTCCAGGTCCTCCAAATGGTCTCCTTGTATCCATTCGATGCCTTTATTACCAGTGCAGCATTTCTTCATTATGAAGTCCATAACAATTCCAAATAACAAGGGCGATAAATACATCCTTGTTTAACCCCAGTTTCTATTGGGAAACATTCGCTCAGTCCTTCCTCTGTTCGAACTGCACATGTGTAACCATCATACATGTCTTTGATAATATTTATGATTTTTGATGGTAAGCCATATTGCTTCAGAATTTTCCACAAAGAATCTCTATGAATACTATCAAATGCTTTTTTGAAGTCGATGAAGTTAAGTACAAAAGGTTTTTGCTTTTCAATGTGTTCCTCCAATATAAGTCGTAGAGTGAAAATGTGGTCAAGACAGCTTCTCCCTTTTCTAAACCCAGCCTGTTCTTCACGCATTACTGTATCTATTGAATCCTTTATTCTATTTAGGATGATTTTACAGAATAATTTTGAGGCAACTGACAAAAGTGTCACGCCTCTCCAATTGTTACAATCTCTAAGATTGCCCTTTTTTGGGATCTTAACAATGATTCCTTTTTTCCATTTATGAGGCGTCTTCTCTGTTTTCCAAATGATGTTGAACATTTTTTGGAGATGTATTAAATTATGGCTATCAATTGCCTTGAGGATCTCAGCTGTTAACTTATCCTCTCCAGCAGCCTTGTTATTGGTCATTAGCTTTAAGGTGGTTTCTATTTCACTCAAGGTGAAGTCATCTAAATTTACATCTAATTCTGCTGCTGGTGTTTCAGCTTCAAAATCTATTAAACTGTGAGGTAGTGGACGGTTAAGAATTTCTTTGAAGTGTTCCGCCCAACGGGCTTTTATGTCTGCGCTTGTTGTTAGCATTAATCCAGATTTGTCTAGAATTGGTGTTCCACTGGATGTATAGGTGTTTGTCAGCATCTTTTGTACAGTATAAAGAGTTCTGCTGTCTCCTGTAATTGCAGCTGTCTCTGCTTTCTCTGCCAAGTTGTCTATATAAGCTCTTGTATCTCTTCTTGCCGAACTTTTCACTTTGTTGTCTAATTCTTTGTATGTTGCTTTTGCCAGAACCTTTCCAAGATCTGTCTTTACATTAGTCATGGCTCTCTTCGCTTCTCTTCTTTCTTTGATGTATTTCCATGTGGTGTCTGAGATCCAAGCTCGTTTTTCCATTTTCTTCAGTCCAGCACTTGCTTCTGCTGCTGTCATTAGTATTTTGCTCTGTGAGTCCCACATTTCATTGATATCTAAGTCTATTTCACCAAGTGCTGAATAACAATTACTTAGCTCTATGTTAAACTTTTCCTTTATTGCTTCATCTTTCAGTTATGACTATCAATTTTATGTGTAATTGACCTCTTCTGTTGGTTTCTAAATTTTAATCTTATTTTCCCAATGCACAGGTTGTGGTCACTATTAACATCAGCACCTCTGTATGCTCTTACATCTATTAATGATGATCTGAATTGTTGTTTAATACATAGGTGGTCAATTTGATTTGATGTTCTATCATCAGGAGATATCCATGTTGTTTTGTGGATATTTTTATGTGGACATAATGTCCCACCTATAACTAAATTTTCTATTAAACATAATTCTATTAATCTTTCTCCATTCTGACTTGTTGTATTACAGCCTTCTCTCCCCATCACATGTTCCACTCCTAAATATTTATGGGCAGACAATTTCAATTCAAAATATTGTAATTTATCTACCCTTTTCCATGTTTGGAAGTGTTGTCATATATTTGTTTTCCTTTATTTTACACACAATAAAACCAAAGTCCTTCAAAAATACAGCGTATTTGAGGAATTTATGACCACAAAATTTGTGTAAATTGTGTACATTTGATCAATGACCTCAGAGTAAAAACAAATGTGAAAAATGTATGTCACAACTACATTTTTTTACAAGTAAATTTTTCTTGACCATTGAACTGATTATTTTGTGTGATATTTCCATCATCCATGGGACCACCACCAATTCAAGTCTATAAAGAAATATCTGTTCCATTTTCAGAATCATATAGAATCATCATTGCTACTTGGAGTCTCAGAGGAACTGACAGTCCCTGAACTGAGGCATCCACCAGTTAATTCTAAACAAGACCATCTTGACTTTTCTATTTATGTGGTAAAACCAAAAAAAAAACTCATCATCACAAAAATTCATCATCATTTGAAACCTCTTATTCCTGATTCACTCAATAATATTATGTCAGAAAAATAAACCTAGCTTGTTCTACGATTTATATTTCGGGTCAAGCACTAGAAGTACAGGTAGTGTTCACAGTCGTTATTTATGAGAAATAAACACAGAATTTGAATTGAAATTTACTGACTAGCTAAAATATAAACTATGCCAATATGACAGGAAGTATTAATGAGACCTCTTCTAGACATCTAATTCAAGTATTATATGTACTATATGGCCTTTGGACTATTGACTGATGGTTGGTAACAATCAATCATGATAAGTCAGTAGTTTGATAAAATATTAGTGTTTATGTCTAATTTTTTTTTGGCTGAATAGCTTATCTCATGGCTGAATTTGTCAATATTGCATAGACATGTTCAACCGCAGAATGAACAAGATGTATTCGTGCTGCCTGGCCTTGTTTCCTTTCTCCTGTTGTTTTTATCTTCTGAAATTTATATTAATGCTGCTTTAAATGTTTCTGTTCCGTTTTTTTATTTTTGTTCTCCATGTGCCATGATCTGCAGCCATATTTTCCTAGTTTCTTTTGCTAATAGAGAATTCCTTCAAGGGAAGACCTGCAAGCATCTTTATATCTCAGGACTGGTCTGCCCTTTGGTCTCTTTCCATCCCTAAATTAACCATGTAATATTTGTTTGAGAATACAATTGTTTGTCATTCTTCTTACATGACCATGCCACCTTAGTCTTAGACTCCTAATTGTTGCCATGATAGATAGGAGTTTGGCTTGTTGTAAAACATTAGAGTTGGTTACTTTGTTCTGCCATTTGAAGTTCATAATATTTCAAAGGCAATGCACAAAAAAGTTGTTTAATATTTTCTCTTGTCCTGCATATGTGGTCAAAGTTTCTAAATTCCATACAGAAGAGTATACTAAGTACACAACTTTGATAAATCTGAAATTTTTGTCCTGAGTGTTAGTTAACATTATTGATTGCATGCTATGCTTGAATATCCCGTGTGTTACCGGGTCCTTATTATGCGGGAGGTAAAGAATAGTGACACTGTGACCTTCCAGGCACGTCGTAAGAGGTGACTAAGGAGGTTGATCGATGGCTTGACAAGCTGTCATTGTAAAATATATTGTTATGGAAACAGCGCCATGGATTTTAGAGCAGTGATCTCTGCAATATGTGCCATTTTGGCACGCAAGGTTTCTGTTTTGAGATTATGGTTCTGCCCTATGTGCCGTCTTCGGCTCGAAAGGAGAATAGATAGATAGATAGTGCTTTGCCCAAAACACAACCCCCTCTATTGGGTATTCTTTGAAACATTCCAAAGGAGGGACCAGGGTCCATATATTCAGAACCAAAGTTGAGTCGCAAGGGATGCCAGAAGTTGGATAATACATCCCCGACTGCCTTAGAGTCCCTCCCTCCAAATTTTCTATCTGACATTACTTCTGTAGCCTTTGAATTGTTCAAGTATGAATATAAAACCCAAATCCATGATTTACGAAACAAAAGTTCAAACATACTCATCAGCTTTGATAAAAGTCTGATATAGCTTCATTAGTGATCTTATATATCTGATAATGCTCCTGAAACCATTAATTCTAGGGTAGGAAAGGTAAGGTTCCTCATGCTATTCGACCTGAAACAGGTATAAATTCATAGGTCTCATCCTCAATGTATGCATACTGAGCTACTTATTACTGGTGACAATCAAAGAGAAGAAGATTACATGTAAAAGCAGGGTCAAATTTTCTTTGTTATTGTAAAATTCCCACTATCACTGAAATGAAAAAACAAACTTCTTCCAGATTACTGAGAAGTTCTATAAAGCTATGTAGTTCAGACTTTCATGTCAGTTCACAGCTGAGATAGAAATTCTAACCTTATTATTGACAACTACAATGATGATGATTCAAAATGTAGAAACAAAATAAAACAAAGATCATTCACTAATGCTCAAACAAGCATACATCTTAAAACAGCACACTCTAAACCCTACACTAATGAACAAGTTAGCTCACCTGCACACAGAGCTGAGAAAACTTTATGTCTGAGATCTATCAACTCTGTAAACTCTTGTACGGCAAATCTGTTTTCTTCAACAGGCTTGCTAGCTATACCATCCAATTCTTTGGTGTCTGTACCAAGGCCAATACCAATAGCAAAGATGTGGATACCACTTGCGCGAGCTTGTTCTGCTTCTGGAATGGTTCTCCTAGAGTTTATGTTGGATACACCATCTGTCACAACAATACAGATATTGTCAACACCTGGACGATCACCATTAGCCACCGTAAACATCTGTGTTCTCATTGTGTTTAGGGCATCTGCTGTATTAGTACTGCCATGGGTGTAAGGCATGTCATCTATGGCATTGTAAACATCAGCTTTAGTATTGTATGTATTCATCTGGAACTGGACATAGTCTTTGAACTGTAGATGATCACACCCACTCTCACATTACCACCATCAATGTCTGCCTCATACAGGAAATCTTTCACAAATTCCTTCATCAGCTGATAGTTGGACTCTGTCACACTGGT
This sequence comes from Megaustenia siamemsis, assembly GCA_032433765.1. Lineage (NCBI taxonomy): Eukaryota > Metazoa > Mollusca > Gastropoda > Stylommatophora > Ariophantidae > Megaustenia > Megaustenia siamemsis. Next base: position 34,511,964 of record JAVIAB010000145.1, on the reverse strand, counting down.
GGATGCATCCAGGATAAACACTAGATCAATTCTGGCACCAGTACAACCTGTGAAAACATAAACAACTATCAGTCAGATGGCATTTGTTAAGTATCACCAATACCACTACTTCCTGACCTTTAACATCTTTCTGCAGTACACATGAGCTATTATATTGGCTATTAATGATCATGGTAAAAAAACATTAAATTTTACAGAAAATAAGTGAGAACTATATCAATCAAAATTCATCCCCATCCATACAAATCACTACTGGGTGACTTCCAACTCTTGCTCTGTTGTGTAAGACCCTCAGTTGGCTTCCGCTGTGTGTGTCCTACCCAGCGCCATCGTCTTCGCTGTATCTCTTTATCCACAGGTATTTGACCGGTACATTTCCAGAACTCTATGTTAGTGATTTTGGCCTGCCATTTCCATCCTTTTATTCTGCATAAGCATCCATTAATGAAGGTATGTATCTTCATGATTGTCATTTTTGTTGTTCTCCATGTTTCACAGACATACAATAATACTGATTTAACATTGGAGTTGAACATTTTAACTTTTATATTTAACCTAAATTCTTTGGACTTCCATATGTTTACTAGTTCAAAGAAATGCTCCTCTTGCTTTTCATATCTTTATTTTTTTATCATTCTCTGTTCCTCCTTCTTTGTCTATATTATTGCCCACATATATGTGAGATTGTACGTCTAGTAGACGCATTTCTCCTATCATTATTTGGCCACTGCCAACTGCATTAATTCTTATAATTTTGGTCTTATCTTTATTTACTCTCAGTCTCAGCTGTTGTCATCTCTCATCAAATATGCTCATTGAGTTAATTGCGGGTCATCATCATTGCACTCCGAACATGTCCATAGGTGCTCAGATCCCCTCCTCAGCAATTCCCTCAGTGTCCAGCGACTGACAACTCCAGTTCTATGTTGGTTGATAAGTCTTCTTACACGCCCACTAAGTTTCTCATTTCTGGCTGTGCCCATCTTAACTCCCATCTCTTTCATCCGAAGAAGTGACGTGGATATGCTCATCCTATCTTGCATCTGCTGATGGTTATGTAACAAGAGAGCTAAGCTGTCATTAGCAAAGTCCAAATCACTAATAACAAATCACCAGCTAATTATAAATCTGAGAGTCAAACACTGAAGAAAAAAAAGTAGTAATAGTCATGGTAAAACAAGAATAGACATGGATTGTACACATTCCATACAAAAACTAGAATGATAAAACAGTCAGAACAATCAAATTAAAACAAATCAATTGAACCAATTTGTAATATTATATACAAAATAAATTCATATACTTACTGACAATCTCTTTGGGTCGTGGAGGTTCTGTGAGAAGTGGAGGTTCTGTACGTCGTGTAGGTTCTGTACGTCGTGGAGGTTCGGTAGGTCGTGGAGGTTCTGTAATGACTGGAGCTGATGTTGATACTAGGAAAAAGGAAACAAAAAGAAACTACATTAACAACATTCTTCTTCATTCAACCCAGACCCTTTTGACCAACAGTATGTGAACTAAACACTCAGCTATTGAGACTTCACAGCTATCCAGTCTAAAAATATGTCAAGAGACTGGAATTTTTTCCTGCAAATTTTTAATCTTTCACGACCAGAATTTTGTTTAGGTTTGGACCCAACTGATTTTCACTTCTCAAAATATGTTATTACATGCCTTTTTCATTTTACTACTTCACACAATAATGTCGATAAATCTGGTACATGTTATAAATAACCTCAAAAGAAAATTGATGCAGAAAATTTAAATATATTTAATAAATCGCTGATTATGTGATGATTTCAAGGAATAAATATACCATAAATGATATTAAATATTTATCTATCTATTGACCTTTCGAGCCGTAACCGGCCCATAGGGCGTAGACCAAGATACACCTTCTCCTATATGAATTTTTGTTCTAGCAGTTTTCTTTTAAAGATATTTTATCAAATCTCGCCATCTGTCTCTGTTCTGTGCAAGCAGTTCTATCTCATTGAGGGAGCCGATTCCTGCTGCTCTTGCCTCTCTCATCAATGTTCTTCTCAGTGTCTCCCTGGGTCTTCCTCTTTTTCTTTTACCTGTTGTTTCCCATATGAGGGCTTGCTTTGCTATTCGATTATTATCTCTTCTCATCACATGTCCAACGTATGACCATCGTCTTTTCTTTATTACTGAAGATATTAGTGGTTGATTGGCGATTTCTCTAATTTCCTCGTTTGTTTTGAATTCGTTCCATTCTATACCAAGTATTTTCCTTAGACATTTATTTTCGAATGCGTTCAACTTTGTTTCTATATCTCTTGTTGTTTTCCAGCTTTCACACGCATACGTAAGGGTTGATAGTACATTTGATTTGAATAGCCTAAGTTTTGTGTTTGTGCTAATGAGTTTTGATTTCCACAACTTTTCAAGGCTTCTGAAAGACATTGCTGCTTTAGCCAGTCTGATTCTAATTTCTTTGCTCGTATCCCCTTCTCGATCAATGTGACTTCCAAGATAGATGAAGTGATCGATCTCTTCTACTGGTTTGTTTTCCATGTATATTTTGTCACTTGTTGGAATTAAACTTTTCATGACTTTAGTCTTTTCATGATTGACCTCAAGCCCAATTTTGCTGGCTATTGATGATAGTTCATTTGTGTTTTCCTGCATCGTTTTTATCTGATTGCTGATAAGAACTATGTCATCAGCAAAGTCCAGGTCCTCCAAATGGTCTCCTTGTATCCATTCGATGCCTTTATTACCAGTGCAGCATTTCTTCATTATGAAGTCCATAACAATTCCAAATAACAAGGGCGATAAAATACATCCTTGTTTAACCCCAGTTTCTATTGGGAAACATTCGCTCAGTCCTTCCTCTGTTCGAACTGCACATGTGTAACCATCATACATGTCTTTGATAATATTTATGATTTTTGATGGTAAGCCATATTGCTTCAGAATTTTCCACAAAGAATCTCTATGAATACTATCAAATGCTTTTTTGAAGTCGATGAAGTTAAGTACAAAAGGTTTTTGCTTTTCAATGTGTTCCTCCAATATAAGTCGTAGAGTGAAAATGTGGTCAAGACAGCTTCTCCCTTTTCTAAACCCAGCCTGTTCTTCACGCATTACTGTATCTATTGAATCCTTTATTCTATTTAGGATGATTTTACAGAATAATTTTGAGGCAACTGACAAAAGTGTCACGCCTCTCCAATTGTTACAATCTCTAAGATTGCCCTTTTTTGGGATCTTAACAATGATTCCTTTTTTCCATTTATGAGGCGTCTTCTCTGTTTTCCAAATGATGTTGAACATTTTTTGGAGATGTATTAAATTATGGCTATCAATTGCCTTGAGGATCTCAGCTGTTAACTTATCCTCTCCAGCAGCCTTGTTATTGGTCATTAGCTTTAAGGTGGTTTCTATTTCACTCAAGGTGAAGTCATCTAAATTTACATCTAATTCTGCTGCTGGTGTTTCAGCTTCAAAATCTATTAAACTGTGAGGTAGTGGACGGTTAAGAATTTCTTTGAAGTGTTCCGCTTCATTAGTGATCTTATATATCAGATAATGCTCCTGAAACCATTAATTCTAGGGTAGGAAAGGTAAGGTTCCTCATGCTATTCGACCTGAAACAGGTATAAATTCATAGGTCTCATCCTCAATGTATGCATACTGAGCTACTTTTTACTGGTGACAATCAAAGAGAAGAAGATTACATGTAAAAGCAGGGTCAAATTTTCTTTGTTATTGTAAAATTCCCACTATCACTGAAATGAAAAAACAAACTTGCTCCAGATTACTGAGAAGTTCTATAAAGATATGTAGTTCAGACTTTCATGTCAGTTCACAGCTGAGATAGAAATTCTAACCTTATTATTGACAACTACAATGGTGATGATTCAAAATGTAGAAACAAAATAAAAACAAAGATCATTTACTAATGCTCATACAAGCATACATCTTAAAACAGCACACTCTAAACCCTACACTAAAGAACAAGTTAGCTCACCTGCACACAGAGCTGAGAAAACTTTATGTCTGAGATCTATCAACTCTGTAAACTCTTGTACGGCAAATCTGTTTTCTTCAACAGGCTTGCTAGCTATACCATCCAACTCTTTGGTGTCTGTACCAAGGCCAATACCAATAGCAAAGATGTGGATACCACTTGCGCGAGCTTGTTCTGCTTCTGGAATGGTTCTCCTAGAGTTTATGTTGGATACACCATCTGTCACAACAATACAGATATTGTCAACACCTGGACGATCACCATTAGCCACCGTAAACATCTGTGTTCTCATTGTGTTTAGGGCATCTGCTGTATTAGTACTGCCATGGGTGTAAGGCATGTCATCTATGGCATTGTAAACATCAGCTTTAGTATTGTATGTATTCATCTGGAACTGGACATAGTCTTTGGAACTGTAGATGATCACACCCACTCTCACATTACCACCATCAATGTCTGCCTCATACAGGAAATCTTTCACAAATTCCTTCATCAGCTGATAGTTGGACTCTGTCACACTGGTGGATGCATCCAGGATAAACACTAGATCAATTCTGGCACCAGTACAACCTGTGAAAACATAAACAACTATCAGTCAGATGGCATTTGTTAAGTATCACCAATACCACTACTTCCTGACCTTTAACATCTTTATGCAGTACACATGAACTATTATATTGGCTATTAAAGATCATGGTAAAAAAACATTAAATTTTACAGAAAATAAGTGAGAACTATATCAATCAAAATTCATCCCCATCCATACAAATCACTACTGGGTGACTTCCAACTCTTGCTCTGTTGTGTAAGACCCTCAGTTGGCTTCCGCTGTGTGTGTCCTACCCAGCGCCATCATCTTCGCTGTATCTCTTTATCCACAGGTATTTGACCGGTACATTTCCAGAACTCTATGTTAGTGATTTTGGCCTGCCATTTCCATCCTTTTATTCTGCATAAGCATCCATTAATGAAGGTATGTATCTTCATGATTGTCATTTTTGTTGTTCTCCATGTTTCACAGACATACAATAATACTGATTTAACATTGGAGTTGAACATTTTAACTTTTATATTTAACCTAAATTCTTTGGACTTCCATATGTTTACTAGTTCAAAGAAATGCTCCTCTTGCTTTTCATATCTTTATTTTTTTATCATTCTCTGTTCCTCCTTCTTTGTCTATATTATTGCCCACATATATGTGAGATTGTACGTCTAGTAGACGCATTTCTCCTATCATTATTTGGCCACTGCCAACTGCATTAATTCTTATAATTTTGGTCTTATCTTTATTTACTCTCAGTCTCAGCTGTTGTCACCTCTCATCAAATATGCTCATTGAGTTAATTGCGGGTCATCATCATTGCACTCCGAACATGTCCATAGGTGCTCAGATCCCCTCCTCAGCAATTCCCTCAGTGTCCAGCGACTGACAACTCCAGTTCTATGTTGGTTGATAAGTCTTCTTACACGCCCACTAAGTTTCTCATTTCTGGCTGTGCCCATCTTAACTCCCATCTCTTTCATCCGAAGAAGTGACGTGGATATGCTCATCCTATCTTGCATCTGCTGATGGTTATGTAACAAGAGAGCTAAGCTGTCATTAGCAAAGTCCAAATCACTAATAACAAATCACCAGCTAATTATAAATCTGAGAGTCAAACACTGAAGAAAAAAAAGTAGTAATAGTCATGGTAAAACAAGAATAGACATGGATTGTACACATTCCATACAAAAACTAGAATGATAAAACAGTCAGAACAATCAAATTAAAACAAATCAATTGAACCAATTTGTAATATTATATACAAAATAAATTCATATACTTACTGACAATCTCTTTGGGTCGTGGAGGTTCTGTGAGAAGTGGAGGTTCTGTACGTCGTGTAGGTTCTGTACGTCGTGGAGGTTCGGTAGGTCGTGGAGGTTCTGTAATGACTGGAGCTGATGTTGATACTAGGAAAAAGGAAACAAAAAGAAACTACATTAACAACATTCTTCTTCATTCAACCCAGACCCTTTTGACCAACAGTATGTGAACTAAACACTCAGCTATTGAGACTTCACAGCTATCCAGTCTAAAAATATGTCAAGAGACTGGAATTTTTTCCTGCAAATTTTTAATCTTTCACGACCAGAATTTTGTTTAGGTTTGGACCCAACTGATTTTCACTTCTCAAAATATGTTATTACATGCCTTTTTCATTTTACTACTTCACACAATAATGTCGATAAATCTGGTACATGTTATAAATAACCTCAAAAGAAAATTGATGCAGAAAATTTAAATATATTTAATAAATCGCTGATTATGTGATGATTTCAAGGAATAAATATACCATAAATGATATTAAATATTTATCTATCTATTGACCTTTCGAGCCGTAACCGGCCCATAGGGCGTAGACCAAGATACACCTTCTCCTATATGAATTTTTGTTCTAGCAGTTTTCTTTTAAAGATATTTTATCAAATCTCGCCATCTGTCTCTGTTCTGTGCAAGCAGTTCTATCTCATTGAGGGAGCCGATTCCTGCTGCTCTTGCCTCTCTCATCAATGTTCTTCTCAGTGTCTCCCTGGGTCTTCCTCTTTTTCTTTTACCTGTTGTTTCCCATATGAGGGCTTGCTTTGCTATTCGATTATTATCTCTTCTCATCACATGTCCAACGTATGACCATCGTCTTTTCTTTATTACTGAAGATATTAGTGGTTGATTGGCGATTTCTCTAATTTCCTCGTTTGTTTTGAATTCGTTCCATTCTATACCAAGTATTTTCCTTAGACATTTATTTTCGAATGCGTTCAACTTTGTTTCTATATCTCTTGTTGTTTTCCAGCTTTCACACGCATACGTAAGGGTTGATAGTACATTTGATTTGAATAGCCTAAGTTTTGTGTTTGTGCTAATGAGTTTTGATTTCCACAACTTTTCAAGGCTTCTGAAAGACATTGCTGCTTTAGCCAGTCTGATTCTAATTTCTTTGCTCGTATCCCCTTCTCGATCAATGTGACTTCCAAGATAGATGAAGTGATCGATCTCTTCTACTGGTTTGTTTTCCATGTATATTTTGTCACTTGTTGGAATTAAACTTTTCATGACTTTAGTCTTTTCATGATTGACCTCAAGCCCAATTTTGCTGGCTATTGATGATAGTTCATTTGTGTTTTCCTGCATCGTTTTTATCTGATTGCTGATGAGAACTATGTCATCAGCAAAGTCCAGGTCCTCCAAATGGTCTCCTTGTATCCATTCGATGCCTTTATTACCAGTGCAGCATTTCTTCATTATGAAGTCCATAACAATTCCAAATAACAAGGGCGATAAAATACATCCTTGTTTAACCCCAGTTTCTATTGGGAAACATTCGCTCAGTCCTTCCTCTGTTCGAACTGCACATGTGTAACCATCATACATGTCTTTGATAATATTTATGATTTTTGATGGTAAGCCATATTGCTTCAGAATTTTCCACAAAGAATCTCTATGAATACTATCAAATGCTTTTTTGAAGTCGATGAAGTTAAGTACAAAAGGTTTTTGCTTTTCAATGTGTTCCTCCAATATAAGTCGTAGAGTGAAAATGTGGTCAAGACAGCTTCTCCCTTTTCTAAACCCAGCCTGTTCTTCACGCATTACTGTATCTATTGAATCCTTTATTCTATTTAGGATGATTTTACAGAATAATTTTGAGGCAACTGACAAAAGTGTCACGCCTCTCCAATTGTTACAATCTCTAAGATTGCCCTTTTTTGGGATCTTAACAATGATTCCTTTTTTCATTTATGAGGCGTCTTCTCTGTTTTCCAAATGATGTTGAACATTTTTTGGAGATGTATTAAATTATGGCTATCAATTGCCTTGAGGATCTCAGCTGTTAACTTATCCTCTCCAGCAGCCTTGTTATTGGTCATTAGCTTTAAGGTGGTTTCTATTTCACTCAAGGTGAAGTCATCTAAATTTACATCTAATTCTGCTGCTGGTGTTTCAGCTTCAAAATCTATTAAACTGTGAGGTAGTGGACGGTTAAGAATTTCTTGAAGTGTTCCGCTTCATTAGTGATCTTATATATCAGATAATGCTCCTGAAACCATTAATTCTAGGGTAGGAAAGGTAAGGTTCCTCATGCTATTCGACCTGAAACAGGTATAAATTCATAGGTCTCATCCTCAATGTATGCATACTGAGCTACTTTTTACTGGTGACAATCAAAGAGAAGAAGATTACATGTAAAAGCAGGGTCAAATTTTCTTTGTTATTGTAAAATTCCCACTATCACTGAAATGAAAAAACAAACTTGCTCCAGATTACTGAGAAGTTCTATAAAGATATGTAGTTCAGACTTTCATGTCAGTTCACAGCTGAGATAGAAATTCTAACCTTATTATTGACAACTACAATGGTGATGATTCAAAATGTAGAAACAAAATAAAAACAAAGATCATTTACTAATGCTCATACAAGCATACATCTTAAAACAGCACACTCTAAACCCTACACTAAAGAACAAGTTAGCTCACCTGCACACAGAGCTGAGAAAACTTTATGTCTGAGATCTATCAACTCTGTAAACTCTTGTACGGCAAATCTGTTTTCTTCAACAGGCTTGCTAGCTATACCATCCAACTCTTTGGTGTCTGTACCAAGGCCAATACCAATAGCAAAGATGTGGATACCACTTGCGCGAGCTTGTTCTGCTTCTGGAATGGTTCTCCTAGAGTTTATGTTGGATACACCATCTGTCACAACAATACAGATATTGTCAACACCTGGACGATCACCATTAGCCACCGTAAACATCTGTGTTCTCATTGTGTTTAGGGCATCTGCTGTGTTAGTACTGCCATGGGTGTAAGGCATGTCATCTATGGCATTGTAAACATCAGCTTTAGTATTGTATGTATTCATCTGGAACTGGACATAGTCTTTGGAACTGTAGATGATCACACCCACTCTCACATTACCACCATCAATGTCTGCCTCATACAGGAAATCTTTCACAAATTCCTTCATCAGCTGATAGTTGGACTCTGTCACACTGGTGGATGCATCCAGGATAAACACTAGATCAATTCTGGCACCAGTACAACCTGTGAAAACATAAACAACTATCAGTCAGATGGCATTTGTTAAGTATCACCAATACCACTACTTCCTGACCTTTAACATCTTTCTGCAGTACACATGAACTATTATATTGGCTATTAAAGATCATGGTAAAAAAACATTAAATTTTACAGAAAATAAGTGAGAACTATATCAATCAAAATTCATCCCCATCCATACAAATCACTACTGGGTGACTTCCAACTCTTGCTCTGTTGTGTAAGACCCTCAGTTGGCTTCCGCTGTGTGTGTCCTACCCAGCGCCATCATCTTCGCTGTATCTCTTTATCCACAGGTATTTGACCGGTACATTTCCAGAACTCTATGTTAGTGATTTTGGCCTGCCATTTCCATCCTTTTATTCTGCATAAGCATCCATTAATGAAGGTATGTATCTTCATGATTGTCATTTTTGTTGTTCTCCATGTTTCACAGACATACAATAATACTGATTTAACATTGGAGTTGAACATTTTAACTTTTATATTTAACCTAAATTCTTTGGACTTCCATATGTTTACTAGTTCAAAGAAATGCTCCTCTTGCTTTTCATATCTTTATTTTTTTATCATTCTCTGTTCCTCCTTCTTTGTCTATATTATTGCCCACATATATGTGAGATTGTACGTCTAGTAGACGCATTTCTCCTATCATTATTTGGCCACTGCCAACTGCATTAATTCTTATAATTTTGGTCTTATCTTTATTTACTCTCAGTCTCAGCTGTTGTCATCTCTCATCAAATATGCTCATTGAGTTAATTGCGGGTCATCATCATTGCACTCCGAACATGTCCATAGGTGCTCAGATCCCCTCCTCAGCAATTCCCTCAGTGTCCAGCGACTGACAACTCCAGTTCTATGTTGGTTGATAAGTCTTCTTACACGCCCACTAAGTTTCTCATTTCTGGCTGTGCCCATCTTAACTCCCATCTCTTTCATCCGAAGAAGTGACGTGGATATGCTCATCCTATCTTGCATCTGCTGATGGTTATGTAACAAGAGAGCTAAGCTGTCATTAGCAAAGTCCAAATCACTAATAACAAATCACCAGCTAATTATAAATCTGAGAGTCAAACACTGAAGAAAAAAAAGTAGTAATAGTCATGGTAAAACAAGAATAGACATGGATTGTACACATTCCATACAAAAACTAGAATGATAAAACAGTCAGAACAATCAAATTAAAACAAATCAATTGAACCAATTTGTAATATTATATACAAAATAAATTCATATACTTACTGACAATCTCTTTGGGTCGTGGAGGTTCTGTGAGAAGTGGAGGTTCTGTACGTCGTGTAGGTTCTGTACGTCGTGGAGGTTCGGTAGGTCGTGGAGGTTCTGTAATGACTGGAGCTGATGTTGATACTAGGAAAAAGGAAACAAAAAGAAACTACATTAACAACATTCTTCTTCATTCAACCCAGACCCTTTTGACCAACAGTATGTGAACTAAACACTCAGCTATTGAGACTTCACAGCTATCCAGTCTAAAAATATGTCAAGAGACTGGAATTTTTTCCTGCAAATTTTTAATCTTTCACGACCAGAATTTTGTTTAGGTTTGGACCCAACTGATTTTCACTTCTCAAAATATGTTATTACATGCCTTTTTCATTTTACTACTTCACACAATAATGTCGATAAATCTGGTACATGTTATAAATAACCTCAAAAGAAAATTGATGCAGAAAATTTAAATATATTTAATAAATCGCTGATTATGTGATGATTTCAAGGAATAAATATACCATAAATGATATTAAATATTTATCTATCTATTGACCTTTCGAGCCGTAACCGGCCCATAGGGCGTAGACCAAGATACACCTTCTCCTATATGAATTTTTGTTCTAGCAGTTTTCTTTTAAAGATATTTTATCAAATCTCGCCATCTGTCTCTGTTCTGTGCAAGCAGTTCTATCTCATTGAGGGAGCCGATTCCTGCTGCTCTTGCCTCTCTCATCAATGTTCTTCTCAGTGTCTCCCTGGGTCTTCCTCTTTTTCTTTTACCTGTTGTTTCCCATATGAGGGCTTGCTTTGCTATTCGATTATTATCTCTTCTCATCACATGTCCAACGTATGACCATCGTCTTTTCTTTATTACTGAAGATATTAGTGGTTGATTGGCGATTTCTCTAATTTCCTCGTTTGTTTTGAATTCGTTCCATTCTATACCAAGTATTTTCCTTAGACATTTATTTTCGAATGCGTTCAACTTTGTTTCTATATCTCTTGTTGTTTTCCAGCTTTCACACGCATACGTAAGGGTTGATAGTACATTTGATTTGAATAGCCTAAGTTTTGTGTTTGTGCTAATGAGTTTTGATTTCCACAACTTTTCAAGGCTTCTGAAAGACATTGCTGCTTTAGCCAGTCTGATTCTAATTTCTTTGCTCGTATCCCCTTCTCGATCAATGTGACTTCCAAGATAGATGAAGTGATCGATCTCTTCTACTGGTTTGTTTTCCATGTATATTTTGTCACTTGTTGGAATTAAACTTTTCATGACTTTAGTCTTTTCATGATTGACCTCAAGCCCAATTTTGCTGGCTATTGATGATAGTTCATTTGTGTTTTCCTGCATCGTTTTTATCTGATTGCTGATAAGAACTATGTCATCAGCAAAGTCCAGGTCCTCCAAATGGTCTCCTTGTATCCATTCGATGCCTTTATTACCAGTGCAGCATTTCTTCATTATGAAGTCCATAACAATTCCAAATAACAAGGGCGATAAAATACATCCTTGTTTAACCCCAGTTTCTATTGGGAAACATTCGCTCAGTCCTTCCTCTGTTCGAACTGCACATGTGTAACCATCATACATGTCTTTGATAATATTTATGATTTTTGATGGTAAGCCATATTGCTTCAGAATTTTCCACAAAGAATCTCTATGAATACTATCAAATGCTTTTTTGAAGTCGATGAAGTTAAGTACAAAAGGTTTTTGCTTTTCAATGTGTTCCTCCAATATAAGTCGTAGAGTGAAAATGTGGTCAAGACAGCTTCTCCCTTTTCTAAACCCAGCCTGTTCTTCACGCATTACTGTATCTATTGAATCCTTTATTCTATTTAGGATGATTTTACAGAATAATTTTGAGGCAACTGACAAAAGTGTCACGCCTCTCCAATTGTTACAATCTCTAAGATTGCCCTTTTTTGGGATCTTAACAATGATTCCTTTTTTCCATTTATGAGGCGTCTTCTCTGTTTTCCAAATGATGTTGAACATTTTTTGGAGATGTATTAAATTATGGCTATCAATTGCCTTGAGGATCTCAGCTGTTAACTTATCCTCTCCAGCAGCCTTGTTATTGGTCATTAGCTTTAAGGTGGTTTCTATTTCACTCAAGGTGAAGTCATCTAAATTTACATCTAATTCTGCTGCTGGTGTTTCAGCTTCAAAATCTATTAAACTGTGAGGTAGTGGACGGTTAAGAATTTCTTTGAAGTGTTCCGCCCAACGGGCTTTTATGTCTGCGCTTGTTGTTAGCATTAATCCAGATTTGTCTAGAATTGGTGTTCCACTGGATGTATAGGTGTTTGTCAGCATCTTTTGTACAGTATAAAGAGTTCTGCTGTCTCCTGTAATTGCAGCTGTCTCTGCTTTCTCTGCCAAGTTGTCTATATAAGCTCTTGTATCTCTTCTTGCCGAACTTTTCACTTTGTTGTCTAATTCTTTGTATGTTGCTTTTGCCAGAACCTTTCCAAGATCTGTCTTTACATTAGTCATGGCTCTCTTCGCTTCTCTTCTTTCTTTGATGTATTTCCATGTGGTGTCTGAGATCCAAGCTCGTTTTTCCATTTTCTTCAGTCCAGCACTTGCTTCTGCTGCTGTCATTAGTATTTTGCTCTGTGAGTCCCACATTTCATTGATATCTAAGTCTATTTCACCAAGTGCTGAATAACAATTACTTAGCTCTATGTTAAACTTTTCCTTTATTGCTTCATCTTTCAGTTTATGACTATCAATTTTATGTGTAATTGACCTCTTCTGTTGGTTTCTAAATTTTAATCTTATTTTCCCAATGCACAGGTTGTGGTCACTATTAACATCAGCACCTCTGTATGCTCTTACATCTATTAATGATGATCTGAATTGTTGTTTAATACATAGGTGGTCAATTTGATTTGATGTTCTATCATCAGGAGATATCCATGTTGTTTTGTGGATATTTTTATGTGGAAATAATGTCCCACCTATAACTAAATTTTCTATTAAACATAATTCTATTAATCTTTCTCCATTCTGACTTGTTGTATTACAGCCTTCTCTCCCCATCACATGTTCCACTCCTAAATATTTATGGGCAGACAATTTTCAATTCAAAATATTGTAATTTATCTACCCTTTTCCATGTTTGGAAGTGTTGTCATATATTTGTTTTCCTTTATTTTACACACAATAAAACCAAAGTCCTTCAAAAATACAGCGTATTTGAGGAATTTATGACCACAAAATTTGTGTAAATTGTGTACATTTGATCAATGACCTCAGAGTAAAAACAAATGTGAAAAATGTATGTCACAACTACATTTTTTTACAAGTAAATTTTTCTTGACCATTGAACTGATTATTTTGTGTGATATTTCCATCATCCATGGGACCACCACCAATTCAAGTCTATAAAGAAATATCTGTTCCATTTTCAGAATCATATAGAATCATCATTGCTACTTGGAGTCTCAGAGGAACTGACAGTCCCTGAACTGAGGCATCCACCAGTTAATTCTAAACAAGACCATCTTGACTTTTCTATTTATGTGGTAAAACCAAAAAAAAACTCATCATCACAAAAATTCATCATCATTTGAAACCTCTTATTCCTGATTCACTCAATAATATTATGTCAGAAAATAAACCTAGCTTGTTCTACGATTTATATTTCGGGTCAAGCACTAGAAGTACAGGTAGTGTTCACAGTCGTTATTTATGAGAAATAAACACAGAATTTGAATTGAAATTTACTGACTAGCTAAAATATAAACTATGCCAATATGACAGGAAGTATTAATGAGACCTCTTCTAGACATCTAATTCAAGTATTATATGTACTATATGGCCTTTGGACTATTGACTGATGGTTGGTAACAATCAATCATGATAAGTCAGTAGTTTGATAAAATATTAGTGTTTATGTCTAATTTTTTTTTGGCTGAATAGCTTATCTCATGGCTGAATTTGTCAATATTGCATAGACATGTTCAACCGCAGAATGAACAAGATGTATTCGTGCTGCCTGGCCTTGTTTCCTTTCTCCTGTTGTTTTTATCTTCTGAAATTTATATTAATGCTGCTTTAAATGTTTCTGTTCCGTTTTTTTATTTTTGTTCTCCATGTGCCATGATCTGCAGCCATATTTTCCTAGTTTCTTTTGCTAATAGAGAATTCCTTCAAGGGAAGACCTGCAAGCATCTTTATATCTCAGGACTGGTCTGCCCTTTGGTCTCTTTCCATCCCTAAATTAACCATGTAATATTTGTTTGAGAATACAATTGTTTGTCATTCTTCTTACATGACCATGCCACCTTAGTCTTAGACTCCTAATTGTTGCCATGATAGATAGGAGTTTGGCTTGTTGTAAAACATTAGAGTTGGTTACTTTGTTCTGCCATTTGAAGTTCATAATATTTCAAAGGCAATGCACAAAAAAGTTGTTTAATATTTTCTCTTGTCCTGCATATGTGGTCAAAGTTTCTAAATTCCATACAGAAGAGTATACTAAGTACACAACTTTGATAAATCTGAAATTTTTGTCCTGAGTGTTAGTTAACATTATTGATTGCATGCTATGCTTGAATATCCCGTGTGTTACCGGGTCCTTATTATGCGGGAGGTAAAGAATAGTGACACTGTGACCTTCCAGGCACGTCGTAAGAGGTGACTAAGGAGGTTGATCGATGGCTTGACAAGCTGTCATTGTAAAATATATTGTTATGGAAACAGCGCCATGGATTTTAGAGCAGTGATCTCTGCAATATGTGCCATTTTGGCACGCAAGGTTTCTGTTTTTGAGATTATGGTTCTGCCCTATGTGCCGTCTTCGGCTCGAAAGGAGAATAGATAGATAGATAGTGCTTTGCCCAAAACACAACCCCCTCTATTGGGTATTCTTTGAAACATTCCAAAGGAGGGACCAGGGTCCATATATTCAGAACCAAAGTTGAGTCGCAAGGGATGCCAGAAGTTGGATAATACATCCCCGACTGCCTTAGAGTCCCTCCCTCCAAATTTTCTATCTGACATTACTTCTGTAGCCTTTGAATTGTTCAAGTATGAATATAAAACCCAAATCCATGATTTACGAAACAAAAGTTCAAACATACTCATCAGCTTTGATAAAAGTCTGATATAGCTTCATTAGTGATCTTATATATCTGATAATGCTCCTGAAACCATTAATTCTAGGGTAGGAAAGGTAAGGTTCCTCATGCTATTCGACCTGAAACAGGTATAAATTCATAGGTCTCATCCTCAATGTATGCATACTGAGCTACTTATTACTGGTGACAATCAAAGAGAAGAAGATTACATGTAAAAGCAGGGTCAAATTTTCTTTGTTATTGTAAAATTCCCACTATCACTGAAATGAAAAAACAAACTTCTTCCAGATTACTGAGAAGTTCTATAAAGCTATGTAGTTCAGACTTTCATGTCAGTTCACAGCTGAGATAGAAATTCTAACCTTATTATTGACAACTACAATGATGATGATTCAAAATGTAGAAACAAAATAAAAACAAAGATCATTCACTAATGCTCAAACAAGCATACATCTTAAAACAGCACACTCTAAACCCTACACTAATGAACAAGTTAGCTCACCTGCACACAGAGCTGAGAAAACTTTATGTCTGAGATCTATCAACTCTGTAAACTCTTGTACGGCAAATCTGTTTTCTTCAACAGGCTTGCTAGCTATACCATCCAATTCTTTGGTGTCTGTACCAAGGCCAATACCAATAGCAAAGATGTGGATACCACTTGCGCGAGCTTGTTCTGCTTCTGGAATGGTTCTCCTAGAGTTTATGTTGGATACACCATCTGTCACAACAATACAGATATTGTCAACACCTGGACGATCACCATTAGCCACCGTAAACATCTGTGTTCTCATTGTGTTTAGGGCATCTGCTGTATTAGTACTGCCATGGGTGTAAGGCATGTCATCTATGGCATTGTAAACATCAGCTTTAGTATTGTATGTATTCATCTGGAACTGGACATAGTCTTTGGAACTGTAGATGATCACACCCACTCTCACATTACCACCATCAATGTCTGCCTCATACAGGAAATCTTTCACAAATTCCTTCATCAGCTGATAGTTGGACTCTGTCACACTGGTGGATGCATCCAGGATAAACACTAGATCAATTCTGGCACCAGTACAACCTGTGAAAACATAAACAACTATCAGTCAGATGGCATTTGTTAAGTATCACCAATACCACTACTTCCTGACCTTTAACATCTTTCTGCAGTACACATGAGCTATTATATTGGCTATTAATGATCATGGTAAAAAACATTAAATTTTACAGAAAATAAGTGAGAACTATATCAATCAAAATTCATCCCCATCCATACAAATCACTACTGGGTGACTTCCAACTCTTGCTCTGTTGTGTAAGACCCTCAGTTGGCTTCCGCTGTGTGTGTCCTACCCAGCGCCATCGTCTTCGCTGTATCTCTTTATCCACAGGTATTTGACCGGTACATTTCCAGAACTCTATGTTAGTGATTTTGGCCTGCCATTTCCATCCTTTTATTCTGCATAAGCATCCATTAATGAAGGTATGTATCTTCATGATTGTCATTTTTGTTGTTCTCCATGTTTCACAGACATACAATAATGCTGATTTAACATTGGAGTTGAACATTTTAACTTTTATATTTAACTTAAATTCTTTGAACTTCCATATGTTTACTAGTTCAAAAAAATGCTCCTCTTGCTTTTCATATTTTTATTTTTTTATCATTCTCTGTTCCTCCTTCTTTGTCTATATTATTGCGCACATATATGTAAGATTGTACGTCTAGTAGACGCATTTCTCCTATCATTATTTGGCCACTGCCAACTGCATGAATTCTTATAATTTTGGTCGTATCTTTATTTACTCTCAGTCTTAGCTGTTGTCATCTCTCATCAAATATGCTCATTGAGTTATTTGCGGGTCATCATCATTGCACTCCGAACATGTCCATAGGTGCTCAGATCCCCTCCTCAGCAATTCCCTCAGTGTCCAGCGACTGACAACTCCAGTTCTATGTTGGTTGATAAGTCTTCTTACACGCCCACTAAGTTTCTCATTTCTGGCTGTGCCCATCTTAACTCCCATCTCTTTCATCCGAAGAAGTGACGTGGATATGCTCATTCTAACTTGCATCTGCTGATGGTTATGTGACAAGAGAGCTAAGCTGTCATTAGCAAAGTCCAAATCACTAATAACAAATCACCAACTAATTATAAATCTGAGAGTCAAACACTGAAGAAAAAAAGTAGTAATAGCCATGGTAAAACAAGAATAGACATGGATTGTACACATTCCATACAAAAACTAGAATGATAAAACAGTCAGAACAATCAAATTAAAGCAAATCAATTGAACCAATTTGTAATATTATATACAAAATAAATTCATATACTTACTGACAATCTCTTTGGGTCGTGGAGGTTCTGTGAGAAGTGGAGGTTCTGTACGTCGTGTAGGTTCTGTACGTCGTGGAGGTTCGGTAGGTCGTGGAGGTTCTGTAATGACTGGAGCTGATGTTGATACTAGGAAAAAGGAAACAAAAAGAAACTACATTAACAACATTCTTCTTCATTCAACCCAGACCCTTTTGATCAACAGTATGTGAACTAAACACTCAGCTATTGAGACTTCAGAGCTATCCAGTCTAAAAATATGTCAAGAGACTGGAATTTTTTCCTGCAAATTTTTAATCTTTCACGACCAGAATTTTGTTTAGGTTTGGACCCAACTGATTTTCACTTCTCAAAATATGTTATCACATGCCTTTTTCATTTTACTACTTCACACAATAATGTCAAATAAATCTGGTACATGTAATAAATAACCTCAAAAGAAAATTGATGCAGAAAATTTAAATATTAATAAATCGCTGATTATGTGATGATTTCAAGGAATACATATACCATAAATGATATTAAATATTCATGGGCAGACAATTTTCAATTCAAAATATTGTAATTTATCTACCCTTTTCCATGTTTGGAAGTGTTGTCATATATTTTTTTTACTTTATTTTACACACAATAAAACAAAGTCCTTCAAAAATACAGCGTATTTGAGGAATTTATGACCACAAAATTTGTGTAAATTGTGTACATTTGATCAATGACCTCAGAGTCAAAACAAATGTGAAAAATGTATGTCACAACTACATTTTTTTACAAGTAAATTTTTCTTGACCATTGAACTGATTATTTTGTGTGATATTTCCATCATCCATGGGACCACCACCAATTCTAGTCTATAAAGAAATATCTGTTACATTTTCAGAATCATATAGAATCATCATTGCTACTTGGAGTCTCAGAGGAACTGACAGTCCCTGAACTGAGGCATCCACCAGTTAATTCTAAACAAGACCATCTTGACTTTTCTATTTATGTGGTAAAACCAAAAAAAAAACTCATCATCACAAAATTCATCATCATTTGAAACCTCTTATTCCTGATTCACTCAATAATATTATGTCAGAAAAATAAACCTAGCTTGTTCTACGATTTATATTTCGGGTCAAGCACTAGAAGTACAGGTAGTGTTCACAGTCGTTATTTATGAGAAATAAACACAGAATTTGAATTGAAATTTACTGACTAGCTAAAATATAAACTATGCCAATATGACAGGAAGTATTAATGAGACCTCTTCTAGACATCTAATTCAAGTATTATATGTACTATATGGCCTTTGGACTATTGACTGATGGTTGGTAACAATCAATCATGATAAGTCAGTAGTTTGATAAAATATTAGTGTTTATGCCTAATTTTTTTTGGCTGAATAGCTTATCTCATGGCTGAATTTGTCAATTTTGCATAGACATGTTCAACCGCAGAATGAACAAGATGTATTCGTGCTGCCTGGCCTTGTTTCCTTTCTCCTGTTGTTTTTATCTTCTGAAATTTATATTAATGCTGCTTTGAATGTTTCTGTTCCGTTTTTTTATTTTTGTTCTCCATGTGCCATGATCTGCAGCCATATTTTCCTAGTTTCTTTTGCTAATAGAGAATTCCTTCAAGGGAAGACCTGCAAGCATCTTTATATTTCAGGACTGGTCTGCCCTTTGGTCTCTTTCCATCCCTAAATTAACCATGTAATATTTGTTTGAGAATACAATTGTTTGTCATTCTTCTTACATGACCATGCCACCTTAGTCTCAGACTCCTAATTGTTGCCATGATAGATAGGAGTTAGGCTTGTTGTAAAACATTAGAGTTGGTTACTTTGTTCTGCCATTTGAAGTTCATAATATTTCAAAGGCAATGCACATAAAAGTTGTTTAATATTTTCTCTTGTCCTGCATATGTGGTCAAAGTTTCTGAACCAAACAGAAGAGTATACTAAGTACCCAACTTTGATAAATCTGAATTTTTTTGTCCTGAGTGTTAGTTAACATTATTGATTGCATGCTATGCTTGAATAATATGGAGGTAGTGGAGAGGCGTGACACTTTTGTCAGTTGCCTCAAAATTATTCTGTAAAATCATCCTAAATAGAATAAAGGATTCAATAGATACAGTAATGCGTGAAGAACAGGCTGGGTTTAGAAAAGGGAGAAGCTGTCTTGACCACATTTTCACTCTACGACTTATATTGGAGGAACACATTGAAAAGCAAAAACCTTTTGTACTTAACTTCATCGACTTCAAAAAAGCATTTGATAGTATTCATAGAGATTCTTTGTGGAAAATTCTGAAGCAATATGGCTTACCATCAAAAATCATAAATATTATCAAAGACATGTATGATGGTTACACATGTGCAGTTCGAACAGAGGAAGGATTTAGCGAATGTTTCCCAATAGAAACTGGGGTTAAACAAGGATGTATTTTATCGCCCTTGTTATTTGGAATTGTTATGGACTTCATAATGAAGAAATGCTGCACTGGTAATAAAGGCATCGAATGGATACAAGGAGACCATTTGGAGGACCTGGACTTTGCTGATGACATAGTTCTCATCAGCAATCAGATAAAAACGATGCAGGAAAACACAAATGAACTATCATCAATAGCCAGCAAAATTGGCTTGAGGTCAATCATGAAAAGACTAAAGTCATGAAAAGTTTAATTCCAACAAGTGACAAAATATACATGGAAAACAAACCAGTAGAAGAGATCGATCACTTCATCTATCTTGGAAGTCACATTGATCGAGAAGGGGATACGAGCAAAGAAATTAGAATCAGACTGGCTAAAGCAGCAATGTCTTTCAGAAGCCTTGAAAAGTTGTGGAAATCAAAACTCATTAGCACAAACACAAAACTTAGGCTATTCAAATCAAATGTACTATCAACCCTTACGTATGCGTGTGAAAGCTGGAAAACAACAAGAGATATAGAAACAAAGTTGAACACATTCGAAAATAAATGTCTAAGGAAAATACTTGGTATAGAATGGAACGAATTCAAAACAAACGAGGAAATTAGAGAAATCGCCAATCAACCACTAATATCTTCAGTAATAAAGAAAAGACGATGGTCATACGTTGGACATGTGATGAGAAGAGATAATAATCGAATAGCAAAGCAAGCCCTCATATGGGAAACAACAGGTAAAAGAAAAAGAGGAAGACCCAGGGAGACACTGAGAAGAACATTGATGAGAGAGGCAAGAGCAGCAGGAATCGGCTCCCTCAATGAGATAGAACTGCTTGCACAGAACAGAGACAGATGGCGAGATTTGATAAAATATCTTTAAAAGAAAACTGCTAGAACAAAAATTCATATAGGAGAAGGTGTATCTTGGTCTACGCCCTATGGGCCGGTTACGGCTCGAAAGGTCAATAGATAGATAGATAGATAGTGCTTTGCCCAAAACACAACCCCCTCTATTGGGTATTCTTTGAAACATTCCAAAGGAAGGACCAGGGTCCATATATTCAGAACCAAAGTTGAGTCGCAAGGGATGCCAGAAGATGGATAATTCATCCCTGACTGCCTTAGAGTCCCTCCCTCCAAATTTTCTATCTGACATTACTTCTGTAGCCTTTGAATTGTTCAAGTATGAATATAAAACCCAAATCCATGATTTACGAAACAAAAGTTCAAACGTACTCATCAGCTTTGATAAAAGTCTGATATAGCTTCATTAGTGATCTTATATATCAGATAATGCTCCTGAAACCATTAATTCTAGGGTAGGAAAGGTAAGGTTCCTCATGCTATTCAACCTGAAACAGGTATAAATTCATAGGTCTCATCCTCAATGTATGCATACTGAGCTACTTTTTACTGGTGACAATCAAAGAGAAGAAGATTACATGTAAAAGCAGGGTCAAATTTTCTTTGTTATTGTAAAATTCCCACTATCACTGAAATGAAAAAACAAACTTGCTCCAGATTACTGAGAAGTTCTATAAAGATATGTAGTTCAGACTTTCATGTCAGTTCACAGCTGAGATAGAAATTCTAACCTTATTATTGACAACTACAATGGTGATGATTCAAAATGTAGAAACAAAATAAAAACAAAGATCATTTACTAATGCTCATACAAGCATACATCTTAAAACAGCACACTCTAAACCCTACACTAAAGAACAAGTTAGCTCACCTGCACACAGAGCTGAGAAAACTTTATGTCTGAGATCTATCAACTCTGTAAACTCTTGTACGGCAAATCTGTTTTCTTCAACAGGCTTGCTAGCTATACCATCCAACTCTTTGGTGTCTGTACCAAGGCCAATACCAATAGCAAAGATGTGGATACCACTTGCGCGAGCTTGTTCTGCTTCTGGAATGGTTCTCCTAGAGTTTATGTTGGATACACCATCTGTCACAACAATACAGATATTGTCAACACCTGGACGATCACCATTAGCCACCGTAAACATCTGTGTTCTCATTGTGTTTAGGGCATCTGCTGTATTAGTACTGCCATGGGTGTAAGGCATGTCATCTATGGCATTGTAAACATCAGCTTTAGTATTGTATGTATTCATCTGGAACTGGACATAGTCTTTGGAACTGTAGATGATCACACCCACTCTCACATTACCACCATCAATGTCTGCCTCATACAGGAAATCTTTCACAAATTCCTTCATCAGCTGATAGTTGGACTCTGTCACACTGGTGGATGCATCCAGGATAAACACTAGATCAATTCTGGCACCAGTACAACCTGTGAAAACATAAACAACTATCAGTCAGATGGCATTTGTTAAGTATCACCAATACCACTACTTCCTGACCTTTAACATCTTTCTGCAGTACACATGAACTATTATATTGGCTATTAAAGATCATGGTAAAAAAACATTAAATTTTACAGAAAATAAGTGAGAACTATATCAATCAAAATTCATCCCCATCCATGCAAATCACTACTGGGTGAATTCCAACTCTTGCTCTGTTGTGTAAGACCTTCAGTTGGCTTCCGCTGTGTGTGTCCTACCCAGCGCCATCGTCTTCGCTGTATCTCTTTATCCACAGGTATTTGACCAGTACATTTCCAGAACTCTATGTTAGTGATTTTGGCCTGCCATTTCCATCCTTTTATTCTGCATAAGCATCCATTAATGAAGGTCTGTATCTTCATGATTGTCATTTTTGTTGTTCTCCATGTTTCACAGACATACAATAATACTGATTTAACATTGGAGTTGAACATTTTAACTTTTATATTTAACCTAAATTCTTTGGACTTCCATATGTTTACTAGTTCAAAGAAATGCTCCTCTTGCTTTTCATATCTTTATTTTTTTTATCATTATCTGTTCCTCCTTCTTTGTCTATATTATTGCGCACATATATGTAATATTGTACGTCTAGTAGACGCATTTCTCCTATCATTATTTGGCCACTGCCAACTGCATTAATTCTTATAATTTTGGTCTTATCTTTATTTACTCCCAGTCTCAGCTGTTGTCATCTCTCATCAAATATGCTCGTTGAGTTATTAGCGGGTCATCATCATTGCACTCCGAACATGTCCATAGGTGCTCAGATCCCCTCCTCAGCAATTCCCTCAGTGTCCAGCGACTGACAACTCCAGTTCTATGTTGGTTGATAAGTCTTCTTACACGCCCACTAAGCTTCTCATTTCTGGCTGTGCCCATCTTAACTCCAATCTCTTTCATCCGAAGAAGTGACGTGGATATGCTCATCCTATCTTGCATCTGCTGATGGTTATGTGACAAGAGAGCTAAGCTGTCATTAGCAAAGTCCAAATCACTAATAACAAATCACCAACTAATTATAAATCTGAGAGTCAAACACTGAAGAAAAAAAGTAGTAATAGTCATGGTAAAACAAGAATAGACATGGATTGTACACATTCCATACAAAAACTAGAATGATAAAACAGTCAGAACAATCAAATTAAAACAAATCAATTGAACCAATTTGTAATATTATATACAAAATACATTCATATACTTACTGACAATCTCTTTGGGTCGTGGAGGTTCTGTGAGAAGTGGAGGTTCTGTACGTCGTGTAGGTTCTGTACGTCGTGGAGGTTCGGTAGGTCGTGGAGGTTCTGTAATGACTGGAGCTGATGTTGATACTAGGAAAAAGGAAACAAAAAGAAACTACATTAACAACATTCTTCTTCATTCAACCCAGACCCTTTTGATCAACAGTATGTGAACTAAACACTCAGCTATTGAGACTTCAGAGCTATCCAGTCTAAAAATATGTCAAGAGACTGGAATTTTTTCCTGCAAATTTTTAATCTTTCACGACCAGAATTTTGTTTAGGTTTGGACCCAACTGATTTTCACTTCTCAAAATATGTTATCACATGCCTTTTTCATTTTACTACTTCACACAATAATGTCAAATAAATCTGGTACATGTAATAAATAACCTCAAAAGAAAATTGATGCAGAAAATTTAAATATTAATAAATCGCTGATTATGTGATGATTTCAAGGAATACATATACCATAAATGATATTAAATATTCATGGGCAGACAATTTTCAATTCAAAATATTGTAATTTATCTACCCTTTTCCATGTTTGGAAGTGTTGTCATATATTTTTTTTACTTTATTTTACACACAATAAAACAAAGTCCTTCAAAAATACAGCGTATTTGAGGAATTTATGACCACAAAATTTGTGTAAATTGTGTACATTTGATCAATGACCTCAGAGTCAAAACAAATGTGAAAAATGTATGTCACAACTACATTTTTTTACAAGTAAATTTTTCTTGACCATTGAACTGATTATTTTGTGTGATATTTCCATCATCCATGGGACCACCACCAATTCTAGTCTATAAAGAAATATCTGTTACATTTTCAGAATCATATAGAATCATCATTGCTACTTGGAGTCTCAGAGGAACTGACAGTCCCTGAACTGAGGCATCCACCAGTTAATTCTAAACAAGACCATCTTGACTTTTCTATTTAT
Organism: Megaustenia siamemsis; assembly: GCA_032433765.1. Classification (NCBI taxonomy): domain Eukaryota; kingdom Metazoa; phylum Mollusca; class Gastropoda; order Stylommatophora; family Ariophantidae; genus Megaustenia; species Megaustenia siamemsis. Next base: position 34,487,234 of record JAVIAB010000145.1, on the reverse strand, counting down.
GTGGTAAAACCAAAAAAAAAAAAACTCATCATCACAAAAATTCATCATCATTTGAAACCTCTTATTCCTGATTCACTCAATAATATTATGTCAGAAAAATAAACCTAGCTTGTTCTACGATTTATATTTCGGGTCAAGCACTAGAAGTACAGGTAGTGTTCACAGTCGTTATTTATGAGAAATAAACACAGAATTTGAATTGAAATTTACTGACTAGCTAAAATATAAACTATGCCAATATGACAGGAAGTATTAATGAGACCTCTTCTAGACATCTAATTCAAGTATTATATGTACTATATGGCCTTTGGACTATTGACTGATGGTTGGTAACAATCAATCATGATAAGTCAGTAGTTTGATAAAATATTAGTGTTTATGCCTAATTTTTTTTTGGCTGAATAGCTTATCTCATGGCTGAATTTGTTAATTTTGCATAGACATGTTCAACCGCAGAATGAACAAGATGTATTCGTGCTGCCTGGCCTTGTTTCCTTTCTCCTGTTGTTTTTATCTTCTGAAATTTATATTAATGCTGCTTTAAATGTTTCTGTTCCGTTTTTTTATTTTTGTTCTCCATGTGCCATGATCTGCAGCCATATTTTCCTAGTTTCTTTTGCTAATAGAGAATTCCTTCAAAAAAAGACCTGCAAGCATCTTTATATCTCAGGACTGGTCTGCCCTTTGGTCTCTTTCCATCCCTAAATTAACCATGTAATATTTGTTTGAGAATACAATTGTTTGTCATTCTTCTTACATGACTATGCCACCTTAGTCTCAGACTCTTAATTGTTGCCATGATAGATAGGAGTTTGGCTTGTTGTAAAACATTAGAGTTGGTTACTTTGTTCTGCCATTTGAAGTTCATAATATTTCAAAGGCAATGCACAAAAAAGTTGTTTAGTATTTTCTCTTGTCCTGCATATGTGGTCAAAGTTTCTGAACCATACAGAAGTGTATACTAAGTACCCAACTTTGATAAATCTGAATTTTTTGTCCTGAGTGTTAGTTAACATTATTGATTGCATGCTATGCTTGAATAATATGGAGGTAGTGCTTTGCCCAAAACACAACCCCCTCTATTGGGTATTCTTTGAAACATTCCAAAGGAGGGACCAGGGTCCATATATTCAGAACCAAAGTTGTGTCGCAAGGGATGCCAGAAGATGGATAATACATCCCCGACTGCCTTAGAGTCCCTCCCTCCAAATTTTCTATGTGACATTACTTCTGTAGCCTTTGAATTGTTCAAGTATGAATATAAAACCCAAATCCATGATTTACGAAGCAAAAGTTCAAACGTACTCATCAGCTTTGATAAAAGTCTGATATAGCTTCATTAGTGATCTTATATATCAGATAATGCTCCTGAAACCATTAATTCTAGGGTAGGAAAGGTAAGGTTCCTCATGCTATTCGACCTGAAACACGTATAAATTCATAGGTCTCATCCTCAATGTATGCATACTGAGCTACTTTTTACTGGTGACAATCAAAGAGAAGAAGATTACACGTAAAAGCAGGGTCAAATTTTCTTTGTTATTGTAAAATTCCCACTATCACTGAAATGAAAAAACAAACTTGCTCCAGATTACTGAGAAGTTCTATAAAGATATGTAGTTCAGACTTTCATGTCAGTTCACAGCTGAGATAGAAATTCTAACCTTATTATTGACAACTACAATGGTGATGATTCAAAATGTAGAAACAAAATAAAAACAAAGATCATTTACTAATGCTCATACAAGCATACATCTTAAAACAGCACACTCTAAACCCTACACTAATGAACAAGTTAGCTCACCTGCACACAGAGCTGAGAAAACTTTATGTCTGAGATCTATCAACTCTGTAAACTCTTGTACGGCAAATCTGTTTTCTTCAACAGGCTTGCTAGCTATACCATCCAACTCTTTGGTGTCTGTACCAAGGCCAATACCAATAGCAAAGATGTGGATACCACTTGCGCGAGCTTGTTCTGCTTCTGGAATGGTTCTCCTAGAGTTTATGTTGGATACACCATCTGTCACAACAATACAGATATTGTCAACACCTGGACGATCACCATTAGCCACCGTAAACATCTGTGTTCTCATTGTGTTTAGGGCATCTGCTGTATTAGTACTGCCATGGGTGTAAGGCATGTCATCTATGGCATTGTAAACATCAGCTTTAGTATTGTATGTATTCATCTGGAACTGGACATAGTCTTTGGAACTGTAGATGATCACACCCACTCTCACATTACCACCATCAATGTCTGCCTCATACAGGAAATCTTTCACAAATTCCTTCATCAGCTGATAGTTGGACTCTGTCACACTGGTGGATGCATCCAGGATAAACACTAGATCAATTCTGGCACCAGTACAACCTGTGAAAACATAAACAACTATCAGTCAGATGGCATTTGTTAAGTATCACCAATACCACTACTTCCTGACCTTTAACATCTTTCTGCAGTACACATGAACTATTATATTGGCTATTAAAGATCATGGTGAAAAACATTAAATTTTACAGAAAATAAGTGAGAACTATATCAATCAAAATTCATCCCCATCCATGCAAATCACTACTGGGTGAATTCCAACTCTTGCTCTGTTGTGTAAGACCTTCAGTTGGCTTCCGCTGTGTGTGTCCTACCCAGCGCCATCGTCTTCGCTGTATCTCTTTATCCACAGGTATTTGACCGGTACATTTCCAGAACTCTGTTAGTGATTTTGGCCTGCCATTTCCATCCTTTTATTCTGCATAAGCATCCATTAATGAAGGTATGTATCTTCATGATTGTCATTTTTGTTGTTCTCCATGTTTCACAGACATACAATAATACTGATTTAACATTGGAGTTGAACATTTTAACTTTTATATTTAACCTAAATTCTTTGGACTTCCATATGTTTACTAGTTCAAAGAAATGCTCCTCTTGCTTTTCATATCTTTATTTTTTTATCATTCTCTGTTCCTCCTTCTTTGTCTATATTATTGCGCACATATATGTAAGATTGTACGTCTAGTAGACGCATTTCTCCTATCATTATTTGGCCACTGCCAACTGCATTAATTCTTATAATTTTGGTCTTATCTTTATTTACTCTCAGTCTCAGCTGTTGTCATCTCTCATCAAATATGCTTGTTGAGTTATTTGCGGGTCATCATCATTGCACTCCGAACATGTCCATAGGTGCTCAGATCCCCTCCTCAGCAATTCCTCAGTGTCCAGCGACTGACAACTCCAGTTCTATGTTGGTTGATAAGTCTTCTTACACGCCCACTAAGCTTCTCATTTCTGGCTGTGCCCATCTTAACTCCCATCTCTTTCATCCGAAGAAGTGACGTGGATATGCTCATCCTATCTTGCATCTGCTGATGGTTATGTGACAAGAGAGCTAAGCTGTCATTAGCAAAGTCCAAATCACTAATAACAAATCACCAACTAATTATAAATCTGAGAGTCAAACACTGAAGAAAAAAAAGTAGTAATAGTCATGGTAAAACAAGAATAGACATGGATTGTACACATTCCATACAAAAACTAGAATGATAAAACAGTCAGAACAATCAAATTAAAACAAATCAATTGAACCAATTTGTAATATTATATACAAAATAAATTCATATACTTACTGACAATCTCTTTGGGTCGTGGAGGTTCTGTGAGAAGTGGAGGTTCTGTACGTCGTGTAGGTTCTGTACGTCGTGGAGGTTCGGTAGGTCGTGGAGGTTCTGTAATGACTGGAGCTGATGTTGATACTAGGAAAAAGGAAACAAAAAGAAACTACATTAACAACATTCTTCTTCATTCAACCCAGACCCTTTTGATCAACAGTATGTGAACTAAACACTCAGCTATTGAGACTTCACAGCTATCCAGTCTAAAAATATGTCAAGAGACTGGAATTTTTTCCTGCAAATTTTTAATCTTTCACGACCAGAATTTTGTTTAGGTTTGGACCCAACTGATTTTCACTTCTCAAAATATGTTATCACATGCCTTTTTCATTTTACTACTTCACACAATAATGTCAAATAAATCTGGTACATGTTATAAATAACCTCAAAAGAAAATTGATGCAGAAAATTTAAATATTAATAAATCGCTGATTATGTGATGATTTCAAGGAATAAATATACCATAAATGATATTAAATATTCATGGGCAGACAATTTTCAATTCAAAATATTGTAATTTATCTACCCTTTTCCATGTTTGGAAGTGTTGTCATATATTTTTTTTACTTTATTTTACACACAATAAAACAAAGTCCTTCAAAAATACAGCGTATTTGAGGAATTTATGACCACAAAATTTGTGTAAATTGTGTACATTTGATCAATGACCTCAGAGTCAAAACAAATGTGAAAAATGTATGTCACAACTACATTTTTTTACAAGTAAATTTTTCTTGACCATTGAACTGATTATTTAGTGTGATATTTCCATCGTCCATGGGACCACCACCAATTCTAGTCTATCAAGAAATATCTGTTACATTTTCAGAATCATATAGAATCATCATTGCTACTTGGAGTCTCAGAGGAACTGACAGTCCCTGAACTGAGGCATCCACCAGTTAATTCTAAACAAGACCATCTTGACTTTTCTATTTATGTGGTAAAACCAAAAAAAAAAACTCATCATCACAAAAATTCATCATCATTTGAAACCTCTTATTCCTGATTCACTCAATAATATTATGTCAGAAAAATAAACCTAGCTTGTTCTACGATTTATATTTCGGGTCAAGCACTAGAAGTACAGGTAGTGTTCACAGTCGTTATTTATGAGAAATAAACACAGAATTTGAATTGAAATTTACTGACTAGCTAAAATATAAACTATGCCAATATGACAGGAAGTATTAATGAGACCTCTTCTAGAGATAGATAGGAGTTTGGCTTGTTGTAAAACATTAGAGTTGGTTACTTTGTTCTGCCATTTGAAGTTCATAATATTTCAAAGGCAATGCACAAAAAAGTTGTTTAATATTTTCTCTTGTCCTGCATATGTGGTCAAAGTTTCTGAACCATACAGAAGAGTATACTAAGTACACAACTTTGATAAATCTGAAATTTTTGTCCTGAGTGTTAGTTAACATTATTGATTGCATGCTATGCTTGAATAACATGGAGGTAGTGCTTTGCCCAAAACACAACCCCCTCTATTGGGTATTCTTTGAAACATTCCAAAGGAGGGACCAGGGTCCATATATTCAGAACCAAAGTTGAGTCGCAAGGGATGCCAGAAGATGGATAATACATCCCCAACTGCCTTAGAGTCCCTCCCTCCAAATTTTCTGTCTGACATTACTTCTGTAGCCTTTGAATTGTTCAAGTATGAATATAAAACCCAAATCCATGATTTACGAAACAAAAGTTCAAACATACTCATCAGCTTTGATAAAAGTCTGATATAGCTTCATTAGTGATCTTATATATCAGATAATGCTCCTGAAACCATTAATTCTAGGGTAGGAAAGGTAAGGTTCCTCATGCTATTCGACCTGAAACACGTATAAATTCATAGGTCTCATCCTCAATGTATGCATACTGAGCTACTTTTTGCTGGTGACAATCAATGAGAAGAAGATTGCATGTAACAGCATTGTCAAATTTTCTTTGTTATTGTAAAATTCCAACTATCACTAAAATGAAAAAACAAACTTCTTCCAGATTACTGAGTATTTCTATAAAGCTATATAGTTCAGGGAGCCGCAATAGCTCAGTGGTTAGTGAACTGGACTATAATGGACAAGGGATAGAGTTCGATCCCAACCGATGGCTTCCGGGTTCACCTAGCCCTAAATGGGTACCGGATTTTTTTCTGGGAAAGTAAAGCAGCACGGGCGTAATACCGACCACATTACCCCAAAAATCATGCACTGAACATCTGTAAAATATAGGGTCACTGACACCATATTTCCCTATACGCCACTTGGCAAGACGGGGGTACTTTACTTTTTTTTACTTTACTATATAGTTCAGACTTTCATGTCAGTTCACAGCTGAGATAGAAATTCTAACCTTATTATTGACAACTACAATGATGATGATTCAAAATGTAGAAACAAAATAAAAACAAAGATCATTTACTAATGCTCATACAAGCATACATCTTAAAACAGCACACTCTAAACCCTACACTAATGAACAAGTTAGCTCACCTACACATAGAGCTGAGAAAACTTTATGTCTGAGATCTATCAACTCTGTAAACTCTTGTACGGCAAATCTGTTTTCTTCAACAGGCTTGCTAGCTATACCATCCAACTCTTTGGTGTCTGTACCAAGGCCAATACCAATAGCAAAGATGTGGATACCACTTGCTCGAGCTTGTTCTGCTTCTGGAATGGTTCTCCTAGAGTTTAAGTTGGATACACCATCTGTCACAACAATACAGATATTGTCAACACCTGGACGATCACCATTAGCCACTGTAAACATCTGTGTTCTCATTGTGTTTAGGGCATCTGCTGTATTAGTGCTGCCATGGGTGTAAGGCATGTCATCTATGGCATTGTAAACATCAGCTTTAGTCTTGTATGTATTCATCTGGAACTGGACATGGTCTTTGGAACTGTAGGTGATCACACCCACCCTCACATTACCACCATCAATGTCTGCCTCATACAGGAAATCTTTCACAAATTCCTTCATCAGCTGATAGTTGGACTCTGTCACACTGGTGGATGCATCCAGGATAAACACTAGATCAATTCTGGCACCATCACAACCTATAAAAAGATCAATTTAATATGTTTTGCTACCAAGAACAAGTGTAGTTTTATTTAATTTATACTCTTAACAATTTTTACAAATGTGGACAAAAGTCATCACAGATCAATAAAATTTCTGAAAATTCACCCCATAGGTAAAATTCTGGTAGGAAAATTTCATTAAAATAATAATTAGGATAAACACTCTGTAATTAGTGTAAGTATGATACTCATGTTGTTTTACATATTTTAACTTTAAAATATCACTTCACCATTAACATTCGTAACATGTTAAAATTTGATTTATTTAAATTTACTACCTAACCACTAAAAAAAACATGGAAAAAATAATCAAAAATATAGTGCTGCCTCAGACCTGAGACTATCTTTCTTTATATACCCAATTATCTTGAATGTCTACTCCCCTATCATCATTGTAGAATTCCTTGAATTAATTTATCTATAATGTTCTTATACTACTTCTTTATTTCATCAGCAACTCTCTTTATATTAATTTCAAACAATCAGTTGTGTATTACTTTCTATTAATTTGATTTGTCAATTTGTATTTCTATAGCTTTTGTATATTTTATGTCATCATCATCATCATCGGGTGCCATCTCCGGAACGAAGGTTGGCTACCATGAAGCGCCATTCTGCTCTGCCTCTTGCTTTGATGGTGCAGGTTGATAGCCATGGAGAGGAGTATTTTATGTACCACATTAACATTTGTTTGCCAAGTGTCTGTTGCTACATTGCATTTATTTACCTCTCTCAGTTTGATCTTTTATAAACATTATTGTCTCCTTCTTTTTCACGTCCTTCAACTATAAAATGTAACTTGAATATTTCCTTTTTTGGTGGTATGATCTCTCTTGGAGTTTGTTGCATTAATTTATTTTTAATATTTTCATTGTTGTGTATTTTCTCCTTATAAATCCTGCAGCCTTGGAAGAAATAGCAGACAGCAACCTTTGGAAACACACTCTAAAGCTCCAACTCAAACAAGAAGCAGACAGATTCATAGAAAAAAAGAATACACTACAAAGAAAAGAAAAAATAACATTTCTAGGGATGCTGGAAAATCCTTGATCAACTATGACTGACAGAGGCGACTATGATTTTCTCCATAGCACTCTGAATTGTCACATATCTATATTATTGATTTAAGTAAATCTATGTTTAACTTGACGATAACTGTGGCTCTTGTTGTTAATTTTATTCTTAGTTTTCCTGTGATTGCAATCTGTTACAGGCTTAATTTTCACTGATATCATTTTGGTACTAAAATTTTTGTTTATCGATATGTAATTAAACTTATGATAAATGTTATTTCCTGGGCACTTAGACATCCAAAAATGTCTTGGATTTTGTTTAAATCTGATATATCCTATCATGATGTTTTGTGTTCTTGCCCACCTGATTTGTTTGTCACCTATCACATTCCTTCCTCCTAAACTATAATTACCAATTACTTCAAACTTTTTATATACAACATCGGCATTGAAATCTCCTAGAGCTATGGTGTTCTCACTATAGGGTTTGCACTGTTAAAGTGCCATATTGAGCTCATTCTAAAATGTGTCTACAGTTTCCTCTGTACTGTTGTACTGTCTGCTGTTGGTGTATATACTTCTATAAGTGTTATATCTATTGACCTTCAATAAGTTTACAAATAAGACACTGTTTATATAGGATTAGATATTTCTCAGAAGCCTTTCACTGTTCTTGTTCACTCTAAATCCAATATGCTTGCTGGTGTTCACCTGATGATTTCATCATCTGCTCTTCAAAGGAAGTTCAAGGAAGGGAGACAATCACAAGAGAACCATACGCTCAAGTATGATAAAGCCAAATTCATCCTCAAATGTCAGTACCATGAAAAACGAGAACACCCAAAGCATAACGAGAGGGATGGATACTATCAACTATCAAGGAGGGATCAAGTCATCATACTTCGCCTACGCACTGGCCACAATAGAATGAGGAATCACATGTTCACCAAATTCAAAATAAGTACAACCAGCCTATGGCACTGTACACTGGACAATATGACTAAAAAACATGTTCTACAGGATTGCCTCAAGTACACAGACCTGAGAATAGCAATGTGGTCCACATCCCTGGAGAGATACTATATGGGGGCAACCAAAACATTTAAACAGACAGCTGACTTCATGAAAGAGTCTGGAATCTTACTCTGATTGAGTCTTGATCACAGAGAGAGAGAGAGAGAGAGAGAAAGGAAGTCAAGTGGGTATGTTTGTGTTGTGTTGTGCTTTGCAGTAGAATTTATATATTTGCACCTATTGGGGCAACATATTTAACTTTAGCACAGCATACTGGGTTGACTTCCCTCTCAGTCCGTGTTCACTTGGCTAGACTAGACAGGGTTCTGATACTAGTAGCACTGCAAAGAGGTGGAGTAGGATCTGATTTGTTCTGGTTCACCAATCCTGGTGGAAGCCATCAGCTGCTGACAACTGTGAGCTCTATTGCTGTCAAGCACCTCTGCAACCACATACAGAATGTAGCTCTGCTCTGATGTGTTTAATGCTTTCATCAGAAGATATTATTTTGTATTTATCAGAATATATCTCACCTGATCCAATGTATCTCATCTTACATAGTCCCAGTGTATCATTTTCTTTCTGATAGTAAGTAAAGTACCCCAAGTGGCGTATAGGGACCATACATTTTACAGACCTTCAGCACATGATTTTTGGGGTAATGTGGTCGGTATTACGCCCGTGCCGCTTTACTTTCCCAGAAAAAAATCCAGTACCCATTTAAGGCTGGTTGAACCCAGAAGCCGTCCTACCTGGCCGAACCCTACCTCTTGTCCTTTGAAGTCATTTTCTTTCTGATATTATCACATTTTTCCTTTGATATTTTTCCAAATTCAATGATATTCATCTTTGTGCGTATGTTTGAGTTGTCTTCATTAATTTATTCCACTATTATTATTAGTTTGTTGTGCAATTAATTGGGTATCAAAGGAATACAAAATACAAGCTTTAGAAAGTCTCGATTTTGTAGATCATCTAGTCTTCTTAAGCTCAACACACTCAGACACCAAAATAAAATGATATCAGATCAATACAATCACTTTGCACGACAAATAGGCATCCTGTTCAACACAGGAAAAAAAAAGACCAAAAAAAATTAAAAACATTATGGATTGTGCTGACAACTAATGACATAAAACTCAATGTGTCCTCTTCCAAAAAGGTATTCACTATCTGAGGAGGAAAATGTGTAGTGAGATCCGATATCTATCATGTCTTGTGTCTGAGATTTAACGGCGAAACGCAGAAAGACTTGTGTCTCTGTAGCTTCTATCACTGGTCTTGCAGACACCAGAGTTGGATGGTATAGCTAGCAAGCCAATAGAAGAAAAACGGTCTTTTAATTTCCCTAAGCGAAACTTTAGATGTCGTTATTATTAGAAAGTAAGGAGAACACAATATGGACAATACATTTTAAAACAAGAATTATCTCAAACAAGTCTGACTCGACCACTACTGCAGTCCTAAGCTTTCTTTGACTGTAGAACAATACTTTAACTTTACCAACGTTGTCTTTTGAAGTCACAATTCATAATTTAAATTATACATTTTTTATCGAGTTTTCTTTCTATCAAATTTAAATACTGTAATTATAACAGTTTGTCAAATTAAGTTCTTATTTCATTATTATTGGAATGTAATCATGATGGATATGACGTCATGGGACGCACCAAGATGGAAGTTCGTCCGAGTTCTAGCCGTGGTGTATACAATGCTGATCTTGAACATCGCGCTGTCTGTTGTCACAGCGAGTTGGCGGATTGTTAGAATTGTAACCACGGGTTTGAAATAATTGTTTGTGCACATTTCGTTAACCACCGCTGTAGATCAAGTCTTTATTCTGCTGGCTTTGTTTGCCACATTGGAAGCTAATGACCTAACTGCCTAACTTGTGTAGACTGTTGGTTCGGGGCAAAATTGTGTTCGTTGCAGTGTCACTGCTAAAATCGCTCAGTTTGTGACAGGGCTACAGGGATATGCACAAACGGACATAGTTGTCGGCGAGAGCGTTTCGGACCCCAGTGTCAGTACTTTGATCTAGTTTGCAAATACGCCTAGGGATCTGGACCTACAGATCCGGACAGTTTCATGGTCTAATCAACAAGTTACGGATTGAAGGGGCGATAGTTGCAAATATCTGCTCCATCTACATTGGCGGGGGTCGGAATGTGGCTCTCAAACAGAAGGCAAACCAGATCGACACATTTGATGCTTGATATACAGTGGACGGATGTGGACCAGAGGCCGCAGTTAATGGCAAAACAAAGACCAATCTTTATGACAATGACTGCACACACACACAATTGAGAAGTGGAACCAATTCTGTTTACTGGTATCTGTACTTTGACACGTTCCAGAAGACTCACATCATTCGAATTTATCATTGAGCTAGCACTATGATTAGGATAAAGAATGACACTCCAAAGGCTTTCTCTGACAGTGGCTGTGTAGTGTTCCAGTATAATGATATATCATACCCAAATATTTCTGTGAACACTATTGTAGTCACCATACAAGCGACAATGGCACATAGTAAGTTTGAGTTTTCACCGACCTTTTCGCAGGACGAGAGTGCACTGACGGTGTGGTGTGTGAGGTGCAAACATTTACAGACACTTATTGTCTGGACGGGCATTCTTGGTCGTTTTGTACAGTGTGTAGTGGGTGTTGCAAAGGCTGCACCTGCGTCATCATCGGTACGTGGCACGGCAATTTTTCACATGGGATCTATGCTCCGGGAAGACTGCTCCGGGTCTTGTCTTAGTGTCAGTTCTTTATGTGAGGAAAATCCGGAAAATGCCAACATTGCAAACACCCTGGCTATACCTGTGATGACACTTGTCCTGATGGTAGTTTTGGACTACAGTGCGAACAGACGTGTTCTGATGGCTGTGACATCATATGTGACACAGAAAGAGCAGACTGTACGCGCAAGGAAGCGTACTACGGGCCAGACTGCACTCTCAAATGTCCTGACCACTGTTTCAACGACACCTGTGAACAGTCAACCGGGATCTGTTCATGCAAGGGAACGTTCTACGGGTCAGACTGCACTCTCAAATCTCCGTACAACTGTTTGGACGATATCCGTTAACAGTTCATGGGGGCCGGCGTCTCGTATGTCGATGATTCCCACGTTAGAAGAGTCTGCCGACTACAACAAACCCAAGCATATGAATACCTTAATGTGTACTGGATATTTTCTTTCTGTGCTGGACATGGTTCATTTCTTGGTGTGTTTCATTGCTAGCCAAGGCTCATATCTTGGCTTGTGTGTGTGTGTGTGTGCTGGCCATGGCTCATATCTTGGTGTGTGTCATGTTAGTCATATCTCATATCTTGGAGTGTCCGTGTTAATCATGTCTCATATCTTTAAGCGTGTATGTGTTTAGTCATATCTCATATCTTAGTGTGTACCTGTGTTAGTCATGTGTCATATCTTTGTGTGGGCACGTTTGGGCTAGTGATATCTCATATCTCTGTGTGTATGTTTATGTTAGTCATATCTCATATCTTTGTGTGTGCATGTCTGTGTATGTCACATCTCATATCATTGTGTGCCTATCTATGTTGGTCATATCTCATATCTTTGTGTGCATGTCCATGTTAGACATGTGTAATTTCTTTGTGGGTGCATGTCTATGTCAGTCATATCTCTTATCTTTGTGTGCATGTTTATGTTAGTCATATCTCATATCTTTGTGTGTGCATGTCTGTGTATGTCACATCTGATATCATTGTGTGTGCCTATCTATGTTGGTCATATCTCATATATGTGTGTGCATGTTAGACATGTGTAATTTCTTTGTGAGTGCATGTCTATGTCAGTCATATCTTTATGTGCATGTTTATGTTAGTCATGTGTCATATATCTTGATGTATGTCAGTGTTAGTCATGCCTCGTATCGCTATGTGCATGTCTGTGTTAGTCACCTCTAGTGACTCGGGCAGATGGTGCTCGTAAACCTGGGAGGGCCGACCATCTAAGGGCAGAATCCCCCTACAGAAAAGATCACCTGCTGCCTTGCAGGAAGATTGGGGACAATCAAAGGCTAGGGAAAGCAAACCTGAATAAAATGCTGGCTGAAATCGGATGCACTGGGCCACTGGCGCAGAACACAGTGCAACGTTTTTAACGGGTGTTCAATCAGAGTGGATCTGGCAGACTCTAATTGTGATGTTCTGTTTGTAACACACCTAACCTGACAGCTGAGTTCATGTGAGGAGCTGGAATCCTACTCTGATTGGGTCCTGATCGCAGAGAGAGAGAGAGAGAATGTAATCATTTACCTATCATCAGCTTAGTGCCTAGGTAAACATATACATTGGGGGGAAAACTAATCTTGAAGGAAATCAAATCAAGGCCCGTCCTTCGCTACAGGCAAATATTTAAACCTTTACTTTACCCTGTTTATTTATTTATTATATCATGTATATATATATATATATATATATATATATATATATATAGAGAGAGAGAGAGAGAGAGAGAGAGAACAGAAGTCATGAATGTCGCCAAAAATAAACAGAACATCAACATAACTATAGAAGGCAGACAACTAAAACAAGTAGAGGAATTCAAATACCTAGGAAGTCTAATGACAAACGACAATTCCCAAACAGCAGAAATAGAATCAAGATGCAACAAAGCTTGTCAAATCATCGGACAGTTATCACCACTATTGTCCAACAAGGAAATAACTCTGGAGGCAAAACGAGCACTATACAATACAATCTTCATTCCAACGTTGTGCTACCAATGCCAGACCTGGACTCTATAATAGATGCAAGAACAATAAGCAAATAACCTCTACAGAGATGAAATGTGTTAGACGAATGACATGAAACAGTCTGAGAGATAAGATCAGAAATGAAGAACTGAGAAAAAAGCTAGGAATAGCCCCAGCCATAGAATATATAAGGAAACAACAGATAAAATGGTTCGGCCACGTGACAAGGCAGAAAGAACAAAACACAACACAACGAGCCTTCAACAAACGTTGTGAGAACAACAGACCCAAGGGTCGACCACGAAAAAGATGGATCGATGGAATATTAGAAGCACTAGGAAACATAACAGCAGCAGAGGCGAACAGAAGAGCAAAAGACCGCAAATTATATCTCTCCTCGACGCTGAAAGGCAGATGAGGAAGGAAAGAAGAGGAAGAAGATATATATATATATATATATATATATATATATATATATATAGAGAGAGAGAGAGAGAGAGAGAGATAGATATGTAGAGCCAGTCTTAACATACGGATGTGAATCATGGATAATAGGATAACAGACAAGAAAATCACTGGAGTCTGTAAAAATGTGGTTTTACAGAAGAACGTTGAGAATATCATGGACAGCTAAGAAGAGTTATGAAGATGTTCTGAGAGAGGTCAAAGCAAAAAGAGAGCTAATTTCCAATATTAGGAAGAAACAATCATTGTTTTTTTATCATGCTCATCGAATCACTCAGTATACATGCGTGGATGTAGTCTTGTGACTAACCATTTGAATGCCTTGGTCACTGCCATCACCTCCATTATCGATCACTGAGTGATTCGATGAGCATGATAAAAAAAGTGGAGGCGGGCTATGTACGCATGCAATGGGTAGAGTCGTTGCAGAAATCCAAAATACGTAAGGTCACCTTTGTCTATGTCTCTGGACATGCGGGAGTACGGGGAAATGAGAGAGCGGACAGGTTGGCTAGCTGCGCTGTCGTTGAGGACGGGCAACCGATGGATCGGGCGGACATCATCAATGCCCTTCGAGATGTGGGAAGAGCACAGGACTTCGACAAACACAGATCAACGTCACTTCTTCGGATAATGGAAATGGGAGTTAAGATGGGCACAGCCAGAAATGAGAAACTTGGTGGCCGTGTAAGAAGACTTATCAACCAACATAGAACTGGAGTCGTCAGTCGCTGGACACTGAGGAGGGGATCTGAGCACCTATGGACATGTTCGGAGTGCAATGATGATGACCCGCAAATAACTCAATCATTGTTTTTTGGCCATGTAATGAGAAGAAAACAGCTGGAATATATTGTAACAACTGGGAAAATTGAGGGACGAAGAGATAGAGGGAAGCAAAGAGAAAAGATACCAGACAGCTTAAGAGAATGGCTTGGCAGAAGGTCAACTACAGAAATGATAAATAACTGCCGAGATCGAAAGCTGTGGAGAGACATGATCACCTACGCTAGCAGGCCTGGTACTTGATGATGATCATGTTTCTGTTGAAAGTCTGTAGCCGAAACGTTATATTTGTCTCTGCTTACCTACTAGTTTAGCTGCCGGCATGCCCGATGTAATTTTACGTTTTTATTTCCTCGGATGTTTCAGCTCAAGAAGAAGCAGAACCGGTTTTTGTTTTCCTTCGACTGTCGTCTGCTACTGTGGCTTGCCCACATTTTTACGCATTTAGCGTCTTTTGTAGAAATTCAAAACATGTACAACAAGCCTATGTCACTGTACACTGGACAATATGACTACAAAACATGTTCTACAGGATTGTCCCCAGTACACAGACCTGAGAAGAGCAATGTGGTACGCCTCCCTGGAAGAAAAACTATATGGGGCAATCGATTCGCTTAAACAGACAGCATGCAATCCATTTTTGACAATAGAAACAAGAAAAAGAGTTCTTAAATGTTACGTAGAGCCAGTCTTAACATACGGACGCGAGTCATGGACAATAGGACAACAGACAAGAAAATCACTGGAGTCTGTAGAAATGTGGTTTTACAGAAGAATGTTGAGAATACCATGGACAGCTTAGAAGAGTAATGAAGAGGTTCTGAAAGAGGTCAAAGCAAAAAGAGAGCTAATTTCCAATGTTAGAAAGAGACAATCATCATTTTTTTGGCTGCCATGTAATGAGAAGAGAACAACTTGAATATATTGTAACAACTGGAAAAATTGAGGGACGAAGAGATAGAGGGAAGCAAAGAGAAAAAATAATAGACAGCTTGAGAGAATGGCTTGGCAGAAGGTCAACAATAGAAATGATAAATAGCTGCCGAGATCGAAAATTGTGGAGAGACATGATCACCTACGCCACTAGGCCCGGTACTTAATGATGATGAAACAGACAGCTGACTTCATGAGAGAGTCTGGAATCCTACTCTGATTGAGTCTTGATCGCAGAGAGAGAGAGAAAGAGAGAGAGAGAGAGAGAGAGAGAGAGAGAGAGAGAGAGTATAAATTTTTATGGTTGTGGTTATGTAAGGCCCCGTTATCACTGCAAACGAATTAAAATCCATAATTGCTCAACCGCCCGTGCCAGTATATAAAATGTATTTGTTGCTTCAAGCCAGAAGTTCGCGGAGTGTTAATCAACAGCCATAACGGTAATATTCGACATTGCTGTTGACTACGCTATCGAATGCCTTTTTGATGAAACATATTTAATCATATTCTTGTATAGTTTAGCGTTCAAGTCTTTCAAGTTTGACTTACAAGAACACTTAAAAATAGTCACACAAAAAAGAAAAAAAACAGGCACAAAATACAGCATGAAAATCAACAAAATAGAAGTCATGAATTTCACAAATTAAAAACATAATATCACCATAAAAATAGACGGTAGGCAACCAAAACAAGCGGGTGAATTTAAATGCCTGGTGACAAACGGCAATTCACAAACAGCAGAAATATACTCAAGATGCAACAGAGCTTGTCAACATAGAACAGCTATTACCGCTATTGTCCAACAAGGAAATACCTCTAGAGGCAAAACGGGCACTCTACAACTCTACAATACAATATTCATCCCAACGGTGTGCTACCAATGCCAGTCCTGGACCTCAGAGGCAAGAACAATAAGAAAAAATAATCTCTACTTAGATCAAATGTGTTAGACGAATGACAGGAAACAGTCTGAGAGATAAGATCAGAAATAAAGAACTGTGAATAACCCCCGCCATAAAATATATAATGAAACAACAAATTAAAATGGTTCGGCCACGGGATAAGGCAGAAAGATCAAAACACAACACAACGAACCTTCAATAAACATTGCGAGAACAACAGATCCAAGGGTTAACTACGAAAAAGATGGATTGACGGAATATTAGAAACACTAGGAAACAACAGCAGCAGAGGCGACCAGAAGAGAAAAAAACTGCAAATTATATCTCCCCCTCGACGCTGAAAGGCAAATGAGGAAGGAAAAAAGTAGAAGAAGCTCAAGTCTCTTGATAAGGTACCGTCTAAAAAGAGATACTTGGGTAAGTGCTGCGATCTTTGCCCATGATGTATATGACGACTCCCATTCAGGCGCTGAAACCTTTGCTGCTGCAAATGAGAGAATGTATACAACAGAGTGTCTCTGGGTTTCCTGATGCCTCAACTTCTTGAACTCAATATCAGTTCATTTCTCCTTAATTGGATTTCTGCGGTCCTCTTCCAACTGAAGATGGTGGGTGGACCTCAGAACCTATGACAATTCACCTCGTAGCAGTCTTACAAGTCCCCACAGCAGATCACAAGTAAGGAGAAAATATTGTAAAGATAATGATAGTTTATCAAATTCAATAACATTCTATTTTCTTCCAATTTATTTGCTATAACAGAGGCGAAGGCACGCCTCAGAGCACCAGAGCTAGAAGTTGTCAGCGACCCAGAGCTGATGGCTTGCGCCAGGATCGGTGAACCAGAACCACCTAGACCCTGCTCCACCTCTCCGTGGTGCCTCTGATAACAGACTAACCTGTCTAGTCTGGCCAAGCGAGTAAGGATCGAAGAGGGAAGACAACCCGGCACTCAAAAATGTCATGCCGAAGTCGAATGCGTCGGGCCGAAATGCGCAAATATCACAGTTATACTGTAAACTACAAACAACGCAGACACGCCCACTCAGCGTCCTTTTAAGGGTGGTTGGTGAAGAGGTACACTCCTTTAGTCATCGGGCGAACGCAAGCAAGCAAGCAAACATTTGCTTTAACGTAAAGATGGAGTCGGTGCAATTCTGATTTCTTTTTACGTTTTCGTGCCTAATTTAAATGTTGTTCATTTATGACACTTAATCTATTCTCTAGTAATCTGCAAAATGTATATTAAAAAAAATTAATTTGTCACATTCTCCTTGCAGACTAATCGCTTAGGCAACATAGAGTAATTTTATATTTGTATTTGGAGGCGAAGGCGCGCCTACCAGGACCAGAGCTGGAAGTTGTCAGCGACCCACATCTGATGGCTTGCGCCAGGATCGGTGAACCAAAACCATCCAGACCCTGCTCCACCTCTCCGCTGTGCCACCAGTAAGAGACTAACCTGTCTAGTCTGGCCAAGCGTGCAGGGATCGAAGAGGGAAGACAACCCGGTACTCAAAAATGTCGTGCTGAAGTCGGATGTATTGGGTCGAAATTATACTGTAAACCACAAAACAACGCAGACACGTCCACTACGTCCTTGTAAGGGCGGATGATGAAGAGGAATATTCTAGTCTACCACGATACTCTAGAATACTGTAGTCGCAACCAACCAACCATATCTGCATTTATTTTTTGTGTTAGAAGCTTCAGACCTTTTGGAGTCGAAACCTTTGTTTGTTTTGTGAAGGTGTATAGCTATTATGTGCTATTTTATAGTGTAAGCTATTATGTGCTATTTTATAGTGTAAGCTATTATATTTCTTTTCTGTCCATTATTTTAACCTTATATATTACCATTACTACTTTTATCAATGTTTATTTATTTTTTGTTTAAGTTGAAAAAAATATATAATTTAAATTTGGCTACAAATTGGCAGTTTGGGCAGAAAAGTTGTTGCCGGCTGCCGGCCGCCGAGTTGTTGGGACCAGACAGTCAAGAGATGTAATATACAAGCTCCTGTATGTTTTCACACTATTTCATTACTTCTCATCATATCATAGCTACTGATAGTTTCTGTATCTTATGGGGTTTTTGTTACCACAAAATAAACATATTTAAAATGGTCGGCACTACTCTTCCGAGATATAATTTGCGGTTTTTTGCTCTTTCTTCTGTTGGAGTGTTGGCCTCTGCTGTTGTTATACTGTAATATACTGTTACTGTTAAGTTTCCTAGCGTTTCTAATATTACGTCAATCCATCTTTTCGGTCAATCCATCTTTTTCCGTTGATACATACATTTAAACATGACCATCCCAGTCATATAGTCTGTGTTTTTTTTAATTTTAAGAAAAGAATGTAGAATGTAGGTTTACTTTACGTCGGCCATATTCATATCATGTCATATGCTGAAAAGAGATAGCAGGAGAACCGTAAAACAAGCCTTAAATTTAAATGGGAAACAGTGAGCAAAGGAAAAAGAGGATGACTTGGAAAAACACTAAGAAGAATACTGAGATGAGAAGCAACAACACTTGGCATCAGTTTCTTTTGAAATTGAGAGCCTTGCTTAGCAAAGGGCCGTGTGGTGTGGTACACTGCAGATTTTGGGCAAAGCCAGAACCTTAAAGCAGATCTCCCACTTCCTTTGCATTTTAAGGTATCTTTGATGTCTTGAAACTACTTTACACTCTATTCTATTGTTGATCTAACTCTGTCTCATTTTCCTTGAATAATAACCATTATTTTTCTTTCCAGACCGCTGTGTCTTTTGATGTGGCCAAAATATTTTTGTTCCCTGTATAAGATGTTTATAAGCTCGTTCTTTTTAGCTTTCATGCTTTTAAATGTGTTTATTTCTCTTTTTTCATTATCTAAAAATATAAGGTATTCTAAGAGTATTTTTGCAGCATTTTGGCTTTTTTAAATTTGTAATCACTAACAAGAAACAAAACAGTCAAACCGATGGATCGGGCGGACGTCATCAATGCACTCCGAGATGTGGGAAGAGCACAGGACTTCGACAAACACAGATCAACGTCGCTTCTTCGGATGATGGAAATGGGAGTTAAGATGGGCACAGCCAGAAATGAGAAACTTGGTGGCCGTGTAAGAAGACTTATCAACCAACATAGAACTGGAGTCGTCAGTCGCTGGACACTGAGGGAATTGCTGAGGAGGGGATCTGAGCACCTATGGACATGTTCGGAGTGCAATGATGATGACCCACAAATAACTCAATAACTCAATAACTCAAAACGAGTGTGTATGGCTATTGCCTGTGGTTTAATTCGTCCTAGTGTTACAAGAAATGATATACATAATAGTAAAAGAAAGCAACAAGAAAGGTCTCAGTCTGAATAATAAGAAAACAGAAGTAATGGTTATATCGAAGAAACAATCATCACCAGCATGCAGCATAAAAATAAACAGGACAAATTTGTAACAAGTGCAACGTTTGAAATACTTGGCCACAATAATAACATCAGATGGGAGATGCACCACAGAAATAAAATTAGAATAGCTCAGGCCAAAATATCATTTCAGAAACTGAAAAATATTTTATGCAACAGATCTATGTCAATAGAAGGAACGGTATAACAACATTTGAGACTGTTCTAAGACAGGACTTAGAAGAGAAGAGACTCATGAAAAAGGATGGTAAACCCTGTGGACCAGCAAGCCTGACCTGTTCATTATGTGACCGCGTGTGTTTGTCAAACATTGGTAGAATTAGCCACGAGAGAAGCTGTTCGGCAAAAACAATACCTCAAAAAAATACGCAATAGCCTCCACTAGACCATCTGACAAGACGAAAAGGGCCATATATGTCAATAGAAGTGAGAAAGAGAGTTCATCGGTGCTATATAGAACCAATTCTGACCTATGGAAGCGAATCATGGACAGTAGACAAACAAATGAAAAGACGATTAGAGGCCACAGAGATGCGATTTCTCAGAAGAATGTTGAAAGTTCCCTGGATAGCTAAAAAGACCAATGAGGAAGTTCTCAAAGAGGCCAACACAAAAAGGGAGCTCATAAAAAACATAAGAAAGAAACAATCAATAGTTTTCAGTAACATCATGAGAAGAGGAAAGTTGGAATACTTGGTTACAACTGGCAAAATAAAAGGAAAGAGAGATTGCGGACGACAAAGGAGAGAAAATACTGGATAACTTGGTGTCATGGCATGGAAAACAGTCAACAACAGAACTGGGTAATTTCCTAGTTTGATCAGATATATTATTTCAGTTGGAAGAGTGATGTCCCCTAAAATATGTCTGCCAAAATACAGTGGTTCTACGCATTCTTGGCGTTGGGGTCATTACGCTGGCATGTAATCATTTCGGAGTATCTGTTGATTGGGCGTTGGGTCCAGGGGTTAGGTTTAGCTTTAGTGTTAAATATTTATAAATATATTATAACGCGTGACAAAAACGACGCCACTCGGCCTAATTATGATCTTCTGATCGAACGAACGCCACGCTGACCCAAACGCCAGTGTGAGTGACACATGCCAGCGTAATGACCCCAACGCCAAGAATGCGTAGAACCACTGTATTTTGGCAGACATATTTTAGGGGACATCACTCTTCCAAACTGAAATAATATATCTGATCAAACTAGGAAATTACCCAGAACTGATACAATGCACTGTAGATAGAAGATTGTGGAAGGACATGATCTCCTACGCCAACTGGTATGGCACATGATGATGAGTGTTTCAATAAGAGAATCACCCACCCCCCTTTTTTTCCCACTTCCTCCCTTACAGATGACATTTGTGGAAGACCAAAGAGAACTTTGGTTAATTAGTTTTCATATATATTTTATCTATGATAAGTTTTCTTTGCAAGCCTGGGCTTAATATTTCTTGATCCCTTCTATATACCCTGTTACTTGTGTTAATGTGAATGCCCAGGATGATTGGTGGTGAATGAGTCTTTGTTTATCTTTAGATGAATAGAATTCTTTCTTGACAAGTTCAACTGGGATAGTTACAAAATTGCTTACCTTTAACCTACCCTTTCCACAGCCAACAATTCTTTTGTACACAGGGTGGTTTGAGAGCAGGGTTTCCTTTAGTGTTTAGGTATATGTGTATGTATGTGTGTGTATGTGTAAAGACCCCTCCTCCCATGTGGAATTTGTGGAACTGCAAGAATTGTTTCTTACCTCTTTTCTCAGGTTTGCTGCCGCGATCTGAAAATTCATTACAAATGTCACTTAATTACATATATCTTTTCATTTCATCAGCATTTTATTATTTTGTTGTCATATTAAAAATTTTGCGGCTATTTATACCTATATCTATCTATTGACCTTTCGAGCCGTAGCCGACCCATCCCTCTGGGTAGACCAAGATACTCCTCTTATCAGGAATTTTTGTTCCAGTTTTCAATTCTTTTAAAGATTTTTTATCAAATCTCGCCATCTGTCTCTGGTCTGTGCAAGCAGCTCTATCTCAGTGTCTCTCTGGGTCTTCCTCTTTTTCTCTTACCTGTTTTTTCCCACATGAGGGGAAACATTTTCCTTAGACATTTATTTTCGATTGTGTTCAACTTTGTTTCTATATCTTTTGTTGTTTTCTAGCTTTCACACGCATACGTAAGGGTTGACAGTACATTTGATTTGAATAGTCTAAATTTTGTGTTTGTGCTGATGAGTTTTGATTTCCACAACTTTTCAAGACTTCTGAAAGATATTGCTGCTTTAGCTATTCCGATTCTAATTTCTTTGCTTGTATCCCCTTCTCAATCAATGTGACTTCCAAGATAGATAAAATGATCAATCTCTTCCACTGGTTTGTTTTCCATGTATATTTTGTTGTCTGTTGGAATTAAGCTTTTCATGACTTTAGTCTTTTCATGATTGATCTCAAGCCCAATTTTGCTGGCTATTGAAGATAGTTCATTTGTGTTTTCCTGCATCGTTTTTATCTGATTGCTGATGAGAACTATGTCATCAGCAAATTTATATCTATATACAAGCATATATATATATATATATATATATATATATATATATATATATATATATATATATATATATATATATATATATATATATATATACGAGTATGTTCATTAATGATATGTGCATAACCAAAATGATAATAATTTTAATAATATATCCTAGACTGGACACAGTTATTCCCAAACAAGAAGTACTAACTTTTATCATAAATTAACTGAAAAGTACACTTTTTAATATTTATAAATAACACCTTGACATACTTTCATTTTAAAATGTATAAGTTTCCTATATTTTACTTACTTTTAAGAAATACCTCTTATTCAATGTCTATTTATCATCTTATTGATTTTATTTTACAAATTGTTTTAAATAATTTACTTTCACACATAAACTTGACAAATCTGTCCTATTGCTATTGCTAACAAATCAAAATATTAGCATGTACAGAATTATGTTTCATTTTAAAGATGAGGTCAAAAGATTGTCATTTTAAAGTTTTGCTTTTGAAACTATGAAATATTTTCTGTAAATTGGATGAAAGAGCTAAACAAATGTTCATGTTTAAGTAAATATTGTAATTAGAAGTAAGAGGGAGAAAAGGACAAATTGATCAAAGATTATTTATAAGATGAGCAATTTTTATAGTTACAAGAGTCTGAGAAATTGGCAGAAAATCTAGGAATATATAGTCAAAATAGATAACTACGAATATGTGTTGTTTGAGGACAGAAGGCACAGCATAAGTGTGACTCAGGTAGCATCTAGAAAATTTACATATTCAATTAGTCTAATAATCAAAGGTGAACACATTTGAAAATACATGTTTAAGTAAAATACTTGGTATAGCATGGAGCAAATTCAAAACAAATGAGGAAATTAGAGAAATTGCCAATAAACCACTAATATCTTCAGTAATCAAGAAAAGACGATGGTCATATGTTGGACATGTGATGAGGAGAGATAATAACCAAACAGCAAAACAAACCCTCATGTGGGAAACAACATGTAGAGGGAAAAGAGGACGACCAAGAGAGAACTGAGAAGAACATTGATCAGAGAGACAAAGGCAGCAGAAATCGGCTCCCTCAAAGAGATTGAGATGCTTGCTCAACACAGAGACAAAAGGCGAGATTTTGATAAATGATCCTTGCAAGGATTGAGACTGCTAGAAAGAAAATTTAGAAAAAGAGAAAAAAAGTATCTGGGTCTATGCACTATGGGCTGGCCACAGCTCAAAAGATCTATAGAAAGAATAATCAAGCAGTGTTGTGTTGGAGCATTATAAGAAATCAACATTAATTTGATCTTAACATTCCTATAAATACTGAAGGTAAATACATATTTTTTTAAAAACTTTATTCTTTTCCTTAATTTTCACCTCAAGTATTTTTTGTCATATTTTCTCTTCGTATTTTCGGTATTTAAAAGACCATTAGCATTTTGTTGTGCTTGAGCTCAGTAATTAGTGATCCTACAAGTACAAGTTCAACATCTAATTTTAAATTTTGTTAATGGGGTCCTTTTATCTTGATAATATGCCAACTTTCTAGGCTTATTTTGCTGCTACCTGCATTCATCTTCTTTATTTTGGCATCCAAGCTCAAAACCGTTACTTCTTTGACCTTGTGTTTACATAGCTTAGGTTAGTCTGGATTCTAATTATTTATTAAATTTGTCATTTATATAACCCTCTGATGTAGCAGCATTTTAATCATGATTCTTTTGAAGACACACATGAGAAACAGTTTATTATAACTTTTTTTGTTATGATTGTATATAATTCACATCGTACATTTTTGTTCTTAATTGTAAAACCTCTTCTGTTCTTGTCTGTTTTGTTTTCATAAGCTCCTGCATAATAACATAACAATTTACATAGCACTATATTGTTTTCATCTCTACATGGATCAGAAACACTCAAACTACTAGGTTGATTCTATCCTACATTCTAGAGGTTGCTATTGTAACACAAATATGTCAGACACAGCAAATCTTCTAATGCATAACAATTTTCTATGGATCTAAAATAAAAATCTACATTCTAATATATTTAGATTAGGACACAACTTCTACATTTATACATTTGTTCCATTCTCATTTCCATTATCTAGAATATATATATGTGTAATGAGAAGAGATAATAACCAAATAGCAAAGCAAGCCCTCATGTGGGAAACAACAGGTTAAAGGAAAAGAGGAAAACCCAGAGAGACACTGAGAAGAACATTGATGAGAGAGGCAAGAGCAGCAGGAATCGGCCCCATCAATGAGATAGAGCTCCTTGCACAGACCAGAGACAAATGGCGAGATTTGATAAAATATCTTTAAAAGAATTGAAAACTGCTAGAACAAAAATTCAGATAAGAGAAGGAGTATCTTGGTCTATGCCCTATGGGCTGGCTACGGCTCGAAAGGTCACTAGATAGATAGATAGATATTTATAAGTGTATATAATCTATCTATCTATTGTCCTTTCAAACTGAAGACAGGGCAGAGATTCTAGACTCTTGTGTCAGACGATCTTTCAGCTATCAGACCTTGCACAGTACTTGATTTGCATCTCATCACACAGCTCTGTTCTATGTGAGTCGCTAAATTATGGTGATGGAGCTGATGCCTGCTGATGTTACCTCTCACCTTAATGTTCTTTTTAGTTTTTCTCTAGGTTGGCCTCTTTTTCTTTTACCCTCTTGGCTCCCATTTGAGGGCCTGCTTTGAGATGCTTTTGTTGTCTCATCTCATCACATCACAAACATATGGTTAATATATTTTCCAGGTCTCGTATATATATATATATATAAATAAGGGTGGATAATACATTTCATTTGAAAATCCTGAGCTTTGCTTTTGTGCTTAGTAATTTGGATCTCCATATTTTATCAATGTTTCTGAAAGTCATTGCTCTCTTTGCTTTTCTGATTTTAATTTCTTTCTTTGTGTCTCCTTCTTGATCTATGCAGCTTCCAATATATAACAAATTATCTACTTTTCCACTGATTTTCTTCAAGGAATAGGGTGTTCATGACCATAGCCATTAATATGGATAATGTGGTCAGCAAAACTCCAATCCTATTTTCCAATAAACAATCTATAGTATCCATTTTCAGATGCTGAATGAACCTGGAAGTCATATCTCTGGCAAAGTTCAAGGACACCTAATGGAAAATAATAAACACAAAGATGCACAGTTTGTGCCAGACTTTGGACATCCTGTGGGGATGGCCACTAGTTGAGCAAAATGGAAAGAACTTTTTGTTGTTTCTTTGTCAGTCAGTGAACATGGACAAGAAGAAGAATGCCCTGATAGCATTACTTATGTGCAAACAACTTAGATTGTCCTGTGACACAGTGCTAACATAAGGATGTGAAAAATGAAAATCCATTAAGTCCTTAGATAGGATATTGAATGCTTTTGAAAATAAATATTTCAGAAGAATCATAAAAAAAAGAAACATAAGTTGGAGAGAGTATATTCCAAATGAAATGTTAAGAGGTGAATGAAAAAAAATAAGAATACACGTAGAGCTTTATAGGAAGAAGGCATTAGAAATACAATTGTCATGTGCTGAGAATATCTAAAGAAAGATTCCCACACCAGACATTCATTTGGAACCCATCTAGTAAAAGAAAACACGATAGATAAATGAAACACTGTGCAGAAAAATAACTATGGAAGACTCAATTATGGGATTAAAAAACAGCCAAGAACTACAAGAACTAGCAGCAAAGAACTACAAGAACCAGCAGTAAATAATCAATTATGGAGAGCTATGGTTTCCAACCTGTGTGCAGTCTTAGTCCCAAGAAGTACTAACCAATGTAGTGTTTTATATTTAATACACACACACACACACAAATATATATACAACATTTACCTGCATTGTTTACCAGCATTATACTTATAGCTATGTGCATTTGATAATACTCCTCTATTGACATAATTTAACCTATCAAATGTCTTGTAAAATTTCAAATTAATTTATTATGTGCACTCAAACAGCATTCTTTCTGCTTGTATTATTTTCTTCATCTGCATTGATTTTTGCAACAGCCACTAAGTGCATTTTATGGTAAATGTCAGTGTGGTTTAACTATATATTTTAGGTTTTATTTCAGAATTAAATTTTCCAATTTGTTGTTGTTTGTTTTCATGCACCAGCTTCGTATTGGTAGTGAAGTCCTAAGGGACTTAATCTTGCATGAATATTACTTTTCCCCTTTTTTCATTGGCAGTCATGTGCACAGATGCCCTTCACCATACAGGCAGATAGTCTCACACTTCAGAGGTGCTCTTATTTTTCATCGTCAATAGTTTTAAGGTTTTTTGGGTATTTTTCCTATTAACTTTCCCAGGCAGAAGCCATTTTTGGTATACTTTTCAATCTCCAGCTGCAAGGGTTTTTTTTTAATACACACAGAAAACACATCAGATCTCCTGTTTTTTTACTGTTATTCAAGAAGTGTAGACATCGGATCATACTACCAAGAGTTCAGGGGAAAATAAAGCCAAGAAGAAACAATGGATGAAAAGAGTAAAATCTCCCACATCTCCAAAAGGGTTCTTTTTTTCTTTTTTTTTCGTTTACCAGCTTTGACCTCTGACGAAGTCCCTAAAGACTAGGAACTGAATTTTGTGTGTTAATCCATTTTTCCCTGGCTGCCATGTGCACAGGGGTCCCTCGGCGCACAGACAGATAACTCCAACTTCAGAGGTACTCATATTTTTTTCCGTTGATGAGTAGTTGACGTTTCAAGCTGGGCCTAGCTTCTGAACCAGGGGTGGTTGCTGCAGAGAGAAATCATAAATAAAAATCCCAACCGGTGTAGCCGGGAGGATTTTAACCCACAACCTCACTGTCTCGAGGCCTGCATCTTGCCTCAAGACCAACTAGTCCCCACAAAAGGGTTCAAACCCCAGACCTTTTTGTCCAGAGTCCAACATCTTACGTCTAGACTCTAGACCTTCCAGCATTCCTGTTATCCAATTAAAAAATGTTGTCCATGTTCATTCTAAGACAAAAGGGTCAAAAGGAACAAATGTAGATACTCAAAAACTGATGCATAGCTCATCACATCATCATCATCATTGAGTGCCGTCTCCGCATCGAAGGTTGGCTACCATGGAGCGCCATTCCACTCTGTCTCTTGCTTTGATGGTGCAGATTATCATAGGCTGACCTGTCCATCTTTTGATGTTAGTCTTGGTCTGCCTCTGCCTCTTTTGTCTTGTATTTTCCCTTCCAATATTACTTTTATTAGGCTGTTGTGTCTTTTAACATGCCCCAAAAATTTCATTTGTCTGCTCTAATTGTGTTTAGTAGTTCTCTTTTCCTTTTTAGTTGTTTTAAAACTTCATCGTTTGTTTTCTTTTCTTTCCATCCAATTGTACCTATTCTTCTATAAAGCCACATTTCAAAGGCTTCAATTTTCTGTTCTGTTTTCTGGTCTAATGTCCATGTTTCTGCACCATACAGGAATATTGAGAAGATGTAACATTTTGCTATTCTTACTTTTAGCCCTGGTGTTATTTGTTTTGATGTTAGTATATTTTTCATGGCATTGAAATTACTTTTTGCCATACCTATTCTTTTGTTTATTTCAGTTGTACATTTTCAATCACTGCTTATAGTATGTCCCAGGTAGTTGTAGTTCTGAACTGTCTCTAGATGTATTCCTTCCACTTTGATATTTAATTGTAGGTCTTGAGAATTTTCATCACATCAGACTAGTCATATTGCAGACTGGCATGTTAAAGTAGTCAAATCATATCTCTCCACTGTCTCCTGTCCTCTTTAGATCAGTATGAGTCTGTTAAAGTAGTCTTAATACATCTCTCCACTGCCTCCAGTCCTCTCTAGATCAATATGAGTCTGTTAAAGTAGTCTGATCACATCTCTCCACTATCTCCTGTCCTCTTTAGATCAATATGAGTCTGTTAAAGTAGTCTGATCACATCTCTCCACTATCTCTTCTGCTCTTTAGATCAATATGAGTCTGTTAAAGTAGTCTGATCACATCTCTCCACTATCTCCTGTCCTCTTTAGATCAATATGAGTCTGTTAAAGTAGTCTGATCACATCTCTCCACTGTCTCCAGTCCTCTTTAGATCAATGTGAGTATGTTAAAGTAGTCTGATCACATCTTCCCACTGTCTCCAGTCCTCTTTAGATCAATGTGAGTATGTTAAAGTAGTCTGATCACATCTTCACACTGTCTCCTGTCCTCTTTAGATCAATATGAGTCTGTTAAAGTAGTCTGATCACATCTTCCCACTGTCTCCTGTCCTCTTTAGATCAGTATGAGTCTGAATATTATTTTTTTTCTTTTTAATGAAACTGTTCATTGACTCTGTCTTCTCTCTTTTCATAGATTTTGTTTTTTTAAATATTAGTAGCTGGATGCCTTCCTGAGAGGCAATGGATTTACTGCCCTTGTAAAGATCTTGTTTGAAGATGCCTTTTGTTCCTTTGTGCATGCAAGAAGTCAGTAAATTTTCTCAAATTAAATTTGCCTGTTATGGATGTGTCCCGGGTGCTGTGGTGATGATCCTAACATACCATCCATGCCCACATTGCAGCATATGTTTAATGCATGTTCCATGTTCATCTTGTCTTACCATACAAATCCAACCCACTCTAACAGAGAATAATGACAGCATGATCCTTATTGGGACAAACACCAGTAATAGTTTAGCCATGAACAGTTTCTCTGGTATATATATATATATATATATATATATATATTTGTGTGTACATCATCATCAGATCACATGCCATTTCACAGCTTTCCCCATGCATATTGTTCATGTGGCTACCTGAGTCCTGACCATGGTGAAGGTAGTAAAGAATATAGCCCTTGCCATTTGCCATGTTTTAGGACAAGATCATTATAAGTGCTTTGGAGTTGATGCATCTGAGTTGGAGCCATCTTCAATGCTTTCACCAGTGTGTGGTGGGCGTGCTTCATACCAGGGAACTTACTGAGGAGGGTACCTGAGCATTAAGGAGTTGTCCATTGTGCAATGGAGATGATCTTTTGATTAAACTCAACTAAACTTGTTTACAGGTCATTGTTTATTATCTGGATCTAATCAGCTGGACCTGTCTTAAGCTCTTCACAATCAGTTATGTTCATATCAGGAGACCACCTGTCTTAAGCTCTTCATAGTCAGTTATGTTCATATCAGGAGATCACCTGTCTTAAGCTCTTCACAATCAGTTATGTTCATATCAGGAGACCACCTGTCTTAAGCTCTTCATAGTCAGTTATGTTCATATCAGGAGATCACCTGTCTTAAGCTCTTCATAGTCAGTTATGTTCATATCAGGAGATCACCTGTCTTATGCTCTTCACAATCAGTTATGTTCATATCAGGAGACCACCTGTCTTAAGCTCTTCATAGTCAGTTATGTCCATATCAGGAGATCACCTGTCTTAAGCTCTTCACAGTCAGTTATGTTCATATTAAGAGATCACCTGTCTTAAGCTCTTTACAGTCAGTTATTTTCATATCAAGAGACCACCTGTCATGTGATCACATGTGCCGTTTTGTAGCTTAGAAGGAGTCTTTATTTATTTATTTCACCCAAGACTGTCTCTCCTTTCAGACCTATTTGGGAGTCCACACATCCTGCATACAGCACAGCTGACGTAACCATTCTATATTATGTTGCTGGAGGATAGTAAACGTACTTGTTACCCCACTCAGCACAGCAGACTTAACCATTCTATATTATGTTGCTGGAGTATAGTGAACGTACTTGTTACCCCACCCAGCACAGCTGAGTTAACCATTCTATATTATGTTGCTGGAGTATAGTGAACGTACTTGTTACCCCACCCAGCACAGCTGAGTTAACCATTCTATATTATGTTGCTGGAGTATAGTGAACGTACTTGTTACCCCACCCATCATAGTTATTGTTTGTGACCTTATCTGTCCTGGATATCTCACATCTGACAAAACATGGGAAGAGAGTTCTCTCTTTTCTCTTTGCAAGATAATAAAGGCCAGGTTTGGCTGTCATGTAAGTCTGATATTTTTTATTATTATTCTCTGTATAAATGTTGGTCTTGTTATCTTCATATTGTAACCAAACCAGATTTATTTCATTTATATTTTAGCTTCCATTTAAGGAGTTTCTATTGAAAATAAATAACTGGAGAAAATAGCTCCATTTTTCTGAAATAAAATTAATTTTTGGCTATTTCCATTGTTGGCTCTAAATTCTTAGTTAGACCACACTGCACCTGTCATTGTTTTGAATCATTCTAGACAAATATTTCTGTTGTGCATAACCTGTATGCTATAGATAGCAGCATTATGTAGTAACTAATTGTATTATGTGCACTGTAAGATGAAGCTCTGTACACAAACACACACTTACTGAGTGCAAAATATTAGAAGTGCATATTCAATATAAATATATCTAAATTACTATAACTGTGCTGTATATAACATGTGCACTATGTGAACACTGGTTAAGATTTGTAAAATACTTTCTAAGCACACACAGTGTGAAAAAGTGCATTAATATAATCTCTACATTTGTGATATACATTTCACTACATACAAATATTTAAATGTACATATTTGCAAGCATATCAGCTGTGCACACATGTATATGTTGATACATTTTGTTAGTAATACATTTAAGTAATAACAAAAGAGATAGTACATATAAAACAATGCTCAAAACATGCATATATGTGTCATCAAATGTGTTATTGTGAAATGCAAGCATTCATTTTCAGGCCAGAAAAAAAATAATATTTAAGAATGCCAACATTATAAGTTTCAGATTAAATTTCAGAATTTTTACAAATGTTTTTTTTTAAATTTGAATCATTAAATCTTATTTACCTGCCAGTGATAAATAAAATGATCATTTGCTTTCTTCTTTACATCAATAGTCACAAGAAATAGAGTCCCAATGACTTAAAATCTTGCAATACTGGATAACCTTTATAAATTATTGATCAAACATAAATGTAACATTTCACTAGATGATTATCATTTATAATAAACACATTATGATTTCTGTAATTATAGGATGAATATGCAAGTTACTACATATGTGCATTTTATTGTACACAAGGTGGTGGTGAATGTCAAACTTCAAACCTAATTTTTTAATGTGGAGTCAGAAGCTCATGCTGGCATTTCATGCCAAAAGAAAAATCACCTTGTTAAATTCCACCGTTTTTGTCTTTACACTTGTTAAATTCCACCATTTTTGTCTTTACACTTGTTAAATTTGTTCTGCCTTCGCATCACGAGCATGTTAGTAGAAGTTACCGCAATGCCTTGACAAGTTCTTTTCATCAAAGATCATTTGATTAACCAAACATAAGAGATACATAGCCAAAGTGTTTTGCAGCAATAGTTAGGGAATGCTATATTGTAATATTATAAACAATCAAAAAGAGAGAGAAAAAACACACCAAATTATTCCTGTAGTTAGAATTTGCAAATTGTATGTAATTTTTTCTTAATCAATATTGTAAGAAATATTTCATACACACAGCTGTGAGTTAGTTTAGATAATGGATGATTGGTCACAAAAGAAACTGTTGTTTGTGATGAAACATTAAAGAAGGCAGCTAATGATAAATAATCTTTTTTTCACAATTCAACTGGTGACTGTAATCAAAACCTGAAAGAAAATCAATTTTGTCACTTATTTCAAGGCATGCACAAAATATGATAACATTGCCAGACTTGCCTGGTTGCACTGCCCTGACTGTAACTGTAAAACTCTTAATCTGACACACTATCTCCTGTCAGAGGAAGCACTAGTGCATGATGGTTGCAAATTATAACCATATAGCTTCATAGTTTTACATGCAGACTGAAAAAAATGTTTATTATTACAATGTTTTAAGTTTTACAATTTGAGAACATAGTTCAATTCCTGATTTAAAAAGTTTCAGATCTGTGGATAGAGGATTCTTAAGCATTAGTCCAATATATGCAGTAATAAAATAACAGAGGGCATGCTTTCAATAAATTTTAACAATTTGAAAGTAAAGTTTATATAGAAACTGAAAAAAAGATTTTCAAAATTAATTATAACTGAGCTTGCATGTGGACCAGAGATTATATATTTTTTACAATATTAAACTAAAGATTACATTTTAATTAAATTTCAGTAATTTAAACGTTTAGAAATGTTATATTAGATGCACCAACATTCGTTAAAAATTAATATTTTTTATTATAAAATGTTGTAAGACGGCTCATAAAGTATATATATATTTGTGGAGATGAAGTATAGAAATAAATAAAATAAATGGACTCTTTCCCATGTCTGCTTTTTTGTTGACAGTTTTCTTGGTATTTGATCACATTTTCAACTTACTTGAAGTTGATGGCTGTCTTGTATTCACTGGAGAAGAAGCAACAATTACAGTGTTTTAGATTGAGTTTTTTGTTGTTGTTGAATGTATATTATTTTAAAAAATGTGTAAAATTATTGCTATAGCAAGGAGATTTCCCCTGAGGGAAACAAGGTTTGAAGATGATCATCATCAGTATGTGCTGTCTCCGCATCGAAGCTTGGCTACCATGAAGCACCATTACGCTCTGTCTCTTGCTTTGATGGTGCAGGTTGTAATAGCCTGACTTGTCCATCTTTTGATGTTACTCGTCCATGTTAGTCTTGGTCTGCCTCTGCCTCTTTTCCCTTGTATTTTCCTTTCCAAGATTACTTTTAGTAGGCAGCAGTGTCTTTTAACATGCCCCAAAAATCTCATTTACCTTGTCTGAATTGTGTTTAGTAATTCTCTTTTCATTTTTAGTTGTTTTAAGACTTCATCGTTTGTTTTCTTTTCTTTCCTTTCCTTCTAATTCTTCCTACTCTTCTATAAATCCACATTTTAGAGGTTTCAATTTTCTGTTCTGTTTTCTTGTCTTATGTCCATGTTTCTGCATCATACAGGAATGTTGAAAGATATAACATTTAACTATTCTTAGTTTTAGCCCTGGTGTTATTTATGTTGATGTTAGTATATTTTTCATGGCATTAAAAATACTTTTTGCCAGTTCTGTTATTTTGTTTATTTCAGTTTTAAACTTTCCATCACTGGTTATAGTATGTCCAAGGTAGTTGCAGTTCTGAACTGTCTCCAGGTCTATTCCTTCAAATTCGATATCCACTTGTGGGTTTTGAGTATTATCTTTATTTATGACCTTAGGGTTTGAAGATTAAGAGGAAATAATGATTAGCCCTATCCTGTTTCAGTACTTCCCCTTACTGATGTCTGTAATTAGTGTAAGTTCAAATGCTTTGTATAAATATCTTTAATCATTTCATCCATTTAATCATTTCAACTTACATGCTCGAATTTCAGTTTTTAATGCAGAACCAGACTTGATGAGGTCGGCATAATCAGAGTATGAGAAGACATTCCTAACTGAAGAAGCCACATTCTCCATCTCAGACTTGTCACTGAGACCAACCCCAATGCTGTACACTTGTATTCCAGCTTGGGCTAGTTGTTGCTTTTCAGCGGCAATCTGACCAAGGAAAGGTAAACATGTTGTCCTATTGACTGTGTTGTTTCAAAGCTTTGCATGCAGTAATTAAACTGAAAACATTTCTTTTACTTATATAGTGTTTTTGTTGTTATAAAGAGGAGTTTGTCCTGGTTTTTTGTCAAGAAAAAAATGAAGATTTGCATGGCTTATTGCAAATGATTTATGGTACTGCAGTAGAAGAGTGGCAGGACAAAATCACTAACATAGAATTATGGAAATGTACCAGCCGCGATAGCTCAGTGGTTAGTGAACTGGACTACAAAGGACAAGGGATAGGGTTCTATCCCAACCGACGGCACCGGGTTCACCCAGCCTTTAATGGGTACCGGATTTTTTTCTGGGAAAGTAAAGCGGCACGAGCGTAATACCAACCACATTATCCCAAAAATCATGTGCTGTCTGTAAAATTTATGGTCACTATCACTATAATCCCTATACGCCATTTGGCGCGATGGTGGTACTTTACTTACCAGTCAAATATCAGTGGATAAAGAAATGCAGCAAAGACGGCGCTGGATAGGACACACACTGCGGAAGCCAACTGAGAGTATTGCACAACAGGTCCCTTTTTGGAATCCCCAGGGGAAAAGACAAAGAGGAAGACCAAGGAATTCTTGCAGAAGACAGATAGAATCAGAGATGAAGATGATGGGGAAGACATGGAACGATCTTAAAAGAATGGCAAAAAACAGAGTGGCCTGGAAAGTGTTTGTTGAAGACTTATGCTCCACAGGGAGCTAAAAGGTAGAAGAAGAAGAGTAGAGGAGCGCATTAGTTAACTGGTCGGCTAAGAACAAAAGGCCTGATTGAGCAGCCCAATCCACCAGTTTCTATGATTCGTTCAGATGAAATATGTATTAGTTATTTCTTTATGTAACAGTAAAGTAGGCTGGTCAAGGGTTGCCAGGTTTTTGTCAGGAAAAAATGAAGATTGGGTGTTTTTGTCATAAAAAAACAGAATTCATGGTTTTTGTCAGCTAAAGAAAAATTTAAAAAAATGTTCCTCGTTTTTGTAAGAAAAAAAAAACAGGAAGATTTCCGGGTTTTTGCATAAAAAAAAAACATGAAGTATTCATAGCGTTTGTAAGATTAAAAATTGAAGATTTCATGACTTTTGTTTGAAAAATCAGGAAGATTTCCAGGTTTTGGTCATTAAAAAAGTGGAAAGATTTCCTGTAAACAGAAAGATTTCCTGGTTTCTGGAAAATTTCCTGGCTTTTGTCAGGTAAAAAGAAAGATTTTCACGACTTATCATAAACCATTTTTGATATTTTAAGTTCTGGCACTACACGTGATATACTGATATACTACTTATTACTGCTACCTACAACAACTACTGCTACGATTACCACTTTAATAAATAATTGAGGCTAACCTCTACCAGATGCTATTGAAACCTATCAAGAAATGCACTGTGATACCATTATATAAAAAGTTACTCTGTAATTTGGAAAAATAAAATTAGAAAATTGAAGACAGGGGTGCGTACTATCCCCCCTGCTGTTTATTACATACATGGGCCATATATGCAAGTTAGCCAACCCATCAGAGACAGAGGAGATCAACAAGCTTTTATTTGCAGACGATCAGGCACTAATACATGAAAAGATGGAAGACCTACAAGAACAATTAAATAGACTCAACAGCACAAGTACAAAATACAACATGAAAATCAACATTAACAAAACAGAAGTCATGAATGTCACCAAAAATAAACAGAACATCAACATAACTATAGAAGGCAGGCAACTAAAACAAATAGAGGAATTCAAATACCTTGGAAGTTTAGTGACAAACGATAATTCACAAACGGGCAGAGAAAGACTCAAGATGCATCAAAGCCTGTCAAATCATCCGACAGTTATCACCACTATTGTCCAACAAGGAAATAACTCTAGATACGGGCACTCTACAATACAATCTTCATCTTTACGTTGTGCTACCAATGCCAGTCCTAGACCCTAGATGCAAGAACAATAAGAATAATAACCTCTACTGAGATGAAATGTGTCAGACGAATGACAGGAAACAGTCTGAGAGATAAGATCAGAAGTGAAGAACTGAGAAAAAAAGCTAGGAATAGCCCCCGTCATAGAATATATAAAGAAACAACAGATAAAAGTGTTTGGCCACGTGACAAGGCAGAAAGATCAAAAGGCAACACAACGAGCACTCAATAAACATTGCAAGAATACGAGACCCAAGGGCCTACCACGAAAAAGATGGATCGAGGGAATACGAGAAGCACTAGGAAACATAAAAGCAGCAGAGGCAAACAGAAGAGCAAAAGACCGTAAAATTATATCGGCAGCGATCACAGACCGATAGTAACCATCATTCACACATTGACATAGGCAGAGATCACAGACCCATAGTAACTATCATTCACACTTTGACATAGGCAGCGATCACAGACCCATAGTAACCATCATTCACATTTTTACAGAGGCAACGATCACAGACCCATAGTAACCATCATTCACACTTTGACATAGGCAGCAATCACAGACCCATAGTAACCATCATTCACACTTTGACAGGCAACAATCACAGAACCATAGTAATCATCATTCACACTTTGACATAGGCAGCAATCACAGACCCATAGTAACCATCATTCACACTTTGACATAGGCAACGATCACAGACCCATAGTAACCATCATTCACACTAAGACATAGGCACCGATCACAGACCCATAGTAAACATCATTCACACTAAGACATAGGCAGCGGTCACAGACCCATAGTAACCACCACAGACACTAAGACATAGGCAGTGATCACAGACCCATAGTAACCATCATTCACACTTTGACATAGGCAACGATCACAGACCCATAGTAACCATCATTCACACTAAGACATAGGCAACGATCACAGACCCATAGAAACCATCATTCACACTAAGACATAGACAGCGATCACAGACCCATAGTAAACATCATTCACACTAAGACATAGACAGCGATCACAGACCCATAGTAACCATCATTCACACTAAGACATAGGCAGCAATCACAGACCCATAGTAAACATCATTCACACTAAGACATAGACAGCGATCACAGACCCATAGAAACCATCATTCACACTAAGACATAGACAGCGATCACAGACCCATAGTAACCATCATTCACACTATGACAGGTAGCAATCACAGACCCATAGAAACCATCATTCACACTAAGACAGGTAGCAGTCACAGACCCATAGTAACCATCATTCACACTAAGACATAGACAACAAAACAGACCCATAGTAACCATCATTCACACTAAGACATAGACAACGACACAGACCCATAGTAACCATCATTCACACTAAGACATAGACAATGATCACATACCCATAGTAACCATCATTCACACTAAGACAGGTAGCAATCACAGACCCATAGTAACCATCATTCACACTTTGACATAGGCAGCAATCACAGACCCATAGTAACCATCATTCACACTTTGACATAGGCAACAATCACAGACCCATAGTAACCATCATTCACACTTTGACATAGGCAGCAATCACAGACCCATAGTAACCATCATTCACACTTTGACATAGGCAACGATCACAGACCCATAGTAACCATCATTCACACTAAGACATAGGCAGCGATCACAGACCCATAGTAACCATCATTCACACTAAGACATAGGCACCGATCACAGACCCATAGTAAACATCATTCACACTAAGACATAGGCAGCGATCACAGACCCATAGTAACCACCACAGACACTAAGACATAGGCAGTGATCACAGACCCATAGTAACCATCATTCACACTTTGACATAGGCAACGATCACAGACCCATAGTAACCATCATTCACACTAAGACATAGGCAACGATCACAGACCCATAG
This sequence comes from Megaustenia siamemsis, assembly GCA_032433765.1. Classification (NCBI taxonomy): domain Eukaryota; kingdom Metazoa; phylum Mollusca; class Gastropoda; order Stylommatophora; family Ariophantidae; genus Megaustenia; species Megaustenia siamemsis. The sequence continues at coordinate 34,449,243 of JAVIAB010000145.1, read as the reverse complement.
AAACCATCATTCACACTAAGACATAGACAGCGACCACAGACCCATAGTAAACATCATTCAAACTAAGACATAGACAGCGATCACAGACCCATAGTAACCATCATTCACACTAAGACATAGGCAGCGATCACAGACCCATAGTAAACATCATTCACACTAAGACATAGACATCGATCACAGACCCATAGAAACCATCATTCACACTAAGACATAGACAGCGATCACAGACCCATAGTAACCATCATTCACACTAAGACAGGTAGCAATCACAGACCCATAGAAACCATCATTCACAATAAGACAGGTAGCAGTCACAGACCCATAGTAACCATCATTCACACTAAGACATAGACAACGAAACCACACCCATAGTAACCATCATTCACACTAAGACAGGTAGCGATCACAGACCCATAGTAACCATCATTCACACTAAGACATAGACAATGATCACAGACCCATAGTAACCATCATTCACACTAAGACAGGTAGCAATCCCAGACCCATAGTAACCATCATTCACACTAAGACGTAGACAACGATCACAGACCCATAGTAACCATCATTCACACTAAGACACAGGCAGCGATCACAAACCCATAGTAACCATCATTCACACTAAGACATAGACAGCGATCACAAACCAATAGTAACCATCATTCACACTAAAACACAGGCAGCGATCACAAACCCATAGTAACCATCATTCACACTAAGACATAGGCAGCGATGACAGACCCATAGTAACCATCATTCACACTAAGACATAGACAACGATCACAGACCCATAGTAACCATCATTCACACTAAGACATAGACAACGATCACAGACCCATAGTAACCATCATTCACACTAAGACATAGGCAGCGATCACAGACCCATAATAACCGCTACAGACACTAAGACATAGGCAACGATCACAAACCCATAATAACCACCACAGACACTAAGACATAGGCAACGATCATAAACCAATAATAAGCACCACAGACACTAAGACATAGGCAACGATCACAGACCCATAATAACCACCACAGACACTAAGACATAGGCAGCGATCACAGACCCATAATAACCACTACAGACACTAAGACATAGGCAACGATCACAAACCCATAATAACCACCACAGACACTAAGACATAGGCAACGATCACAGACCCATAATAACCACTACAGACACTAAGACATAGGCAACGATTACAGACCCATAATAACCACCACAGACACTAAGGCATAGGCAACGATCACAGACCCATAATAAGCACCACAGACACTAAGGCATAGGCAACGATCACAAACTCATAATAACCACTACAGACACTAAGAAATAGGCAACGATCACAGACCCATAATAAGCACCACAGACACTAAGGCATAGGCAACGATCACAGACCCATAATAAGCACCACAGACACTAAGGCATAGGCAACGATCACAAACCCATAATAAACACTACAGACACTAAGAAATAGGCAACGATCACAGACCCATAATAACCACCACAGACACTAAGGCATAGGCAACGATCACAGACCCATAATAACCACTACAGACACTAAGACATAGGCAACGATCACAAACCCATAATAACCACCACAAACCCTAAGACATAGGCAACGATCATAAACCCATAATAACCACCTCAGACACTAAGGCATAGGCAACGATCACAAACCCATAATAACCACCTCAGACAATAAGGCATAGACAACGATCACAAACCCATAATAACCACCACAGACACTAAGGCATAGACAACGATCACAAACCCATAATAACCACCACAGACACTAAGACATAGGCAATGATCACAAACCCATAATAACCACCACAGACACTAAGGTATAGGCAACGATCACAAACCCATAATAACCACCAAAGACACTAAGGCATAGACAACGATTACAAACCCATAATAACCACCACAGACACTAAGGCATAGGCAACGATCGCAAACCCATAATAACCACCACACACACTAAGACATAGACAACGATCACAAACCCATAATAACCACCACAGACACTAAGACATAGACAACGATCACAAACCCATAATAACCACCACAGACACTAAGACATAGACAACGATCGCAAACCCATAATAACCACCACAGACACTAAGGCATAGGCAACGATCACAGACCCATAATAACCACCACAGACACTAAGGTATAGGCAACGATCACAAACCCATAATAACCACCACAGACACTAAGACATAGGCAACGATCACAGACCCATAATAACCATTACAGATACTAAGACATAGGCAACGATCACAAACCCATAATAACCACTACAGACACTAAGACATAGGCAACGATCACAAACCCATAATAACCACCACAGACACTAAGACATAGGCAACGATCATAAACCCATAATAACCACCACAGACACTAAGACATAGGCAACGATCGCAAACCCATAATAACCACCTCAGACACTAAGGCATAGGCAACGATCACAAACTCATAATAACCACCACAGACACTAAGGCATAGACAACGATCACAAACCCATAATAACCACCACAGACACTAAGACATAGACAATGATCACAAACCCATAATAACCACCACAGACACTAAGACATAGACAACGATCACAAACCCATAATAACCACCACAGACACTAAGACATAGACAACGATCACAAACCCATAATAACCACCACAGACACTAAGGCATAGGCAACGATCACAGACCCATAATAAGCACCACAGACACTAAGGCATAGGCAACGATCACAAACTCATAATAACCACTACAGACACTAAGAAATAGGCAACGATCACAGACCCATAATAAGCACCACAGACACTAAGGCATAGGCAACGATCACAGACCCATAATAAGCACCACAGACACTAAGGCATAGGCAACGATCACAAACCCATAATAACCACTACAGACACTAAGAAATAGGCAACGATCACAGACCCATAATAACCACCACAGACACTAAGGCATAGGCAACGATCACAGACCCATAATAACCACTACAGACACTAAGACATAGGCAACGATCACAAACCCATAATAACCACCACAGACCCTAAGACATAGGCAACGATCATAAACCCATAATAACCACCTCAGACACTAAGGCATAGGCAACGATCACAAACCCATAATAACCACCTCAGACACTAAGGCATAGACAACGATCACAAACCCATAATAACCACCACAGACACTAAGGCATAGACAACGATCACAAACCCATAATAACCACCACAGACACTAAGGCATAGGCAACGATCGCAAACCCATAATAACCACCACACACACTAAGACATAGACAACGATCACAAACCCATAATAACCACCACAGACACTAAGACATAGACAACGATCACAAACCCATAATAACCACCACAGACACTAAGACGTAGACAACGATCGCAAACCCATAATAACCACCACAGACACTTAGGCATAGGCAACGATCACAAACCCATAATAACCACTACAGACACTAAGAAATAGGCAACGATCACAGACCCATAATAACCACCACAGACACTAAGGCATAGGCAACGATCACAGACCCATAATAACCACTACAGACACTAAGACATAGGCAACGATCACAAACCCATAATAACCACCACAGACCCTAAGACATAGGCAACGATCATAAACCCATAACAACCACCTCAGACACTAAGGCATAGGCAACGATCACAAACCCATAATAACCACCTCAGACACTAAGGCATAGACAACGATCACAAACCCATAATAACCACCACAGACACTAAGGCATAGACAACGATCACAAACCCATAATAACCACCACAGACACTAAGACATAGGCAATGATCACAAACCCATAATAACCACCACAGACACTAAGACATAGGCAACGATCACAAACCCATAATAACCACCAAAGACACTAAGGCATAGACAACGATCACAAACCCATAATAACCACCACAGACACTAAGGCATAGGCAACGATCGCAAACCCATAATAACCACCACACACACTAAGACATAGACAACGATCACAAACCCATAATAACCACCACAGACACTAAGACATAGACAACGATCACAAACCCATAATAACCACCACAGACACTAAGACATAGACAACGATCGCAAACCCATAATAACCACCACAGACACTAAGGCATAGGCAACGATCACAGACCCATAATAACCACCACAGACACTAAGGTATAGGCAACGATCACAAACCCATAATAACCACCACAGACACTAAGACATAGGCAACGATCACAGACCCATAATAACCATTACAGATACTAAGACATAGGCAACGATCACAGACCCATAATAACCACTACAGACACTAAGACATAGGCATCGATCACAAACCCATAATAACCACCACAGACACTAAGACATAGGCAACGATCATAAACCCATAATAACCACCACAGACACTAAGACATAGGCAACGATCGCAAACCCATAATAACCACCTCAGACACTAAGGCATAGGCAACGATCACAAACTCATAATAACCACCACAGACACTAAGGCATAGACAACGATCACAAACCCATAATAACCACCACAGACACTAAGACATAGACAATGATCACAAACCCATAATAACCACCACAGACACTAAGACATAGACAACGATCACAAACCCATAATAACCACCACAGACACTAAGACATAGACAACGATCACAAACCCATAATAACCACCACAGACACTAAGACATAGACAACGATCGCAAACCCATAATAAACACCACAGACACTAAGGCATAGACAACGATCACAAACCCATAATAACCACCACAGACACTAAGACATAGACAACGATCACATACCCATAATAACCACCTCAGACACTAAGGCATAGGCAACGATCACAGACCCATAATAACCACCACAGACACTAAGACATAGGCAATGATCACAAACCCATAATAAGCACCACAGACACTAAGACATAGGCAACGATCACAAACCCATAATAACCACCTCAGACACTAAGGCATAGACAACGATCACAAACCCATAATAACCACCACAGACACTAAGGCATAGGCAACGATCGCAAACCCATAATAACCACCACAGACACTAAGACATAGACAACGATCACAAACCCATAATAACCACCACAGACACTAAGACATAGACTACGATCACAAACCCATAATAACCACCACTGACACTAAGACATAGACAACGATCGCAAACCCATAATAACCACCACAGACACTAAGGCATAGACAACGATCACAAACCCATAATAACCACCACAGACACTAAGACATAGACAACGATCACAAACCCATAATAACCACCTCAGACACTAAGACATAGGCAACGATCACAAACCCATAATAACCACCACAGACACTAAGACATAGGCAATGATCACAAACCCATAATAACCACCACAGACACTAAGGCATAGACAATGATCACAAACCCATAATAACCACCACAGACACTAAGACATAGGCAATGATCACAAACCCATAATAACCACCACAGACACTAAGACATAGGCAAAGATCACAAACCCATAATAAGCACCACAGACCCTAAGACATAGGCAACGATCACAGACCCATAATAACCACTACAGACACTAAGACATAGGCAGCGATCACAAACCCATAATAACCACCACAGACACTAAGACATAGGCAACGATCACAGACCCATAATAACCACCAAAGACACTAAGGCATAGGCAACGATCACAAACTCATAATAACCACCACAGACACTAAGACATAGACAACGATCACAAACCCATAATAACCACCACAGACACTAAGACATAGGCAACGATCACAAACCCATAATAACCACCACAGACACTAAGACATAGACAACGATCACAAACCCATAATAACCACCACAGACACCAAGACATAGATTACGATCGCAAACCCATAATAACCACCACAGACACTAAGGCATAGACAACGATCAGAAACCCATAATAACCACCACAGACACTAAGACATAGACAACGATCACAAACCCATAATAACCACCACAGACACTAAGACATAGACAACGATCACAAACCCATAATAACCACCTCAGACACTAAGACATAGGCAACGATCACAAACCCATAATAACCACCTCAGACACTAAGGCATAGACAACGATCACAAACCCATAATAACCACCACAGACACTAAGACCCCAAAAATCCTGACAAAGCAGAAGACAAGATGGAATTTCATGAACACTAATTAGAAACCACTGACCAACTACTGAGAAACAGCTGATAAGGATGTGGATAATTCAATGAAACTTTTACACAAGCGATCCAAAGTGCTGCAAAGCAAAATATACCTAAATGATGCATAAAAAAAATATTGTCGTTTTTGAAACATGAAACTACAGACAACACTCTCAGAAATGAATAAAACAGGCACAACACTTGAGCAGACTCCATCTTTGCAATACAAAATCATCTATAAGCTAGTGCCAAGGTTAAACTTATTATTAAACAACCAAAGAAAGAAAAATGGCAAGAAACATGCAGCAGATGTGATCTGCGACAGTAAGGAACCAAAGCCTGGAGACTGATGCTGCATCTGTCTGGCGACAAATGATTATCAAACCACAAACCACCCAAATTCAATAACAAAACTACATGCTCTTGGAGGAAAATTGGGGAAAATCTGAACTATTACTTTGGGAGCCGCGATAGCTCAGTGGTTAGTGAACTGGACTACAAAGGACACGGAGTAGGGTTCGACCCAACTGACGGCTTCCGGGTTCACCCAGCCTTTAATGGGTACCGGATTTTTTTCTGGGAAAGTGAAGCAGCACGGGCGTAATACCGACCACATTACCCCAAAAATCATGTGCCGAAGGTCTGTAAAATTTATGGTCACTTACACCATATTCCCTATACGCCACTTGGCGTGACGGGGGCACTTTACTTTTACTTTACTATTACTTTGGTGCAGTCAAAAGAGCATACAAACCCATAGAACGATATAAACATCTATGTAATTTCAACCATATTGAAAGAGCACCCATAATAAATGCGATACTGGAAGAAGACTTTAGTTTGTTGTCCAAAAGGTGTTGTGTGTTAATAGGATATAAAGGTAGAAGACTACAAGAGCAAACAAAAATATGGCAACAAAGTAAGTAACCAATGAAATGATGTATGACAGTGGATTCAATCCCAGTGTGGCATGTCAGGAAATGATATATAACAGTGGATTCAATCCCAGTGTGGCATGTCAGGAAATGATATATAACAGTGGATTCAATCTCAGTGTGGCATGTCAGGAAATGATATATAACAGTGGATTCAATCCCAGTGTGGCATGTCAGGAAATGATATATAACAGTGGATTCAATCCCAGTGTGGCATGTCAGGAAATGATATATAACAGTGGATTCAATCCCAGTGTGGCATGTCAGGAAATGATATATAACAGTGGATTCAATCTCAGTGTGGCATGTCAGGAAATGATATATAACAGTGGATTCAATCTCAGTGTGGCATGTCAGGAAATGATATATAACAGTGGATTCAATCCCAGTGTGGCATGCCAGGAAATTAAGCGGCTGACACTGTGGGCAAGGATGATAGCAGAACAGAACAGCCAAGCTGATCTACCACATGCACAGTATAAGGTCAGTATGCTGACAATGAGTAGTGCACAATACTTCGACAGGACGGTTGACATCTAATTATTTTGGAAGAAACATGGCGTCATCTTCCAACTGAAGAGACGACAGTTTTTTTTATTGTTGTTCAAAATTAGATGTGCAGAAAGTTCAAGTTTGGAAATACCAACATGTGGACAAGTACCGCAGACTGCATCACGCATCCTACAATCCCAAGTAGTGTAATATTTTGAGGGATGTCCATTGGTCAAAAAGAACTACATTAAACTTACAACTTTACGGGCCCTCACTGTGACTGTTGAAAACAACAAAAATTCATCTAAAATACATGTATGCAAATATAGACCTAGCGAATCATCATCCGTATGAAAGATGGCCACATACCAAAAGATATACTCTACGGACAACTGGCTGATGGTAAAAGAACCAGGGGGCGCCCAAAATGTCGATTTGTAGATGTGTGTAAACGCGACATGAAGACTCTGAACATAAACCCTGCAGCCTGGGAAGACATAGTTGCAGACCGCAATCTCTGGAAACACACTCTAAAGGTTCACCTCAAACAAGAAGCAGACAGATTCATAGAGAAAAAGAATACACGGCGGAAGAAAAGGAAAGAAAAAAATAACATTTTTAGGGGCGCTGAAAAAATCATAGACAACTATATTTGATGGAGGCTACTACTACTACTACTAGACCTAGCGAACGAAATAATAACAATATGAAGAAACAGGATATGAAGGGAATAACACAAACCAAATAATGCTCTTTTTTGTCACAGAGACAAACCTGTGAAGTATCTTGTCCCGAGTTGGTATCAGTGATTAGGATAAGAGCATCAGCAACGCCAGCTCTGTTTCCTCTACTGGGCTGAAATAGCTGCGTTCTCACATCCCTGAGACTCTCCAATAGACTAAACTTTTGAGCATTAAAATTGCGTTGCTTGAATCGGCCTATGTAAGCACTGACATCGGCGTTTGTTGTGTGGCTGTTGAAGGAAATAAAGGGAAGAAATGCAAATAAATGCGAAGCTGCAGTAACGCTAAAAAATGGTGTGGTTAAAGCTTTATGTAATTGATTGACGACACACATTTGAACAACGTTTCGGCTCAATAGACCTTCAGCAGGAACACACAAACACATATAATAACACACTATCTGTGTGTTGTTTGTTTGTTCCTCCCGAAGGCCTATTGAGCCGAAACGTCGTTCAAATTTTTGAACACTCAAACAACACACACACATATAATAGCACACTATCTGTGTGTGTGTTGTTTGTTTGTTCCTGCTGAAGGCCTATTGAGCCGAAACGTCGTTCAAATTTGTGTCGTACAATTAATTACGTAGAACCTTACAATTTTTTCTATTTTTTTTTTAAATTCTCCAGAACCAAATAAGGGTCGTCAGTACATGTATAGTCATAAAGTTATACTGGACTGTGGTTAAGTTGACGTAATGACGGTAAGGAAAGGTCATCAGTACATGTATAGTCATAAAGTTATACTGGACTGTGGTTAAGTTGACGTAATGACGGTAAGGAAAGGTCATCAGTACATGTATAGTCATAAAGTTATACTGGACTGTGGTTAAGTTGACGTAATGACAGTAAGTAAAGGTCGTCAGTACATGTATAGTCATAAAGTTATACTGGACTGTGGTTAAGTTGACGTAATGACAGTAAGTAAAGGTCATCAGTACATGTATAGTCATAAAGTTATACTGGACTGTGGTTAAGTTGACGTAATGACAGTAAGTAAAGGTCGTCAGTACATGTATAGTCATAAAGTTATACTGGACTGTGGTTAAGTTGACGTAATGACAGTAAGTAAAGGTCGTCAGTACATGTATAGTCATAAAGTTATACTGGACTGTGGTTATGTTGACGTAATGACAGTAAGGAAAGTTGGTAAAGCTTCTTTTCACACCATGATAGCCTTCTTTCCTTATTCAGTTACCTTCCAACGTTGAGGGCAGATATAGTCTGCGGTATTTTGCTCTTCTGTTCACCACCCCTGCTGTTGTTTTCTAATGTCTCTAACATTTCATCAATCCATCTTATTAGTGGTCGGAACTTGGGTCTTGCGTTTTATTTGCAGCATTTATTGAAAACAATAATTGTGGTTTTTTTTTAATCTCTCTGTCTTATCACGTGGCCAAACCGTTTTATCTGTTGTTTCTTTATGCATTATAGGAATTATTCCTAACTTTTTTCTTCGTTTTTCATCTCTGATCTTATATCTCATATTGGTTCCTAACATGCGTCTAACACACTTAACATCGGTAGTAATTATTGTTCTTATTGTTCTTGAGTTTAGCATCCAGGTGAAAGAACATTGGAATGTAGATTGTGTTGTATAGTGCCCGTTTTGCTTATAGTTGAACAGGCGTTGTGGCATCTGTCCGATGATTTGACAAGCTTTGTTGGAACGCATTGATAGTAGTGTGATGAATATTGTTTTAGTGACATTTTGTCTTTACCAACTGTAGGTTTTTGTTGTTTTGACAAAACTGACAATCATGAGGATACAGACTTTCATTAATGGATGTTTACGCAGAATAAAAGGATAGAATTAGCAGGACAAATTCACTAACATAGAATTATGGAAATGTACCAGTCAAATACCAGTGGATAAAGAGATACAGCGAAGACGATGGCGCTGGATAGGACACACACTGCGGAAGCCTACTGAGAGTATTATGCAACAGACCCTTTTTTGGAATCCCCAGGGGAAAAGACAACGAGGAAGACCAAGGAATTTTTGGAGAAGACAGGTAGAAGCAGAGATGAAAATGATGGGGAAGACATGGAATGATCTTAAAATAATGGCAAGAAACAGAACAATTTGGAAATTGTTTTTTGAACACCTATGCTCCACAGGGAGCTGAAAGGTATAAAAAGACGAAGAATTGTAGGTTTTAGGTGAAGTAGTTAGTATCGGGCCTTTACGTCTCAGAAAAATCGTGGTACATATTTATAGAGGCAAGGTGAACCTAGAAGCCTTGTCAGTATGAAAATAACCGTTCCATCTGGAAATTGAACTCGGCACCATTAGCTGTCGCAAGTATACTAACCATTCAGGTGTAGTGACAGTAATAACAATAGATACCTCGAGATCGATTTGCTAATATCCACAGCTAGACCTATCCAACATTTAGCTCTCCTTAATCAGTTTCCATTCAGTTGTTTTCTCATTAGATTGGATGTTATTAGACTGATCCTGACCAGTAAAGATGAAGTACGAGACATGAATCGGCTTCTTAGCACGCGAGTTTTCACCCATATGTGTGTGGACACCTATCCAGAAGTGTTCGGAGACTTCTGAACAGTGTCGCTTCAAGTATCGAAACTCACAATTTGAGGCAGCATTCCTCACCTTCCCAGTGTAATACCCTGGTACACATTTCTGCCAGCGGCTGGGTAGATCGCGAGGAAATTTTTGTCCACCATTTAGACCACGAGAGTACAATTCACAATACTTCCAGCGGGAATCGAACACGGATTGTCCCACCGTCGGTAGCCCAGTCGCGTGGTTTTCCCAACTAGGCTACAAAGGCCCCCTCCTGATCTTTAAGTATCTCCTGTGCTTATCTTTTGGTATACATGTGCTATTGGTGTCTGAAGAAAAAAGAACTGAAGTTAATTGTTTGCCTATTAAATACTAAACCTTAGTCCGTCTATCTATCGATTGACCTTTTGAGCCGTAGCCGGCGCATAGGGCGTAGACCAAGATACTACTTCTCTTATCTAAATTTTTATTCTAACAGTTTTCAATTCTTTTAAAGGTATTTTACCAAATCTCGCCATTTGTCTCTGTTCTGTGCAAGCAGCTCTATCTCATTGAGGGAGCCGATTCCTGCTGCTCTTGCCTCTCTCATCAATGTTCTTCTCAGTGTCTGTCTGGGTCGTCCTCTTTTCCTCTTACCTGTAAACCTTAGTCACGAGTATAAAAAGAGCAAGTTGCTACCTCGTTTATGTAGCCAATGCCAGGTCTCAGTACATCAACATGATATTGCATGACTTACTTGTGGAAGTAGGTAGTGGCGCCTCTGCCATCAATGTAGAAGCTGAATTGAACCCTTTTTCCATCAACGTCCGCTGTGTCAACGAGTGATTGGATGAATGTAATCAGATTGTCATAATCCTTGGCACTCTTTCTTGGATTGAAGTGGATAACAAAGGCAATGTCACCACTGTCTTCTCCTGGGAGAGAATCCAAAACAATTGCTATTAGAATGTGAGGTGACGTGGGACAAGAAGAAACTAAAACTCGGTTATAGGCAATTCGTCTTTTGTCTTCCAGCGTCGAAGGGAGAAATACAAGGCGACAATAAAAACAATCCTTCATTTCAAGTAATCAAAACTCACAATGCGAGACAGCATTCCTCACCCTCTCAGAGTAATACCCTGGTACCCATTGCTGCCAGCTTCTTCTATTGTTATGTTTTCTACTGTTTCTAATATCCCATTATATTCATCTAGTCTATGGTTTGAGCAGGTGAAGAAATGAAATAGCAGTCATAAGTAACCGTTGTTCCAGCAACATGTAATGTCGTATGGGTGTGAAGAATTACATTTGGATGTAGTAAATCACAGCATTTGGAGGTGAAGGGGACCAGTGTTCTCCTTTCCTATGACGACCTTCCACAACTTAGTGAGTCAGGTATCAATTCTCTGCGCCGGCTGCAGAGTGCCAAGCCTTGATTAAACCCGCGCTCACGTTATCACCCATCGAGTACGTTGCCACCACGCAACTGATGCTATAAGGAGATATAAAGAGGATTATAAACAAGACCAGGAGATGATAAAGACACGAAAAGAAATGGAAGAAGATACATCAGAGGAAAAAAAAAAACTATCGTTGAGGTAGTTACAATTTTTATGTTGATCATTAGTGGCTGCCAGTGTAAATTACGTAGTGAACTTTTATCATTTAGCCCAGTGATGGCCAAATGGTTTGGTCTCATGATAAGGCAGAAAGATCAATATACAAGAAGCCTTCAATAAACGTGAGAACACCAGGCCCAAGGACCGACAATGAAAAAGATGTTTTGAGGGAATTTTAGAAACACTAGAAAACATAACAGCAGCAAAGGCGAACAGAAGAGCAAAAGACCGCAAATTATATCTCCCTTCGACGCTGAAAGGCAAATGAGGAAGGAAAGAAGAAGAGAGCCAAATGGCGGGCCACATTCGGCCCGACAGTCTATTTTTCTTGGCCCTTGAAGAGTCCACAGAATCTACTATATTATATATCTTAAAATAAAAACCAAAGTTTCAGTCGGTTAAAAGAAATAATACAAAGGTAATTTTGAAATAAATAATTAATTTCTTGATACAAATGTTATTAAAATGTTATTATTATGTTATGAAACTGAAAGCAATATTTATATATGACTAAATCACATAACGTAATTGTTGATGATGCTCTTAAGTTTGATCTTCTGGTCTTGGCTATTATCCGGGCCTGGATCAACCTTAAGTTGACCACCACTGATTTAGGCTATGAGAAGCTATAAATAACTGATATTTTCAATCCAAGAAATCCGACTTCAACACATAATTTTTGGGTGCCGCATTTGCTTTCCGTCTTCGATTCATGTTTTGCTTGGACATGTTGTTGAGTTTGTTTTCATAATACTGCAAGTAGATAAGTAGAGTAGGTCGTATTTTTCTGTTCATTTATAGAAGCAGTCAGCTATGAGGCGCCGATCGTGTTCAGTCCATAAGCTATCATTACCTTGGCCCATACTCACGATGCGTGTCAAGAGATGTAGGATATGCATAGTTAACGCTGACTTTATAAATCTATTTATTTTATACTCTTCTGTAGTCGTCTCATTGACATCTTTCAACTCAAGTTTCGGATGCTCCGCACCAAATGTAGTACATTTGAAAACCCATTTCACAGTCTCATTTTCTTCGTGTGTTCATTGTTCACATCTTTGTTTTTACACCGTATGACAAGTGTAAGTGGTAGCTGTACAATTAAACAGCCAGAAACACGGGGTAAAGTGAATCTTCACTGTGTTATCAGTGTCATACTTGTACACAAGGCTAATCTCAAGTGTAAACTGGTCATAATAGAAATAAGATGTCCGAGAAGAGCGGCAGGAGTGTCATGAACTGACAGACAACGAAATGAGATGTCCGAGAAGAGCGGCAGGAGTGTCATGAACTGACAGACAACGAAGTGAGAACATAAGGAAAAGTTTGGGCATGGAGCTACGGTTGCATTATATATAAAGAAAACTGTAATAGTATTCATTGAGGAATGGTATTCATATAACTAATAGGACAAAGAAGACAGAAACATAGAATGCGAGTTAACTGTGGACAGAGAGAAAGAAGAGATGATATTATAAAAGGAAGAACTCGTCAGCAGTAACATAGCTCAAGTTATTACATTATATTGACAGGATAAGTTGAGAGTTCACTTAAAGGTGAAGGTCACTTTCAAATTAAGACAATAACAAAATACTGACATCTTAAATTTGGGAGGCCACTGGCCACTGACAGTAAGGGTCACTTGGCAAGCGCACATCTAGAATAGCAATAAGAAAATATAAGGAAGATTCTAGTGTAATGACCGGGGAGTGGCCATGTCAACCAGAAAAGCAGACACATTTCCACCAAGTTCATCTGGAGGTCACACGTACACCAGAAACTTACAAACACATTTTTTCATTGGTTGACTAGGGGCAGGGAAACACTTTAACCAAATCTGGTTCAGTTAGTGAAGGATCTACCACATACAATAACTGCTGACATTTATGAACATATTTGATATTGTTAAATATGCTTTTACCATTCGTATTGTTTTATTTATCTAGGCTTCTCATTTTTTGACTATCTCTCTCTCTCTCTCTCTCTCTCTCTCTCTCTCTCACTCACACTTATTATATATATGTACAGATACATACATATGCACATACACTTACACATCAACAAGTTTGGTTCTGTTGTCGAAGGTGATCATGTCTATCAAATCTTTCTATCTCTACAGCTGTTTATGAATTCTGTTGCAGACTCAATTTTAGTTGTACTATCTTTTCAGTCTGTTTCTTTCCATCACATTCTTGCCTCGTTTTCTCCAGTTATTTTATGTTCCCGTTGTTCTCGTAGCACGGCCACATATGATGTTTTCTCCTGAGGTGAGAAATCAGCTTTCTCTTCGGCCTGGCCTCTGTAAAACGTCCTCATTACTTTCACGTTAGTTCACGGCTTGTCAATATTCTTCTGTGATACCTCATTTCTGTGGTCAGCAATGATTTTCTCGTGAGTCGCCTGAATGTCTGCCATTGACACCTACCCGCTGTATCTTGATCTTGATCCTTCCGGCGCCGTTAGACGTTCTATAGGACTTGTAGTGTTCTTCGTCACCAATCTTTATTCTGGGTGAGATGTTCCATCTTATCTGATGAGTTTATGCCTGCCAACTTTGCATCTCTTATAAGTGTTCTTTTCAGTGTCTCTTTAAGTCGTCCTCTTTTTCTGTATCCTGCTGTTTTCCATAGAAGAGCCTGTTTTGGAATTCTCTTATTGTTCTTTCTCAACACATGTCCGACACATATGCATCTTCTCTTCCTAATCGTAGGAAGGTTGCATCGATTGTTGGTTGCATGACCATTTCTCGTATCTCTATCTTAGTCTTACATTCATTTAATTGTACACAGAGTATTCTTAATAGGCATTCGTCTTCAAAAGCGTTTAGTTTTCTTTCAATAAACTCCTCCATTGTACACAGAGTATTTTTAATAGGCATTCGTCTTCAAAAGCGTTTAGTTTTCTTTCAATAAACTCCTCCATTGTACACAAAGTATTTTTAATAGGCATTTGTCTTCAAAAGCGTTTAGTTTTCTTTCAATAATCTCCTTCTTTGTACACAGAGTATTCTTAATAGGCATTTGTCTTCAAAAGCGTTTAGTTTTCTTTCAATCTCCTCCATTGTACACAGAGTATTTTTAATAGGCATTTGTCTTCAAAAGCGTTTAGTTTTCTTTCAATCTTCTTTGTTGTATTCCAGCTTCAGCAAGTGTTGGTAATACGTTTGAGTTGAATATTCCAGTTTAGACGCTATAAACATACATACAAACAGTATTAACTAAGCAATAAGCCAACTAGTAAATCTTTAAAATAACAGACAAACATGGAAATACTCACTTCTAAGATCGTGTCCAAATTTGGGAGGGTCTGGAATTTGCATTTACATGAGAAATAAAAACAGAAATGTTCATTTAGTCTGAAAATGTACATCAGTCTGGCAACATTAGCGTGCATTGTGTCCCTACCGTGCACGTTTGGCAGAATGTTAATGCTATCTGGCATCATATATCAATCATATTTTGTGCACGCATTCGCTATGATCAGCCGGTGCGTGGAGGAGATAGAGAACAACCATTATGATGTACTACACTACAACTGCGTGAAGAGTGACGCATAGTGAAATCATGCTAGTAATGAAGCGTCCTAGATTGAGATACAACAACTATACCAAAATAAGCACATATCGGCGCTCTGAATTAAACACTATTCTTCTTCTCCTTCTTTGTTATAGAAAACGAGCAACATGTAGTCTGTGTTGAATGGGACAAAATATAGACTTTGCCTATTCTGTCTCTATAAACAAGAATTATCATCCGAATAAATCGTTACGACATAACTGAACATGCGATCTTTAGTCTCCAATTATATAGTTCCTCGGCAGATATAAAAATAGGATAAATACCATAATAATAATTGGGTGTATGTAAATTATTATCTAAATATGTTTATTTATAAATACTTTGATAAACTTCATAACTCTTTAATGTCGAATACCAGCTTCTAATTTGTAAACAAGGAAGAGACAACTATAGTGGCCCTGGATCTTGAGGACGTTTACAACAGAGTCGAATAGAAGGGGATGATCGCCCCTCCTGACAAGCTCTGTGCTAGGTACTGTATGTGGCTGGTAGGATGCGTAGCGTTCGTATTTTGTGTCAGGACAGTGGCACTGAGTTTGGATCATGAACATCCGAATCTAGGAGAATAGATCGGGTTTGTCTGGTAAATATGCCTTTTATAGACTTGTTTCTCAATTGGAGGACCTAGATTTTGCACACGACATAGTTCTTTGTCAATAGAAATGTGAACATGATGCAAGAAAAAAGAAATGTCTTGTCAATGGCTAGTAAAATAGGACTTGAGATCAACCAAGAAAAGACAAAAGTAATGAAAAATCAAATTCGCACAGAACAAATATTTCTTCTTATGATCTCTGGAAGTAAAAGCAGTGGAAGTAGTAAATCACTGTGTATATCTTGGAAGCTGCATAGATCAAGGATACACAAAGACATAAATTACAATCAGAATAGCAGAGACAGCAATAACGTTAAAATAAGATAAATAAAATAAGGAAATCAAAATTACTATGCTCAAAAAAAGCTCAGGATTTTAAAATAAAATGTATTATCCAACCTTACTTATGCACGCAAGAGCTGGAAAAATGAATTGGATGCATTTGAAAACAAATGTCTCAGAAAAATTCTTTGTATATCATAGAATGAATTTAAAACTAGTGCAGAAATAAGAGAAATGACAAAGCATCCAACAATTTCATCTATAATCAAGAGATGGTGGTCATATGTTGGCCATGTGATGAGAAGAGACTGCGGGTCTTGTGCAAGGTCTGATGCCTGTTAACAAAGATTGTCGAACACAGGGTCTAGAATTTCTGCGCCATGTGTCGTTTTAGAACAATAGACAGAAGGTTTGATACAGAATAGACAGAGAGTTTGAAACAGAAAAGACAGATAGACAGTTTGAAACAGAATAGACAGATAGACGGTTTGAAACAGAAAAGACAGATATACGGTTTGAAACAGAATAGACAGATATACGTTTTACAACAGGCAGATGTTGACTTCCAATATAATTTGCCCTGCACTGTTTTGATGAACAACTTCTTGTAGGTTTTATTTTACAAACATTGGACTGGCAGGTCTGGATACAGAATAGACAAGACAGTTTAATGTTGGGGTCCTGACTTACACGCTTAGTGTTGTGACTGGTAACAGTGGAACTTAGAGAAGGGTGCTAGCACTAGCTCATCTATAGTCCAGTCATATAGTAAATCAATGAAGAGAAACGTGTGTATAGAACAAAGATTATGTAAGCTATATTGTCATTTATATAATCAAGATAGCTTTTCGTGAAAAGTACGTATTGTAAGGTGATCTATTGGGCGATCTTGTTAGTGATATATTTTGGGAAGTGCTTTAACAAGTGAAGTAGCGGATAAGGAGGGTTTCTGGTTGCAATGAAAATAGTCTAATCTACCAATGCCAGTCATGGACTCTAGATGCTAGAACAATAAGAAAAATAACCTCTACTGAGATGAAACGTGTTAGACGAATGATAGGAAACAGTCTGAGAGATAAGATCAGAAATGATGAACTCAGAAAAAAGCTAGGAACAACCCCCTACATAGAATATGTAAAGAAACAACAGATAAAATGGTTTGGCCACGTGGCAAAGCAGAAAGATCAAAACACAACACAAGCCTTCAGATAAACGTTGCGAGAACACCAGACCCAAAAGCCGACCACGAAGAAGAAGGATTGACGGAATATTAGAAACACTAGGAAACATAACAGCAGCAGTGGCAAAACACCGCAAATTATATCTTCTCTGGACGCTGAAAGGCAAATGAGGAAGGAAAGAAGTAGATTGTACCAGTTACCATAGATAGAATAGAGTAGGAGACACCTGATATAACTTTTTTTGTTTCACATGTCCCTCGATCTCCGTGCGATCGCGGGTGTTTTGTAAGGTCTCGGAGCTCGACATGCCGTACTGTAAACATGAATATGTGAGATGCAAATTAATATAACAATTAATGATTATTAACTAGTAGCAACGGCAAACTGTGCCACGTCAGGCCAGCAAATAGTTGTGCTTTATTTCAGAAAAGATGAGTGATAAACATGGGTAGAATTATAACGCGAGGTTTATCTCTTTGTTTTATATTTTGTTGGAGCCGCGATAACTCAGTGGTTATTGAACTGGGCTACTAAGGAGAAGAGGTCGAGTTCTATCCTGATCGACGGCTTCCAGGTTCACCCAGCCTTAAATGGGTACCGGATTTTCTTTTTTTTATGGGAAAGTAAAGCAACACGGTCGTAATACCGATCGCATTACCCCAAAAAATAATGGTCACTAACACCATATTCCCTATACGCAACTTTGGGTGATGGGACACTTTACTTGCTTTGTATTTTGTTGACCGTTTCAACTTGTCATTGTTTACTTGTTGATCTTACTGTTAGCTATTCCTTTCATCCAACCTTTATTTTCTAGCTTGTCTTTTATTCTACTGTTGTTCCTTGTTGGTCCATTATTCATGCCATTGTTTGGTTGGTTTTTTCACGTCATATTTAATTTTCGATTAGTCCTTTCATAAAACACTGCTTTTTATTTGTTTGGTGCTTTCATTCTGCAATTGTTTCCTTGTTGGCTCTTTCATTCTGCAATTGTTTCATTGTTGGCTCTTTCATTCTGCAATTTTTTCCTTGTTGGTTCTTTCGTTCTGCAGCTGTTTCATTGTTTGCTCTTTCATTCAACAGCGTCCTGATGTTGGTCTTCCATTTTATTATCTTCTTTTATTTATAGAAGTACGTCTTAAGCTTTATACCGCTGCGGACCAGCTTTCCTCTCATCGTTTTATCATATTTTGTAGCAATCACCTTTCTATACGACGCTACCTCACAGGTAAAAGCTATCCCTACCTCCACTTATTTTAGGCTCAGGTAGTCAAAACTAGCCTAACCCCTCACCCGTTCCCCCCATAACTCTACTGCGATGTTTTCCAAACTGGCACATGGTATAGACCAAACCATTCTACCGTTTACATCCAAACTGGCACCCGGTATAGACCAAACCATTCTGCCGCTTACATCCAAACTTGCACACGGTATAGACCAAACCATTCTACCGTTTACATCCAAACTGGCACCCGGTATAGACCAAACCATTCTGCCGCTTACATCCAAACTGGCACATAGTATAGACCAAACCATTCTGCCGCTTACATCCAAACTTGCACAGAGTATAGACCAACCATTCTACCGTTGACATCCAAACTGGCACACGGAATAGACCAAACCATTCTGCCGCTTACATCCAAACTTGCACAGAGTATAGACCAACCATTCTACCGTTGACATCCAAACTGGCACACGGAATAGACCAACTATTCTACCGTTTACCACACACATTCCACCTGCCTACCCTCGGTTCCATAATTAAACACAAAACATAACATTGTACAACGTTTATGTGACGTCTGTAAACGTACAATTTCGCCGTTATTACCAAACACAGCCGTGTGCATGACTGTCATTATACAAACTATAACATCAACAATATAGCAATATTTTAAAACATGTGCAAAAAAGCATAGAGAAAATTACATTTCAGTGTATGTTTTAAGCATACAAGTGCATTAATGATACAGTTGGTGTCCCGAGATCAAGTCCACCCGTGAACCTATTGGTAAATCAAGATATAAGAAACATGCTGAAGATATTAGTATGTTTGCTTCTGCAAGAACGTTGGTGCTTCTATAATGAGATGGCATAAAGAGAAACTCTGGAAAAGCGAGTATGTGTAATATATCATTAATACAGGGCAGGATAAGCATTTTCTGAACTTACAATTGTTGAAAATAGTCCCCACATTACCAATAAACTCTTGGACTGTTCGTAAAGCATTTGTCGCACCTCTACAAACTCTGAGGCTGTTTATAAAGCATTTGTCGCACCTCTACAAACTCTGAGACTGTTCGTAAAGCATTTGTCACACTTCTACAAACTCTGAGGCTGTTTGTAAAGCATTTATCGCACCTTTGCAAACTCTGAGGCTGTTTGTAAAGCATTTGTCGCACCTTTGCAAACTCTGAGGCTGTTTGTAAAGCAATTGCCATACCTCTTCAAACTCTGAAGCTGTTTGTAAAGCATTTGTCGCACCTCTACAAACTCTGAGGCTGTTTGTAAAACATTTGTCGCACCTTTACAAACTCTGAGGCTGTTTATAAAGCATTTGTCACACCTCTACAAACTCTGAGGCTGTTTGTAAAGCATTTGTCACACCTATACAAACTCTGAGGCTGTTTGTAAAGCATTTGTCACACCTCTACAAACTCTGAGGCTGTTTGTAAAGCATTTGCACCTCTACAAACTCTGAGGCTGTTTATATTGTATATGATATACAATTAAAAACGCTGAGACTTAGTGATTGATGTCTCTTGTCCTTACTGTTACGATATAAATGTTGTAAATTTAATGCAACCATTCAGTTTTCGGTTGTTGCATTATTTGTTGTATTAGCATTTAAGATTGCGGTTTTTGCTTGTAATTTCTGCCTACGTTTTTTTCCCCACAGAAACGTTTACACACGCACGCACACACACACACACACACACAAAGAAATCTCTTCAATTAATTATTAGATTAATGAGCAATTTTGTGTACGTGTCCAGCTTTCACTTCTGGCGTACTAGAGACCAGGAACTGAATTGTGCGTGTTAATCCGTTCTACCCTGGCAGCCGTGTACACAGGGGTCCTCGCCGTACAGGCAAATAACACCGTCTTCGGAGGTACTCATCTTTTTTTCCGTCCATAAGTAAGTGATCTCTGCAATATGTGCCATTTTGGCACGCAAGGTTTCTGTTTTTGATATTGTAATTCTGCCATATGTGCCGTCTTCGGCTCGAAAGGACAATTGATAGATAGATAAGTAATTGACGTTTCAAGCCGGGCCTCGCTGCTGACACCAGGGGTGGTTGCCGCAGAGACAAATCATAAATAAAAATCCCAACTGGTGCAGCCGTGATTTGAAATCACAACCTCTCTACCTCGAGCCCGCGTCTTATCTCGAGACCAGCCTGTCTTCTAATGATCATTAAAAAAAATTAGATGAAAAATAGCGGTAATGTCATGACAAATGAACCAAATTAGAAGCCACTAACGTTTGACTTCAAAGCCCATCTTTCGGTTGTAAAACAAAGCTTTCTATGTCAAATGATGACAAACAAAATACTTTGTATCAACTGTTCTACATTTGACAAACATGTATTTGCTCCATAAATTAGACATTTAACATGATTATTGTATCTATTGCTTTATCCGGCCCTGCAGTAATGTTTCTTGTGCTTCAAGCATACATATATTCAAATGAGAACAATGTGTACATAGAATACATTAGTTCCATACTCAATATATCATTTAATTTATACAATCAAAATATCATACATTTGATCAAAACAGTATTTACATCATTACAGTTCATATAAATCAATACATGGTTTTTTTTTATCACTTAATCAAAGATAAATTGTGATAACTGGATTTCCTAATAACTGCATTATCAGATGAAGTATAAGATGGCAGATGTTTTGTCATTTTGAAGTTCCGAGATCATTTTCAAGCAACATGATGATAGAGTACCCTTTAGAAAGACATCAACTATTAACACTCAAGTTCTCCAAGGTAATTAATAGTTTATACATCTATTTTTTTATTTAATATTATCATCAAGTAAGTCCGAATATATGCTTTATCATTGTGATATTTTTATCATGGAGAGATAGTGTAAGTCTTAAAAATGTATCATGTGATATAGGAATACATACATGAGGCTATTTTTGGAGGAGCATCATACAAGGTGTAATGATGCTCGTAAGTGCAAAATGTGATTGCATATTACCGTCTACAATTGTATTACAGTAAACTAGTTATAGCATCATATAAGGTGTAATGTTGCTCATAAGTGCAAAATGTGACTGGATATTACCGTCTACAATTGTATTACAGTAAACTGGTTATAGCATCATATAAGGTGTAATGTTGCTCATAAGTGCAAAATGTTACTGCATATTACCGTCTACAATTGTATTACAGTAAACTGGTTATAGCAACCTTTAAGGTGTAATGTTGCTCATAAGTGCAAAATGTGACTGCATATTACCGTCTACAATTGTATTACAGTAAACTGGTTATAGCAACCTTTAAGGTGTAATGTTGCTCATAAGTGCAAAATGTGACTGGATATTACCGTCTACAATTGTAGTACAGTAAACTGGTTATAGCAACCTTTAAGGTGTAATGTTGCTCATAAGTGCAAAATGTGACTGGATATTACCGTCTACAATTGTAGTAAAGTAAACTGGTTGTCATTATTTATAAATATTTCTGAATAACTGAAGCTTCCTTTAGAAGTCTATCAGGTTATGTGTGCTGTAATAACAATATTCCTGTTTGAATTATTTGCTGGCAGTAGAACATCAAAAGGATTTTATTGATAAGTTTAATTATCAAAATTACCAGAGGGTCATACATAATAAATGTATTAATGCATCTAAAGTATGATTTACAAGTTAAAAAACACGTATATATTAAGAGAATTTTAGGGTAACTAAAGTATTATGTATTGGAGTAACTGGCGCAACATTTAAAATTATAGGCAGAATGATAGTATATAATTTAGGTATGGTGTCAACAGTTTAATTTCAAATTAATCAGAAAATATTAGGTTTAGTTGCATTGCAATCAACATGCAGAATGTTTCAAGTTACTGAAAATAAATTTGCAATCTGCCAAAAATGACGGCGAAAATAAGAAACAAAAATACATACATACTTGGTTTAATTAATGAAATTATAAATCATGAAATTTTGTCAAGTATTTTCATTTTTAGTGAAATAGTTGTATTAGTAACTGTTTTGTTTGCATTGTTTAATCACATGACACAAAAGAAATATAAAGTGCTTTAAAAGATAGTTGAATGTAGGATTGATAGACAGACGTAACAGGAAAATATAGAAGTATTCAGGGATAACAAATACAAGATAACATCAATTTGGTTTTAGGTTGAAAGAAGAAAAATAACAGAAACAGTAGAAACAACCACGGTGGTTGGGCAGTGGTTCTCATGTTGTTTATGTTTGTGGCAAACTGTAATGTTTCCTTCACTACTTTTATTAGTTGTTGGTAATTGCAAAATATAAAGATCTAGCAATTATAGAGTTTTAATATATTTGAACTATTCAGAAGTAGCTTCAAACATATGTTGTGATTATAGAAAACATAGTTATACATAATAATATTAATGATCATAACAACAATAATATTACAAAGAATTATATTAACTTGTAGAACCGCTATTGTAATTCTACAATACTAAGTGTAGTAATTATTTCTGAAACTACATTTGCATACTTACATTATTTTATGTGTATGTTTGGAATTTGAGCTATAATAAATTTAGTTTCCGTGACAATAAATCCATCTAAGGTACAATATTGCGCACGTCTATAGTGTCACTTCGTTTATAAATGATGGCCCGTAGAAGGGCTACTTGAGAAGTGTTGAGAACCACTGGCACGGAAAGTTCGATTACTTCAACGTTGCATGCATTACGTCCCTTTGACCAGTTAGCAGAAAGTTATTGTAAAATGATAAAGGAAGATTGAATTTTAAAAATTAACCTGTAAATCGTACTGTTACTGTTTCTCTTGTAGGTGGCGGGGCCTGGGCACCTTGCACTGTTTGGTAGAAAGAGATCATTGTCTTCATCATTAACGTTATAAGTATTATCATTATTTGACGAGTAACATCTAACGATGGACAAAGGTCAGCCAATGATAATCTGCACTATTAAAGTAAGAGACAGAGCGGAATGGCGCTCCACGCTTCAACCTTCAATACGGAGACAGCACTCGCTGATGATGATGATTATTATTGATTCATTCATTTGGTCCCGTCTCCAAATCGAAGCTTATGTGCTTGTCACTTTAGTTACCTTGTCATTTTCAGCTGATTCACAACTTCTATGTCTGTCTTCTTTAGTTAGCTTGTCATTTTCAGCTGATTCACAACTTCTGTGTCTGTCTTCTTTAGTTGCCTTGTCATTTTCAGCTGATTCACAACTTCTTTGCCTGTCTTCTTTAGTTAGCTTGTCATTTTCAGCTGATTCACAATGTCTGTGTCTGTCTTCTTTAGTTAGCTTGTCATTTTCAGCTGATTCATAACTTCTGTGTCTGTCCTCTTTAGTTAGCTTGTCATTTTCAGCTGATTCACAACTTCTGTGTCTGTCTTCTTTAGTTGCCTTGTCATTTTCAGCTGATTCACAACTTCTGTGCCTGTCTTCTTTAGTTGCCTTGTCATTTTCAGCTGATTCATAACTTCTATGTCTGTCTTCTTTAGTTAGCTTGTCATTTTCAGCTGATTCACAACTTCTGTGTCTGTCTTCTTTAGTTGCCTTGTTATTTTCAGCTGATTCACAACTTCTGTGTCTGTCTTCTTTAGTTGCCTTGTCATTTTCAGCTGATTCACAATGTCTGTGCCTGTCTTCTTTAGTTACCTTGTCATTTTCAGCTGATTCACAACTTCTGTGTCTGACTTCTTTAGTTGCCTTGTCATTTTCAGCTGATTCACAACTTCTGTGCCTGTCTTCTTTAGTTAGCTTGTCATTTTCAGCTGATTCACAACTTCTGTGTCTGTCTTCTTTAGTTGCCTTGTCATTTTCAGCTGATTCACAACTTCTTTGCCTGTCTTCTTTAGTTAGCTTGTCATTTTCAGCTGATTCACAATGTCTGTGTCTGTCTTCTTTAGTTAGCTTGTCATTTTCAGCTGATTCATAACTTCTGTGTCTGTCCTCTTTAGTTAGCTTGTCATTTTCAGCTGATTCACAACTTCTGTGTCTGTCTTCTTTAGTTGCCTTGTCATTTTCAGCTGATTCACAACTTCTGTGCCTGTCTTCTTTAGTTGCCTTGTCATTTTCAGCTGATTCATAACTTCTATGTCTGTCTTCTTTAGTTAGCTTGTCATTTTCAGCTGATTCACAACTTCTGTGTCTGTCTTCTTTAGTTACCTTGTCATTTTCAGCTGATTCACAACTTCTGTGTCTGTCTTCTTTAGTTGCCTTGTCATTTTCAGCTGATTCACAACTTCTGTGTCTGTCTTCTTTAGTTAGCTTGTCATTTTCAGCTGATTCACAACTTCTGTGCCTGTCTTCTTTAGTTAGCTTGTCATTTTCAGCTGATTCACAACTTCTGTGCCTATCTTCTTTAGTTACCTTGTCATTTTCAGCTGATTCACAACTTCTGTGTCTGTCTTCTTTAATTAGCCTGTCATTTTCAGCTGAATCACAACTTCTGTTGTCTTCTTTAGTTAGCTTGTCATTTTCAGCTGAATCACAACTTCTGTGTCTGTCTTCTTTAGTTACCTTGTCATTTTCAGCTGAATCACAACTTCTGTGCCTGTCTTCTTTAGTTAGCTTGTCATTTTCAGCTGAATCACAACTTCTGTGTCTGTCTTCTTTAGTTAGCTTGTCATTTTCAGCGGAATCACAACTTCTATGTCTGTTTTCTTTAGTTACCTTGTCATTTTCAGCTGAATCACAACTTCTGTGCCTGTCTTCTTTAGTTACCTTGTCATTTTCAGCTGAATCACAACTTCTGTGTCTGTTTTCTTTAGTTACCTTGTCATTTTCAGCGGAATCACAACTTCTGTGTCTGTTTTCTTTAGTTACCTTGTCATTTTCAGCTGAATCACAACTTCTGTGTCTGTTTTCTTTAGTTACCTTGTCATTTTCAGCTGAATCACAACTTCTGTGTCTGTTTTCTTTAGTTACCTTGTCATTTTCAGCTGAATCACAACTTCTGTGCCTGTTTTCTTTAGTTACCTTGTCATTTTCAGCTGAATCACAACTTCTGTGTCTGTTTTCTTCAGTTACCTTGTCATTTTCAGCGGAATCACAACTTCTGTGTCTGTTTTCTTTAGTTACCTTGTCATTTTCAGCTGAATCACAACTTCTGTGCCTGTTTTCTTTAGTTACCTTGTCATTTTCAGCTGAATCACAACTTCTGTGTCTGTCTTCTTTAGTTAGCTTGTCATTTTCAGCGGAATCACAACTTCTGTGTCTGTTTTCTTTTCCTTCCACCCAATTCTTCTATACTCCACATTTAAAAGTCTTCGATTTGCTGCTGCCTTCTTATTTAATGACCATGTTTCTTATTCAGTATTGTTGTTATTATTATGATTGTAATTATCATCAGTATCATGACATTCATTCCGTCTTCTTCATTATCAAAACAGCTGGGTCAGTACCTACATGTCTCTGTGTTACAAAAAAAACGCTATAAACAAATTGTACACTGATTTATAGCGATAAGTACAGTTATTGTGGGCCGCGTGTTTAGCTGTAGAGAAGATATAAAATAAACATAAAATGGTGTTGGACACCAAACGTAAACTAATAGAAAGACTAAGTAAAACGTTTCGGCAAAAAAGCCTTCCTCAGGTATAACACACTTTTGTTAAATTATGTCCCTTTTTAAATTAATTAGCGTTACTGATGAGATTTTCCATGATGCGTAACTTACATGCGCGGATTGTGCTGCGGACAGAGTTGAGAACATCAGGGGTGATGATCGAGGCATAGGTCTTGCTAAAGATGGCGTTTCTTGCTGAAGGATCAGTGGCTGCTAACTTAAGCTCATTAGCATCAGCAGCTTGTATACCCACAGTAACAATCTGTGGAGAGATTGGTACATGATAAAACCGGCTACGAAAGTCAATAACAACTCAGGGAATGTCAAATATTGTTACAGCAGTAAACCATTACAGTTTAAAGGATCGTACAACAGTTATATACATAGCAGGGGATACATAACATAATACCAATCATCATCATCATGTGCCATACCGGTTGGCGTAGGCGATCATGTCCTTCCACAAACTTCTATCTACAGTGCATTGTATCATTTCTGTTGTTGACTGTTTTCCATGCCATGACACCAAGCTATCCAGTATTTTCTCTCTTTGTCGTCCGCGATCTCTCTTTCCTTTTATTTTGCCAGTTGTAACCAAGTATTCCAACTTTCCTCTTCCCATGATGTACCCGAAACATGTTGATTGTTTCTTTCTGATGTTTTTTTAAGAGCTGCCTTTTTGTGTTGGCCTCTTTGAGAA
The DNA here is from genome assembly GCA_032433765.1 of Megaustenia siamemsis. NCBI lineage: Eukaryota > Metazoa > Mollusca > Gastropoda > Stylommatophora > Ariophantidae > Megaustenia > Megaustenia siamemsis. The sequence goes on along the minus strand of JAVIAB010000145.1, from coordinate 34,421,608 downwards.
CTTCCTCATTGGTCTTTCTAGCTGTCCATGAAACTTTCAACATTCTTCTGAGAAATCCCATCTCTGTGGCCTCTAATCGTCTTTTGATTTGTTTGTCTGCTGCCCATGATTCGCTTCCATAGGTCCGAATTGGTTCTATATAGCACCGCTGAACTTTTTTTGCATTTCTATTGACATAGATTTGTTGCATAAGATATTTTTCAATGTCCGTGGTGCATATTCCATCTGATGATATTATTGTGCCCAAATATTTGACGCGTTGCACTTGTTTAAGATTTGTCCTGTTTATTTTTATGCTGCATGATGATGATGATTGTTTCTTTGGTAGTCATACGAGATGAAGATAATGCGCTTGAAAGCAGCAGAGTGGGAATCTGTCAGCGACTCATAGCTGATGGCTTACGCTAAGATCGGTGAACGACAACCAATCAGACCCTACTCTACCTTTTCGCAGATCCTCTAGAAACAGACTAATTTGTCTATTATGACCAAACAAGTAGAGCGCGAAGAGAGAAGGCAACCAGGTGCTCAAAAATGACGTTCTGATATCGGATGTGAGGGGTCGACAGGTATAAATATCACAGTTCTACTGCAAACCGCAGCACAACTCATATACGACCAGCTAACGTCCATTTAATGACGGATGACTAAAAAGGTGAATTAATGGCTTTAATCTTCATTGAGTGAACGCCAGAAAGATATCAACAACAATTATCATGTACTAGCAATTGATCAGATTTGCACAATATTTGTGTGTTCTTACTCATCGTTTAGGACATGCTTGAGAGTCGATACAAGGGTGTCCCAAGTCACATATTTCGATATCGTAGTGCAATATATGGGAGAGATGGCCAACAATAGAAGTGATAAATAACTGTCGAGATTACAATTGTGGAGAGACATGATCACCTACGCCAGCAGCGACGGTAATTGATGATGATGAGTGGAGTCTCATCGACAATTAGGAAGAGAAGAAAAAGGTAAAGTAAATGTTTACCTCACATCTTGCTGGCATATGGTGAATGTGATATTTATGACCTTAATTTTCAATGACCATGGAACATTTTTAGTGATGTGGTCAGTATGTGGACAAAATATTGAAATAAAAAAATATATTATGCAAGAAAACCTAACTTAGAATACGCAACTCAAACGTTTTATCAACACTTATGTATGTGAAAGCTGGAAAGCATCAAAAGAAATTGAGAAAAAAACTTAACACTTTTGAAGACAAATGCCTAAGAAAAACACACTGTGTACAATGGAAAGAATTCAAGATCAATATTGAAATAAGAGAAATGAACATGCAACTAAAGACCTCATCTACAATTAAGAAAAGAAGATGGGTATAGTTCGGACATATACTGAGAAGAGACAACAAGAGAATTCCAAACAGGCTGTTCTTTGGGAAACATCAGAATACAGAAAAAGAGGAAGATCTAAAGAGACCAAAAAAAACACTTATAAGAGAAGTAAAGTTAGCAGGCATAGACTCATTAGATAAGATCGAACGTGTCGTCCAGAATAGAGATGGGTAGTGAAAAAAACTACAGTGAGTGTGTCTGCATTGTGTTGTAGTTTTCAGTATATTTGTGATATTTGCACCTGTCGACCCAACACATCCGACTTCAGTACGTCGTCACATGTTAGAGCAAAAGAATGCAATTTATGATAAGAATACGGTACATAGAAACATCCAGGGGATGAGACAAAGAGGAAGGCCAAAGTATACTTGGAGAAGATAGGTGGAAGCAGAGTTGACAAGGATGGGGAAGACATGAAACGATTTTAAAAGAATGGCAAAAAACATGACATTTTGGAAAGTGTTTGTTAAAGACAAATGCTCCACAGGTAGTTCAAAAGAAGAAGAAAGGAGAAAAAACAATACATATACACCATGTCACGACAACAAAAAAATCACCCTAAAGAATTAGTTCAGGAATAATTATTAATTTTAAAAAATCAACAAGAATACAGTACTGTAAATATCATGGACAACAACCTTGGCTCCTGATCACGGACAATTACATTGACACCTGATCATTGACAATCACCTTGACCCCTGATCATAGACAATTTCCTTGACCCCTGATCATGGGCAATTACCTGACCCCCTGATCATGGACAATCACCGTGACCCCTAATCATGGACAATTACCTTTACCCCTGATCATGGACAATCACCTTGACCCCTGATCATGGAAAATTACCTTGACCCCTGATCATGGACAATTACCTTGACCCTGGTCATGGACAATTACTTTGACCACTGGTAATTAACAATTACATTGACCCCTGATCATGGACAATTACCTTGACCCCTTATAATGAACAGTTACATTGACCCCTGATCATGGACAATTACCTTGACCCCTGATCATGGACAATTAGTTTGATCCCTGATCACGGACAATTACCTTGACCCGTGATCACGGATAATAATCTTGACCACTGATCACGGACAATAACGTTGACCCCTGATCACGGACAATTACCTTGACCCCTGATCACGGACAATTACCTAGACCCATGATCATGGACAATTTCCTTGACTCCTGACCATGGACAATTACCTTGACCACGGACAATTACCTTGAGCCCTGATCACGGACAATTACCTAGACCCCTGATCACGGACAATTACCTAGACCCCAGATCACGGACAATTACCTAGACCATGATCACGGACAATTACCTAGACCCCTGATCACGGACAATTACCTAGACCCTGATCATGGACAATTACCTAGACCCTGATCATGGACAATTACCTTGACCACTGATCACGGGCAATTACCTATACCCTGATCATGGACAATTACCCTGACCACGGACAATTACCTACACCCTGATCATGGACAATTACCTTGACCCCTGATCACTGAAAATTACCTAGACCCTGATCATGGACAATTACCTTGACCCCTGATCACTGACAATTACCTAGACCCCTGATCATGGACAATTACCTTGACCCCTGATCACTGACAATTACCTAGACCCCTGATCATGAACAATTACCTTGACTCCTGATCATAGACAATTACCTTGACCCCTGGTCATTGACAATTACCTAGACCTCTGATCATGGACAATTACCTTGACTCCTGATCACTGACAATTACCTAGACCCCCTGATCATGGACAATTACCTAGACCCCTGATCATGGACAATTACTTTGACCCTGATCACTGACAATTACCTAGACCCCTGATCATGGACAATTACCTTGACCCCTGATCATGGACAATTACCTAGACCCCTGATCATGGACAATTACCTTGACTCCTGATCATGGACAATTACCTAGACCCCTGATCATGGACAATTACCTTGACCCCTGATCATGGACAATTACCTTGACCCCTGATCATGGACAATTACCTAGACCCCTGATCATGGACAATTACCTTGACCCCTGATCATGGACAATTACCTTGACTCCTGATCATGGACAATTACCTAGACCCCTGATCATGGACAATTACCTTGACCCCTGATCATGGACAATTACCTAGACCCCTGATCATGGACAATTACCTTGACCCCTGATCATGGACAATTACCTAGACCCCTGATCATGGACAATTACCTAGACCCCTTATCATGGACAATTACCTTGACCCCTGATCACTGACAATTACTTGACCCCTGATCACGGACAATTACCTAGACCCCTGATCATGGACAATTACCTTGACCCCTGATCATGGACAATTACCTAGACCCCTGATCATGGACAATTACCTAGACCCCTGATCATGGACAATTACTTGACCCCTGATCATGGACAATTACCTTGACCCCTGATCATGGACAATTACCTAGACCCCTGATCATGGACAATTACCTTGACCCCTGATCATGGACAATTACCTTGACCCCTGATCACTGACAATTACCTAGACCCCTGATCATGGACAATTACCTTGACCCCTGATCATGGACAATTACCTAGACCCCTGATCATGGACAATTACCTAGACCCCTGATCATGGACAATTACCTAGACCCCTGATCATGGACAATTACCTAGACCCCTGATCATGGACAATTACTTTGACCCCTGATCACTGACAATTACTTGACCCCTGATCATGGACAATTACCTTGACCCCTGATCATGGACAATTACCTAGACCCCTGATCATGGACAATTACCTAGACCCCTGATCATGGACAATTACTTTGACCCCTGATCACTGACAATTACTTGACCCCTGATCATGGACAATTACCTTGACCCCTGATCATGGACAATTACCTAGACCCCTGATCATGGACAATTACCTAGACCCCTGATCATGGACAATTACCTAGACCCCTGATCATGGACAATTACCTAGACCCCTGATCATGGACAATTACCTAGACCCCTGATCATGGACAATTACCTAGACCCCTGATCATGGACAATTACCTAGACCCCTGATCATGGACAATTACCTAGACCCCTGATCATGGACAATTACCTACCTAGACCCCTGATCATGGACAATTACCTTGACCCCTGATCATGGACAATTACCTTGACCCCTGATCATGGACAATTACCTAGACCCCTGATCATGGACAATTACCTTGACTCCTGCAGCTTTCAGAAGCGCTGATTCGTCATTAAATCTCTTCTGGTCCTCAGAGTTCTTCTCGTCCGTTATTAGGATAACCGCATTAGGAGCGTCATCTCGATCTCCTCCCCTCTTCGTGAAGATCTTGGTTCGAATCTAGAATCGTAATTGAAAAGTGATGATCATTTTGCGTTTATTCATCAGTAACTGTGTGCCACTGAAGTAATAATTTGTTATTTTATTATTCATCAGTAACTGTGTGCCACTGAAGTAATAATTTGTTATTTTATTATTCATCAGTAATTGTGTGTCGCTGAAGTAATTGTTTGTTATTTTATTATTCATCAGTAACTGTGTGTTGCTGAAGTAATTATTTGTTATTTTATTATTCATCACTAATTGTGTAACGCTGGAGTAACTATTTGTTATTTTATTATTCATCAGTAATTGTGGTCACTGAAGTAACTATTTGTTATTTTATTATTCATCAGTAACTGTGTGTCGCTGGAGTAACTATTTGTTATTTTATTATTCATCAGTAACTGTGTGTCGCTGGAGTAACTATTTGTTATTTTATTATTCATCAGTAATTGTGGTCACTGAAGTAACTATTTGTTATTTTATTATTCACCACTAACTGTGTGTCGCTGAAGTAACTATTTGTTATTTATTATTCATCACTAATTGTGTGACGCTGGAGTAACTATTTGTTATTTTATTATTCATCAGTAATTGTGGTCACTGAAGTAACTATTTGTTATTTTATTATTCACCACTAACTGTGTGTCGCTGAAGTAACTATTTGTTATTTATTATTCATCACTAACGGTGTGTCACTGAAGCAATTATTTGTTATTTTATAATTCATCAGTAATTGTGGTCACTGAAGTAACTATTTTTAAAATTTTTTTTAGCACCAAACATCCTACTAAAAGTGACTCTTTTTTTAAAAAAGTGTGCTATATTAATTGCTAATTTTTGCTAAATTCATATCTTGGGCTGTTTTAATTTTTTTTAATAACTGATATATGAGAGGATACACTGAGAGAGCGAGAGAGAGAGAGAGAGAGAGAGAGAGAAAGAGGCAGGAAGGGGGAACTTAAAAAAGCTTACAATGTTTTTGTTCAACTTAAAGAACAAGAGACAGCGTTTTATGAATGGTATTCTAGTTATATTAAATTGAGCAAGAGAAATAATGTGCATGTGAGAAAGAGAAAGAGAGAGAGGACATATAAATAAATATTTTATTTGCCACATAATGAAGTATTGTGTAAAAAAAAAGTATAAATGATGACAGAATGAAGGAAAAGACACATTTTATCTGCCACATAAAGAAATACAGAAACTATAAAAGAGTGATAAAATAAAGAAATATAAGTAAAAAAGCAAAGAGCCCCCGTCACGCCAAGTGGCGTATAGGGAATATGGTGATAGTAACCATAAATTTTACAGACATGATTTTTGGGGTAATGTGGTCGGTATTACGCCCGTGCCGCTTTACTTTCCCAGAAAAAATCCGGTACCCATTTAAGGCTGGGTGAACCCGAAAGCCGTCGTTTGGGATCGAACCCTACCTCTTGTCTGTTATAGTCCAGTTCACTAACCTCTGAGCTACCCTGACTCCCCAAAGAAATATAGAGCGTGTATTTTTCTGCACATATATATATATTTCCCGTGTGTTACCGGGGGCTCATTATGAGGGAAGTAAAGAATAGTGACACTGTGACCTTCCAGGCATGTCGTAAGAGGCGACTAAGGAGATTGATTGATGGCTTGACAAGCTGTCATTGTAAAAAGTATTGTTATGGAAACAGAGCCATAGATTTTAGAAGCAGTCATCTCTGCAATATGTGCCATTTTGGCACGCAAGGTTTCTGTTTTTGAGATTGTGGTTCTGCCCTGTGTGTCGTCTTCGGCTCGAAAGGACAATAGATAGATATTTCTGCATAAAACACCAATAGGGACATTGCAGAAAAATCTATTCAATATCTATTAGTACCGACGCCATCAAGAGGTTGTCAAAAGTAAAATGACCTTAACATGTAAATAAATGGGTGACACATAAACATGGATTATCTTGACAAGTTGAGCGGTTTGCTAAAGAAACTATTTAAAACTGGATCGAGAGTGTAGAAGGAAATCAAGTTTAAATTTCCAACGATTCAGTTATATGTTTATCAGTTTTTATTCAGTTATATTCCAGTTATCTTGTATTCGATGGTTATTGTTATCTTCCAGTTATCTGTTGTTCAGTAGTTATTCAATTATATTCCAGTTATCTGTTATTCAGTAGTTATTCAGTTATGTCCCAGTTATCTGTTATTCAGTAGTTATTGTTATCTTCCAGTTATCTGTTATTCAGTAGTTATTCAGTTATATTCCAGTTATCTCTTATTCAATAGTTATTCAATTATCTTCCAGTTACTGTTCTTCAGTAGCTACTAAGCTATTTCTCATTTATCTGTTCTTCAGTAGCTACTAAGCTATTTCTCATTTATCTGTTCTTCAGTAGCTACTAAGCTATTTCTCATTTATCTGTTCTTCAGTAGCTACTCAGTTATTTGCCAGTTATCTGTTATTCAGTAGTTATTAAGTTATCTTCCAGTTATCTGTTATTCAGTAGTTATTAAGTTATCTTCCAGTTATCTGTTATTCAGTAGTTATTAAGTTATCTTCCAGTTATCTGTTATTCAGTAGTTATTAAGTTATCTTCCAGTTATCTGTTATTCAGTAGTTATTAAGTTATCTTCCAGTTATCTGTTATTCAGTAGTTATTAAGTTATCTTCCAGTTATCTGTTATTCAGTAGTTATTAAGTTATCTTCCAGTTATCTGTTCTTCAGTAGCTACTAAGCTATTTCTCATTTATCTGTTTTTCAGTAGCTACTCAGTTATTTGCCAGTTATCTGTTATTCAGTAGTTATTAAGTTATCTTCCAGTTATCTGTTCTTCAGTAGCTACTAAGCTATTTCTCATTTATCTGTTCTTCAGTAGCTACTAAGCTATTTCTCATTTATCTGTTCTTCAGTAGCTACTAAGCTATTTCTCATTTATCTGTTTTTCAGTAGCTACTCAGTTATTTGCCAGTTATCTGTTATTCAGTAGTTATTAAGTTATCTTCCAGTTATCTGTTATTCAGTAGTTATTAAGTTATCTTCCAGTTATCTGTTATTCAGTAGTTATTAAGTTATCTTCCAGTTATCTGTTATTCAGTAGTTATTAAGTTATCTTCCAGTTATCTGTTATTCAGTAGTTATTAAGTTATCTTCCAGTTATCTGTTTTATTTTTTTTAAATGGAGGTTTACTCATCATCGAAGAAGTATAATTACTCATTTCCCCTCCTGATTTTCCTCTTCACTTTTCTTTAAAGCATCGTCACTCCCCAGTAAAAGTAAGGTATACTATAATAATTTTTTTTATTGCATTATGATTTTATTCATTGGGTGCCGTCTCCACATCGAAGGTTGGTCTACCGTGGAGCACCATTCTGCTCTGTCTCTTGCTTTGATGGTGCAGGTTGTCATAGGCTGATTTGTCCATCTTTTGATGTTACTCGTCCATATTAGTCTTGGTCTGCCTCTACCTATTTTACCTTGTATTTTCCCCTCCAGGATCAGTTTTAGTAGGCTGTTGTGTCTTTTAACATGGCCCAAAATCGCATTTGTCTTCATTTGTCTTGTTTGAATTGTGTTTAGTAGTTCTCTTTTCAGTTTTAGTTGTTTTAAAACTTCGTCGTTTGTTTTCTTTTCCTTCCATCCAATTCTACCTATTCTTCTATATATCCACATTTTAAAGGCTTCAATTCTCTGTTCTGTTTTCTTGTCTAATGTCCATGTTTCTGCACCATATAGGAATATTGAGAAGATGTAACATTTTGCTATTCTTAGTTTTAGCCCTAGTGTTATTTGTTTTGATGTTAGTATGTTCTTCATGACATTAAAATTACTTTTTGCCATTCCTATTCTTTTGTTTATTTCAGTTGTACATTTTCCATCACTGGTTATAGTATGTCCAAGGTAGTTGTAGTTCTGAAATGTCTCCAGGTCTATTCCTTCAATGTTGATATCCATTTGTGGGTTTTGAGTATTTCCTTTGTTTATGATCATAGTTTTAGTGTTTTTGATATTCATATCAAGTGCATATTTTTTGCTTGTCATGTTTATTTCATTAAGTAATTGTTGTAGATCTTTAGGATTTTCTGCTAGTAGTACAGTATCATCAGCATATCTTAGGTTATTGATTATCTTTCCATTAATTTGTAGGCCTGGCATCTATTTGATGTTTTTAAAGATTTGCTCAGTGTATAGATTGAACAAGCTTGGTGATAGGATGCATCCCTGTCTTACTCCTCTTTTTATCTCAATGGGAGTAGAGTTCTCTTTGTTATATTTTATTATTGCTGTTTGCTTCCAGTATAAATTACATATTAGTCGTATGTCCATGTCATCTAGATGTATCTCTTTTAGAAATTCTATAAATTGTTTGTGGTGTACTCTATCAAAAGCTTTGGTGTAGTCTATGAAGCAGGCACATATTGGTTTGTTTACTTCTGTGTACTTTTCGATTAATGTTCTCATGCAGAATATGGCTTCTTTTGTCCCGCTATTTTTTCTAAATCCAAATTGCTGCTCATCTAATCTTGATAGTACATGTTGTCATAAATTCATGTCTCCATCTTTTGACGTTATTAGTCAACTTTGGTCTTGGCTTGCCTCTGCCTTGTCTACCCTGTACTTTCCCATCTTAGATTACCTTTAGTAGAGTATTGTGACTTTTCAAATGTCCCGACAATTTTAATTATCTTGCTTTAATTGTGTTAAGCACTAACGTTTTTTATTTGGTTGTATTTTTAATTGAAGCTGGTTGAAAATTTGGCTGTTTGTCTTTCTTTTCTTCCGCCCGATTCTCCCTATTTTCTATAAATATTATTCTATATTATTAAAGTGTGTTGATTTTGTTATGTGAGGTTTTGTCAATAGTAACAATTCTATAGTGGTAATATATTATTTTTTAACGCGTATTAGCAGTGATATACAGATTGAGTTATTTGCAGGTTATCATCATCATTGCATTCCGAACATGTCCATAGGTGCTCAGATCCCCTCCTGAGCAAGTCTCGCAGTGTCCAGCGACTGACGACTCCAGTTCTATGTTGGTTGATAAGTCTTCTTACACGCCCACTAAGTGTCTCATTTCTGGCTGTGCCCACCTTAACTTCCATCTCTATCATCCGAAGAAGTGACGTGGATCTGTGTCTGTCGAAATCCTGTGCTCTTCCCACATCTCGGAGGGCATTGATGATGTCCGCCCGATCCATTGGTTGACCGTCCTCAACGACAGCGCAGCTAGCCAACTTGTCCGCTCTTTCATTTCCCTGTACTCCCGCATCTCCAGGACCATTGATAAAGGTCTTCTTCTACCTTTCAGCTCCCAGTGGAGCATAGGTCTTCAACAAACACTTTCCAAGTCGTTCTGTTTTTTGCAATTCTTTTAAGATCATTCCATGTCTTCCCCATCATCTTCATCTCTGCTTCAATCTGTCTTCTCCAAGAATTCCTTGGTCTTCCTCTTTGTCTTTTCCCCTGGGGATTCCAAAAAAGGGCCTGTTGTGTAATACTCTCAGTTGGCTTTCGTAGTGTGTGTCCTATCCATCGTCATCGTCTTCGCTGTATCTCTTTATCCACTGGTATTTGACCGGTATATTTCCATAATTCCACGTTAGTGACTTTGTCCTGCCATTTCCATCCCTTTATTCTGCGCAAGCATCCATTAATGAAAGTCTGTACCTTCATGATTGTCAATTTTGTTATTCTCCATGTTTCACAGCCATATAATAGGACCGACTTAACATTTGAGTTGAAAATTTTTATTTTTGTATTTAGCCTAATTTCTTTGGATTTCCATATGTTTCCCAGTGCAATGAAAGCTCCTCTTGCTTTTGATATCCTTATTTTGGTATCATTTTCTGTTCCTCCCTCTTTATCTATATTACTGCCCAGATATATGTAAGATTGTACGTCTAGTAGAGGTATTTCTCCTCGTTTTATTTGGTTATTGCCAACTGCATTAATTCTCATAATGTTGGTCTTATCTCTATTACTCTTTAGTCCTAGCTGTTGTGATCTATCATCTAATATACTCATTTTATCCTGCATCTGTTGATGGCTGTGTGATAGGAGAGCTATGTCATCAGCAAAGTCTAAATCATCAAGTTGTTTGGTCAGTGACCACAGTGGATCCCATTTCTGTTGTTTTGAGTTATTTTCATAATCCAATCTATGGCCAGTAGAAAGAGAAATGGAGACAGAAGGCATCCTTGCCTTACTCCTGTTCTTATTTCAAATGCTTCTGTAAGCTGTCCTTCATGCACCACTCTACATTTTGTTCCTTCATACATTGTTTTTATCAGGTTAATAAACTTTATGGGGATTCCGTAATGACTCAGCAACTGCCAAAGCATTCTTCTGTCTAAACTATCAAATGCCTTTTCGTAATCTATGAATCCAATATAAAGTGGGGATTTTAGTTCTAAACTTTGTTCAACTATTATACGTAGAGTAGTTATTTGATCAGCACATGATCTGTTCTTCCTAAAACCTGTCTGTTCATCTCTCAAGTGTTTCTCTATGGCCTCTTTTAGTCTCTCCAGAATGATTCTGCCTAATATTTTTCCTGGCACTGATAGTAGCATAATTCCCCTATAATTTGTGCACTCCTGTAAACTTCCTTTCTTTGGTAGTTTGATCATATAACCTTCTCTCCAGTCTTTAGGTATTTCTTCCCTCTCCCAAATGTTATCCAATAGATCATGTAACATCTTGGTAGAGGTGTTAATATCTGCTTTGATGACTTCCGAAGGAATTTCATCTGGTCCTGTGGCTTTACCATCTTTTAATAGTTTGATAGCTTTCATTATTTCTTCTTTGCTTGGTTTTCCGCAGTTAACGTGTAACTTCTCTTCTGCTGGTAGTATATCTGGAGGATTATTTGAGCCGGGTCTGTTCAAAAGTTCTTCAAAGTGCTCTTTCCATCTCTCCATTTGTTCCCTTATATTACTAAGCAGATTTCCTTTCTTATCTTTAATAAAGGCGTTGATCTGTTTGTATTTTCCACCTAATTTCTTTGTGTTGTTGTACAGTTCTTTCATATTCCCTTTATTTGCTGCTTCTTCTACCTCTTTAGCTAGTGCATCTATATATTTCCTCTTATCCCTTTTAATGCATCTTCTCACTTCTTTGTTCACCTCTGTGTAAGCTTCCTGTGTCTTGGCTTTATTACTTCTTGTTTTGCTTTTATTTATGTCTGCTTTCTTGTTCTTTCTTTCTTTAATTTTATCCAGGGTCTCTGCTGTCATCCATGCCTTATCCTGGCGTTCTCTTTTCCCCAGTGTTTCTTCGCATGTCTCTTTCCATATATTTTTTACCTGTTTCCAATGATCTTCTATATTTATTGTATTTTCTAGTTGTTGGAGGACTTGGTATTTGTTTGATATTGTGACTGCGAATTTATCTTCCTTGTTCCTTAAGAAACCCTACATTGAAATACTTTCTACCATTATTCGTTGTAGTATACCTTTTTAGTTTAATTTTAAGTTTGGCTAACAGAAGATGATGATCAGAAGCTATATCTGCCCCTCTATATACTTTTACATCCTGTAAGGATGACTTAAACTTATTATTAATACATATGTGATCAATTTGATTTTCCGTTCTATGATCTGGTGACACCCATGTAGCTTTGTGTATTCTTTTATGTTGGAATATTGTTCCTCCTAGGCTCATTTGATTAAGGGCGCAGAAATTCACAAATATCTCTCCATTCTCGTTTATATCTCCAACTCCATGTTTTCCCATAATCTCTTCGAAGCCTCTGTTGTCTGATCCTACTTTAGCATTTAGGTCTCCCATCAAGATTATAATATCCTTGGCTCATCTTGCATCCATCTGACATTGACAAAGGTGACCTTACGTATTTTTTACTTCTGCAATGACTCTAACCTAATTAATCTAATACAGATTTATATAACCAACAGTTGTACGTTGGTGTTTTATAATGTGGTGCATATGGGATCTCTAACGAGTTAATTCAATTTACAGTTATTTTCTCAGCGGGCTAGCGAACAATTTAAAAATCGACCTATCTTCTGGAGGTTAGCACAGATATAGAATATCCTTTTCATTTGTTTACCTACCGTCCATGATTTGCATGACTCATGAAAACATTCCCCTCACTCAACAACAACAACTTGACTGACGAATACATTCCCTTATCCCTTATATCAGGTACAAAATATAAAAAAAATATACAGTAGATCAACACATACTTAAAAAAATAAACAACGAAATGTGAACATTAAAATCAAGCACTGATCTGACGAATGGCGGAAAGAAACGGTTACCAGGATTTGTTGGTCTCATGATTAACCTACAATAGGGCAGATGGGATTTATTCTGCTTCTACCTTTCAGCTACCTGTGTAGCATAGGTCTTCAGCAAACACCTTCCAAGTCGTTCTGTTTCTTGCCATTTAAATAAGATCGTTTCATGTCTTCCCCATCATCTTCATCTCTGCTTCTACCTGTCTTCTCCAAGAATTTCTTGGTTTTCCTCTTTGTCTTTTCCCCTGGGGATTCCATAAAAGGACCTGTTGAAATTTATTTGAGCTTAAAAGTGCTAAACAGTGAAAGTTTTGAAATGGGGTCTCATGAGGATAGATGAAAGGAGGGGTCACGTAGTGTGAGATGAAATATAGAAAAAGAGGGAAAGACAGAAGACTGGTGGCAAAGTAAGAAGAGCAGGAGAGGTAATAAAGATAGGTCTCATGAAAGTTTGGGAAAGGAGACCAATGATTTTTTAAAAGATTAGAGCTCTTGGATGGAGAATGCCAAAACCAGCTATGAGTCGGTTCACAAAAGCTAACCGATTGTGTGGTATCAGAAGAACAAGAGACAATTCCGGTAACCCGGAAGTCATCACTGGGGATCTGAAGTGGGAGGTTTTTTGCGGAAATATCGTAGGTTGTATCGTCTCTCTATTAATTTATCTGCTATCTATAATATTTTGTGGGGGGTTTTTTTACACTTTCCTTCACGAATTGGTTCCGTTTGAACTTTTATTGAACAGCGCAAGTTTTGATCTTTCAATGCAGAAACAAAAATAAATAAATAATAGTAAGACATTGCAGAACGAATGTAGAGATTTCATATTGACAATATTAATCATATTTACCGTTTAAGAACAACAACTTAAATGGTTTGGCCAAATGGTCAGAATGAATCCTCACCAATCATCATCAAGGGCGTTCTTCTCAAGAATGCATGGGAAAAGATCAAGAGGAAGACCCAGAAGAAGATGGATAGATGCAGTGACAGAGACATGTAACAACAAAGGAAAATCACTAATTCAGACAGTTCGAGCAGCTCAAGAACGACAAATGATATAAACCACGACACCTTTCGGTATCAGTGAGAAAGAGAAAAGAAGAAAGAAGAAGAATCATATTTACCTCACTCAGTACAATGCCAGCAGATGACGCCCTCGTTTTCACTTTGCGATCAATTTTCTTAATATCCCCACTAATCGCAGCAGTTGTCTTGTGTTTGGCCAGGTCAAACTATGGACATACAAGTTTTGTATTAACGTTTATGTCGATAACAAACAAGGTGTACTTGTAGACAAATATTTAGGCCCCATATGATCATCATCATGTGCCATACCGTTTGGTGTAGGCGATCACGTCCTTCCACAATTTTCTATCCACACCACATCTTATCAATTCTATTGTTGGCTGTTTTCCATGCCATGACACCAAGCTATCTAGTAGCTTCTTTCTTTGTCCTCCACGATCTCTCTTTCCCTGTATTTTGCCAATTGTAACCTTGTATTCCAACTTTTATGTGTCGATTATTTCTCTCTGTTTTTTAAGATCTCTCTTTTTGTTTTGGCCTCTTTGAGAATTTCCTCATTGATCCTTTTTAGATGCCCAGGGATCTCTCAATATTCTTTCTGAGAAACCTCATCACTATGTCCTCTAATTGTCTTTTTAGATGCCCAGGGATCTCTCAATATTCTTTCTGAGAAACCTCATCACTTTGTCCTCTAATTGTCTTTTTAGATGCCCAGGGATCTCTCAATATTCTTTCTGAGAAACCTCATCACTATGTCCTCTAATTGTCTTTTTAGATGCCCAGGGATCTCTCAATATTCTTTCTGAGAAACCTCATCACTATGTCCTCTAATTGTCTTTTTAGATGCCCAGGGATCTCTCAATATTTTTTCTGAGAAACCTCATCACTATGTCCTCTAATTGTCTTTTTAGATGCTCAGGGATCTCTCAATATTCTTTCTGAGAAACCTCATCACTATGTCCTCTAATTGTCTTTTTAGATGCCCAGGGATCTCTCAATATTCTTTCTGAGAAACCTCATCACTATGTCCTCTAATTGTCTTTTTAGATGCCCAGGGATCTCTCAATATTCTTTCTGAGAAACCTCATCACTATGTCCTCTAATTGTCTTTTTAGATGCCCAGGGATCTCTCAATATTCTTTCTGAGAAACCTCATCACTATGTCCTCTAATTGTCTTTTTAGATGCCCAGGGATCTCTCAATATTCTTTCTGAGAAGCCTCATCACTATGTCCTCTAATTGTCTTTTTAGATGTCCAGGGATCTCTCAATATTCTTTCTGAGAAACCTCATCACTATGTCCTCTAATTGTCTTTTTAGATGTCCAGGGATCTCTCAATATTCTTTCTGAGAAACCTCATCACTATGTCCTCTAATTGTCTTTTTAGATGTCCAGGGATCTCTCAATATTCTTTCTGAGAAACCTCATCACTTTGTCCTCTAATTGTCTTTTCATTTGTTTACCTACTGTCCATGATTCGCTTGACACATGGAAACATTCCCCTCACTCAACAACTTGACTCACGAATACATTCCCTTCACTCAACAACTTGACTCACGAATACATTCACTTCACTCAACAACTTGACTCACGAATACATTCCCTTCACTCAACAACAACAACACAAACAGCAACAACAACACAAACAGCAACAACAACACAAACAACAACAACACAAACAACAACAACACAAACAGCAACAACAACACAAACAACAACAACACAAACAACAACAACAGCTTGACTCACGAAAAGATGTCCCTTCTTGGCGTAGCTCATCAGTGCGACTCTCACGTCACCGCCATCAATGTTTGCCTTGTCCAAGATGGCCAATAAAAATGGTTTGAATAATGTATCGATGTCCGGGTTTCTGATGGCCTGAGATAAATGGAACGCGATGGCCACATCTGCCTTCCCAGAATCTGCGAGAAGACCGTTCGTCAAACAAATTCTTTAACATATTCTATTAAACATATTTAGGTATGAAAGAATTAGCTAAATGTAAATCGTTTTTCTTATTCCCTTCTGCTTTCCTTATCATTTGCGTTTCAGGGATGGGTGGGGGGTGGGGTAGATATAATATTCGGCCCTTTCTCATCTGTTGGCCTTCTACTGCTGTTATGTTTCCTAGTGTTTCAAATATTCAATAAATCTGTCTTTTTTCGTGCTCGGCCCTTGGTGTTCTCGCAACGTTTATTGAATGCTCGTTGCGTTTTGATTTTTTTTCTGTCTAACCATGTGACCAAACCATTTTATCTCTCATTTCTTTGTGTATTCAGGGATGTGAATTATTCCCACCTTTTTTTTTCTCAGTTCCTTATTTCTGATCTTATCTCCTAGGCTGTTTCCTATTATGCCGCTAACGCATTATTTTATCTCATAGTAGTTATTTTCTTTGTTGCATTTCTTGTGTCTAGTGTCCAGGTCTGGCATTGGTAGCACAACATTGGACGAAGATTGTATTGTAGAGTGCCTGTTTTGCCTTTAGAGTTATTTCTTTGTTGGACAGCAATGGTGACACTAGTCCGATGTTTTGACAAATGTTGTTACATCTTTTGGCCATGTAATGAGAAGATAACAACTACAATATATTGTAACAACTGGGAAAATTGAGGGACGAAGAGAGATAGAGGAAAGCAAAGAGAAAAAATACCAGACAGCTAAA
This sequence comes from Megaustenia siamemsis, assembly GCA_032433765.1. Lineage (NCBI taxonomy): Eukaryota > Metazoa > Mollusca > Gastropoda > Stylommatophora > Ariophantidae > Megaustenia > Megaustenia siamemsis. Next base: position 34,404,968 of record JAVIAB010000145.1, on the reverse strand, counting down.
GAGAATGGCTTGGCAGAAGGTCAACAGCAGAAATGATAAATAACTGTCGAGATCGAAAGTTGTGGAGAGATATGATCACCAACGCCAGCAGGCCCGGTACTTGATGATGATGTTACATCTTGACTCTATTTCTGTAACACGTGAATTGACCTTTGGCACTATACTTCCTATGAATTGTACAAGCTAATGAGTTTAGTTATATATGAGAGTGTCTACTTTGATGTGGGAAAGTAACTGATATGTGAAACAGTAGCCCATATGTGAAAGAGTTACCTTTATATGTAGGAGTTACCTTTGTATGTGTTAACGAGTTGACCATTCATATATGTGTGTTACCTATTTTATTTTTATCTTCTTTGTATTTTGTAGCTATACAGGCTGCCCCGCATAGATTTAATATTTATTATATTTGATATATATTTTCCGCCATTTTTGTTTAGAGCTGTGTAGTTGTGTATTCTAACTCGGAAATTTGTGTTTAATGTGTATAGTATGTTTGTTATACCCGATGAAGGCTTTTGCCGAAACGTTGTAGCTTGTCTTTCTGTTAGTTTAGCTGTTCAATACCGCTGTATGTTTATTTTCTCTATACCAACAGGCACGATACATTTATTTCAGATCCAATCCTTAATGTAAAATGCCATCCATCAAAAGTGCTGAACAAATTTCCCATTCAGATTATTTTTGCTTCTTCTCCTTTTCTGCCTTATGTGTCTTTGAGAGTCGAGTAAAGATATATATATATATATTTTTTTTTTTTTTTGTATTTCTTGCTGTTATGTTTCCTGACGTTTCTAACATTCCATCATCATCATGAAGTACCAGGCCTGCTGGCGTAGGTGTCATGTCTCTCCATAACTTTCAACCTCGACAGTTATTTATTATTTCTGTTGTTGACCTTCTGCCAAGCCATTCTCTTAAGCTGTCTGGTATTTTTTCCCTTTCCTTTCCTCTATGTCTTTGTCCCTCAATTTTCCCAGTTGTTACAATATATTTTAGTTGTTCTCTTCTCATTACGTGGCCAAAAAATGATGATTGTTACATTCCATAGATCATCTTTTTCTTGGTTTATTCTTGGGTCTAGCGTCTCCGAGCGTTCTCTTGATTGCGCCGTGTGTCTTATCTTCATCTTTCGGTCTTACCACGTAGCAAAACACACTTATCTGTTTATTTATGTATTCACAGGCCGGAGTTATTCCCAGCCTTTTTCTTAGTTCTTCATTTCTTCTCTTATCTCCTCGGCAGTTTCATGTTATGAGCCAAATACATTTAATTCCTGTAGTGGTTATTTGTCTTATAATTCTTGAATCTAACGATCTACACTGTTCAATTCGGGTGTGAGTGGGTCACGTGACATTCGTAACCTGAAAGTGGTGTGGGCTGAGGCCAAACTGGGGCTAGATTTGTTTTTTTTTTAATTTTCTAGACACTAGGAATTTGGCACCAGATAATGTTTTTTTTTTCCCCTTAAATTAAAGTTGTTGTATTTTTTTAATAGAGAGGCATGTTTTAAAATGAAAGAAGTTTTTTTGTTAAATTAGGGCGGCTTTTAAAAAATGAAATTAGGGCGCTTTTTAAACAGAAAATTATTGTTTTGTTTTGTTTTTTAAATAAAATTAGGGCGCTTTTTAAAAATAAAATTAGGGCGCTTTTTAAAAATAAAATTAGGGCGCTTTTTAAAAATTAGATTAGGGCGCTTTTTAAAAATAAGATTAGGGCGCTTTTTAAAAATAAGATTATGGCGTTTTTCAAAATTAAAATTAGGGCGCTTTAAAAAAATAAAATTATTATGACACTTTTAAAAAATAAAATTAGGGCGCTTTTAAAAAAATAAAATTATTATGACACTTTAAAAAAAATAAAATTAGGGCGCTTTTTAAAGATAAATTTAGGGCGTTTTATATTTTTAATTAGGACAATTTTTTTGCCAATCGTTTTATTTATGTACCATTTTATCGACCTACGCCAACTATACCTGAGCTGAGAGGGATCACCCGATTTCGGAAGGCATTAATGATGGTAACAATTAATTTTAATGTCATGAAAAATATATTAACATCAAAATAAATAATACCAGGGCTAAAACTAAGAATAGCAAAATGTTATATCTTCTCAACATTCCTGTTATTGAGTTATTTAGTTATTTGCGGGCATCATCATTGCACTCAGAACATGTCCATAGGTGCTCAGATCCCCTCCTCAGCAATTCCCTCAGTGTCCAGCGACTGACGACTCCAGTTCTATGTTGGTTGATAAGTCTTCTTACACGGCCACTAAGTTTCTCATTTCTGGCTGTGCCCATCCTAACTCCCATCTCTTTATAAGTCTTCTTACACGGCCACTAAGTTTCTCATTTCTGGCTGTGCCCATCCTAACTCCCATCTCTTTATAAGTCTTCTTACACGCCCACTAAGTTTCTCATTTCTGGCTGTGCCCATCCTAACTCCCATCTCTTTATAAGTCTTCTTACACGGCCACCAAGTTTCTCATTTCTGGCTGTGCCCATCTTAACTCCCATCTCTTTATAAGTCTTCTTACACGGCCACTAAGTTTCTCATTTCTGGCTGTGCCCATCTTAACTCCCATCTCTTTATAAGTCTTCTTACACGGCCACTAAGTTTCTCATTTCTGGCTGTGCCCATCCTAACTCCCATCTCTTTATAAGTCTTCTTACACGGCCACCAAGTTTCTCATTTCTGGCTGTGCCCATCTTAACTCCCATCTCTTTATAAGTCTTCTTACACGGCCACTAAGTTTCTCATTTCTGGCTGTGCCCATCTTAACTCCCATCTCTTTATAAGTCTTCTTACACGGCCACTAAGTTTCTCATTTCTGGCTGTGCCCATCTTAACTCCCATCTCTTTATAAGTCTTCTTACACGGCCACCAAGTTTCTCATTTCTGGCTGTGCCCATCCTAACTCCCATCTCTTTATAAGTCTTCTTACACGGCCACTAAGTTTCTCATTTCTGGCTGTGCCCATCTTAACTCCCATCTCTTTATAAGTCTTCTTACACGGCCACCAAGTTTCTCATTTCTGGCTGTGCCCATCCTAACTCCCATCTCTTTATAAGTCTTCTTACACGCCCACCAAGTTTCTCATTTCTGGCTGTGCCCATCCTAACTCCCATCTCTTTATAAGTCTTCTTACACGCCCACCAAGTTTCTCATTTCTGGCTGTGCCCATCCTAACTCCCATCTCTTTATAAGTCTTCTTACACGGCCACCAAGTTTCTCATTTCTGGCTGTGCCCATCTTAACTCCCATCTCTTTATAAGTCTTCTTACACGGCCACCAAGTTTCTCATTTCTGGCTGTGCCCATCCTAACTCCCATCTCTTTATAAGTCTTCTTACACGGCCACCAAGTTTCTCATTTCTGGCTGTGCCCATCTTAACTCCCATCTCTTTATAAGTCTTCTTACACGGCCACCAAGTTTCTCATTTCTGGCTGTGCCCATCTTAACTCCCATCTCTTTATAAGTCTTCTTACACGGCCACTAAGTTTCTCATTTCTGGCTGTGCCCATCTTAACTCCCATCTCTTTATAAGTCTTCTTACACGGCCACTAAGTGTCTCATTTCTGGCTGTGCCCATCTTAACTCCCATCTCTTTATAAGTCTTCTTACACGGCCACTAAGTGTCTCATTTCTGGCTGTGCCCATCCTAACTCCCATCTCTTTATAAGTCTTCTTACACGGCCACTAAGTTTCTCATTTCTGGCTGTGCCCATCCTAACTCCCATCTCTTTATAAGTCTTCTTACACGGCCACTAAGTTTCTCATTTCTGGCTGTGCCCATCCTAACTCCCATCTCTTTATAAGTCTTCTTACACGGCCACTAAGTGTCTCATTTCTGGCTGTGCCCATCTTAACTCCCATCTCTTTATAAGTCTTCTTACACGGCCACTAAGTTTCTCATTTCTGGCTGTGCCCATCTTAACTCCCATCTCTTTATAAGTCTTCTTACACGGCCACTAAGTTTCTCATTTCTGGCTGTGCCCATCCTAACTCCCATCTCTTTCATCCGAAGAAGTGACGTGCATCTGTGTTTGTCGAAGTCCTGTGCTCTTCCCACATCTCGGAGGGCATTGATGAAGAGAACATTCCTGTATGGTGCAGAAACATGGACATTAAACATGAAAAGAGAACAGAAAACTTAAGCCTTTGAAATGTAAATATATAGAAGAATTGGTAAAATTGAATGGAAAGAAAGGAAAACAAACGATGAAGTCTTAAAACAACTAAAAATGAAAAGAGAACTACTAAGTACAATTCAAACAAGACAAATGAGATTTTTGGGTCATGTTAAAAGACACAACAGTCTACTAAAAGTAATCTTGGAGGGGTAAATACAAGGTAAAAGAGGCGGAGGTAGATCAAAACTAACATGGACGAGTAAAATCAAAAGATGGACATGTCAGCCTACGACAACCTGCACCATCAAAGCAAGAGACATAGTGCAATGGAGCGCTCCATGGTAGACAACCTTCGTTGCGGAGTCGGCATTCAAGAATGATGATGATTAATGATGTCTCCTTAATCCATTGGTTTGACCGTCTTCTACAACAGCATAGCTAGCCAGCGTATCCGACATTTCATTTCCCCGTACCCCCTTTTGTCTTTTATATATCTTCACTGTGTGCTAGTAACTGTAGGCACACATGTAAAATCTATCTATCTTTCGTTCGCCCGAAGTATTGTCTATATCTGTAATGTCGTTTCCTGTATAAATTTTACTGTCTTTTGTAATTCTTGCAGTGGCCCATATAGTTTTGTCTGTAGTGTTGTATCTATGGGCCAATGGATTTTCCTTTGTCTACTATATTCTGTGCAATCTTGAAGTAGGTGTTCAGCAGTCTGGGGTGCCTGTCCACATGTACAAGTAGTTGATGTGCCAATCTTGAATTTTGTATACATGTGACTATGGAGTCGATTGTGTCCTGTTCTGAGGCGTATAATGATAACTTGTTCATATCTATTCATATTATGAAAGGCATCCTGATTTGGGGCGTGTGGTTAAAACATGTAAAATAAAAGTAACATTTCTCGCCCCTACCTTGCTAGTCGTATGGAGAATATGGTGTTAGGGACCACATATCTTTCCATCGCCCGTGTGCTGCCGGGGCCCGAAAGGGGAGTACAGAATTGTAGCAATTTCCCCTATCATACATGTTTTTAAGAGGTGACTCAGGAGTCTTGGGCATAGGACTAGCTGTACTGTAGAAAATGAAGTCGCAAAAACCTCACAAACATGGGCATGTCAAAGATTATGGAAAAGTACCAGTCAAATACCAGATGACAAAAAGATACAACGAAGACGATGGTGCTGGATTGGACACACACTGCGGAAGTAGGTTGAGAGTATTACACGACGGGTCCTTTTTGGAATCCCCAGGGGAAAGGACAAAGGGTAAGACCAAAATGTTCTTGGAGAAGACAGGTGGAAGCAGGGATGAAGAAGATTGGGAAGACATGGAATGATTTTAAAAGAATAACAAGAAACAGAGAGGCTTGGAAAAATATTTGTTGAAGACCTATGCTCCGCAGGGATTTGAAAGGTAGAAGAAGAAGATAACTATATTTCCATAACCCTGCACAGTTTTGGGTGACGTTACAAAGAGAGATAATGAGCAAATAACAAACTTACTATCAACAGATAGACCAGACGCGTCACCGGGCTCGTCTTTCAGGTGCACTGTGGATTATCCGGATAACACATGGTGATTATTGACGTCATATATTTGCTTGCTAAACTGGATATCATACTAGTTGATTATTATACGAGTTTGTTGGAGTAAAATAATAGTTCCTTATAGTGACAGTAACCATAGTTGATCAATCACTCGACCGATAGATTCGTCTGTCTATCACCATCCAAATCTTCGTAAGCAAATACTAACAACACATTCACTCATCTCTCTGTTTACACATCCGTGCGGTTATCTGTCTATCTACCTATCTATTTTCCATCTAGTCACCCACACGTCGTCCGCCCATCTAGTTATTCATCCATCTATCCACCCACCTTTTTCACCAGCATATTCATTTATCCACTCATCTCTAAACATCTGTTTATCCACCTATCTATCTATCTATCTATCTATCTATCTATCTATCTATCTATCTATCTATCTATCTATCTATCTATCTATCTATCTATCTGTCTGTCTGTCTGTCTGTCTGTCTGTCTGTCTGTCTGTCCGTCCGTCCGTCCGTCCGTCCGTCCGTCCGTCCGTCCGTCCGTCCGTCCGTCCGTCCGTCCGTCCGTCCGTCCGTCTGTCTGTCTGTCTATCTATCTATCTATCTGTCCACCAACAAATCTATTAACCTATCCACCAACCTATCTATTAATCCATCTATTCACAAACAAATCTATTAACCTATCCACCAACCTATCTATTAATCCATCTATTCACAAACAAATCTATTAACCTATCCACCAACCTATCTATTAATCCATCTATTCACAAACAAATCTATTAACCTATCCACCAACCTATCTATTAATCCATCTATTCACAAACAAATCTATTAACCTATCCACCAACCTATCTATTATTTTATCCACCACGAATCTATTAATCTGTCCATCAACCTATCTATTTATCTATCCACCCACCAATATATGTATCTATCTGTCCACCAACCAACAAATGCGTCTATCTTTCCCCCCATCTATCTATTCATCCATGTATCCAGCAAACCAATCTATTCATCCATCTATCCACCCACCAGTCTTTTAATATATCCATCTATCCAACCGCTAATATATTCATCCATCTATCCAACCGCTAATATATTCATCCATCTATCCAACCGCTAATATATTCATCCATCTATCCAACCGCTAATATATTCATCCATCTATCCAACCGCTAATATATTCATCCATCTATCCAACCGCTAATATATTCATCCATTAATCTGTTCCTCTATCCACCCACACTTCTATCTACCAACTCAAATATCCACTCACTATCTATACATCCATCTATCCACCCACCAATCTTTCTACCCACCAATCTATCTACCCACCAATCTATCCACCCACCAATCTATCCACACCCACCAATCTTTCTACCCACCAATCTATCTACCCACCAATCTATCCACCCACCAATCTATCCACCCACCAATCTATCTACCCACCAATCTATCCACCCACCAATCTATCCACCCACCAATCTATCCACCCACCAATCTATCCACCCAACAATCTCTCCACCCACCAATCCAGCCACCCACCAATCTATCTACCCACCAATCTATCCACCCACCAATGTATCCACCAATCAATCTATCCACCCACTAATCTATCCACCCACCAATCTATCCACCCACCAATGTATCCACCAATCAATCTATCTACCCATCAATCTATCCACCCACCAATCTATCCACCCGCCAATCTACCCACCTATCCATCACTATATCCTTCCACTGATGCATCCATCCGCTCAATCCACCGACCCATTGTCTACATACAATAGTGAGATGTTGAACAAAAAAATGGAAGAAAGCTGAACAAATAAATGATTTAACTTGGGAGTAAAAAAAATGCAATGAAGCAGTTTTCGTGTAAATCATATTTCTTTCAAAATGGATATATTTGTGGGAAAAAAAACACAATATAATTTCTTCTAGTGCAATTATAAACGTGTTGTAAATAAAGAAACAGATAAGAAATACTTCAAAAATAATATAATTAGAACGTTGTTGTGAAAGTAAAAGCAATACTGTCTAAAATCAATTAATAAACATACAATTATGAATACTAAAGTAATATTCAATCAAAGAAAAACATACAATGAATCACAAGAAACATTATGCAATAACAGTAAAAGTAATAATAATAATAATCATAAATGCTAGGAAACAATACTTTTGTCTCAATCTAAAAGTAATATATAGAAACACTTAATGTAAACTAGTGCCATTATTTTGAAACTCTTGTAACATTTAAAAGTAATGCTCACAGTTACTGTAAAGTTCAAAATCATGCTCTTAACCATTACAAATCGTAAAGTTATTCAAAAGAACAGTTTATAACTTTGTAATTAGTTGGGCTTTTATTGTGCACAGAAACATTGAGTTCATGCAGGAAGCTTACATGCTGGGATTTGTTTAATGATCTCGTCTTTGATTTTCCCAAGACCGACAAAATTGCTTGCTATATAAGCATCAGTCGAGGTAGACGCAATCACTTCAAGCTGGGACGCATCTTTGAAACCCACTCCTACAGCGAAGATCTTGGTCCCATCATCTTTCAGATCTTGAGCTGCCTTCTCTATTATCGAAAGTTCAGTTTTTGAAATGGCGTCGGTCAAGACTATCACAACATTAGGAGCTTCCACTCTGTCCCCCGCCTTTACAGTCAGGACTCTGTTTTTAATCATGTTGAATCCGGCTGCTACATTTCCCACCTTGCCACGAGAAGCTGTGAGATTCTTGAATGCGTCTAGAAGATCGGATCTAGTTTTATATTTCTTTAAGTTAAATTGCAGTTGTGGTCGTTTTTTGTAGCTGACATAAGCGACTCTGACTTTGCCTGAGTCAATGTTGGCACTTTGGACGATATCTCGCAGAAATTGCTTGTAGTAGTTGTATTTCTGTTTATTGATGCTTTTTGACGTGTGCACTAAAAATACCAGGTCCAGTTTCTTAGAATCTGAAAATGTGAGAGGTTATTGGGAGCGGGGAATTGTTGGTTAGTACTATTTGGTTAGTGCTTCGTTGAAAGTACTCTGAACATGGATAGTGTTTTGTAAATGGTTAGTGTATTTCCATTTGTTAGTACTTTGTAAATGGTTAGTGTATTGCCATTTGTTAGTACTTTGTTAATGGTTAGTGTATTTCCATTTGTTAGTACTTTGTAAATGGTTAGTGTATTTCCATTTGTTAGTACTTTGTAAATGGTTAGTGTATTGCCATTTGTTAGTACTTTGTAAATGGTTAGTGTATTGCCATTTGTTAGTACTTTGTTAATGGTTAGTGTATTGCCATTTGTTAGTACTTTGTTAATGGTTAGTGTAATGTTAATATTAGGAAGAAACAAACATCACTTTTGGCCATGCAATGAGAAGGGGACAGCTGGAATACCATGTGACAACTGGGACAATTGAGGGAGAAAGAAATGGAGAGAAGCAAAGAGAAAAAATACCAGACAGCTTAAGAGAATGGCCTGGCAGAAGGTCAACAACAGAAATGATAAATTACTATCGAGATCGAAAGCTGTGGGGAGACATGATCACCTACGCCAGCAGGCTTGGTACTTAATGATGATTGTCATTTGTTAGTACTTTTTAAATGGTTAGTGTATTATTAGTACTCATAGTTTAATACTCAGTAAATGAACAGAAGGGCTGTCTTATCAGTAATCAGAACATTGTCAATATATAATATCGTGTAAACGATTCAGCTCCCTATGGAGCACAGATCTTCCACAAACACAGTCAAGTTAGGGTGTTTGCCACCATGTATTTCTCATCCTTTTTATCTTATTTTTGTTTCCATTTGTCTCTTACAAGTATACTTTAACCTTCTTATTTGTTCCTTCTCTGAGTTAGTGATTAGTTCTTTGATAATATTCAATAATTGAGAGTTGGTTCACTACAACACTGATAATTTCACGTTAGAGTGGATAGTCAACCATAGTTAACCGTTCTAGGAAATAAAAGGAGGAAGGGGGGAGAATAGGAAAAGAAGTGAGGATGCAACGGTGATTATATATATAAATATATATATATATATATATATATATATATATATATATATATATATATATATATATATATATTGGGTCCGACAGAAAAATAAAAAAAATAAATAGGTTATCAGATGTTCAAAATATGACGTTCTATAGAACGTAGTTAATGACAAAGGATTAGTGGGGAAGAGCAGAATTAGGTATTGGCATAAATAGACAAGTAGAAAAGACATCAGACAAAAGAGCTAGTCAACAGCCTTTACGAGACTACACTAGAAAAGATATAGCTTTTATGAGGCTACGCGAGATAAACGATCATTTTTACAGGACTACACACGATAATGGTTAATATGTCTTCATGAATTCTAACACCCCCCCCCCCCACCCCTCAGAAGGAAAAAAAAAGGCTGTATACGTTATCAGGCTACACCAGATGCTCTACATACTTTATGGGACTATAAAAATAGCTCATGTTATAAAACGAAATAAAATAAAGGTTCTCTCCAAACCTAAATGGGGGAATATGGAGTTATGTGAATATACTTTTCCAGGACCATGGCACATTTTTGGGTGATTTTGTCATTATCACGCCAGGTCGGCATTACTTCCCAGATGAAAAATGTCTAGTATCCTTTATTAGAGGCCTCGAGAACAAATGCGCCACTTCGACGGGGGGGTCGAACCCGAACGCCTCTGATCAGGAAACGATCACATTAACCACTCACCCACCGAGAATATGCCATATATTATAATTATATATATATAGGGAGCCGCGATAGCTCAGTGGTTAGTGAACTGGTCTACAAAGGACAAGATGTAGGGTTCGATCCCAACCGACGGCTTCCGATTCACCCAGCCTTTAATGGGTACCGGATTTTTCTGGTAAAGTAAAGCGGTACAGGCGTAATACCGACCACATTACCTTAAAATTCATGTCCCGAGGGTCTGTAAAAGTTATGGTCACTAACACCATATTCCCTATACGCCGCTTGGCGTGACAGGGGTACTTTACGTACTTTATATATATATATATAATATTAAATAATATTACTAAAATTATTACTCATCATCGTCATCATCGAATGCCGTCTCCGCATCGAAGGTTGGCTACAATGGAGCGCCATTCGGCTCTGTCTTTTGATATGATAGTGCAGGTTGTCATAGGCTGACTTGCAGTAACTTCCATGCTACTCGCCCATGTTAGTCTTGATCTGCCTCTGCCTCTTACATTGTATTTTCCCTTCTAAGATTATTTTTAGCAGGCTGCTGTGTCTTTTAACATGCCCCCAAAATATCGTATGTCTTATTTGAATTGTGTTTAGTAGTTCTCTTTTTATTTTTAGCTGTTTCAAGACTTCATCGTTTGTTTTCTTTTCTTTAATCTATTTCTTCCTATTCTCTATAAATCCACATTTCAAAGGCTTCAATGTATTATATCAAAAGCTTTGGTATATTCTATGAAGCAGGCATATATTGGTTTGTTTACTTCAGTGCAATTTTCTACTAACGATTTCATGCAGAATATGGCTTCTTCTGTACCACTGTTTTATCCTAAATCAAAATATCTTGTTTTTCTAATTCCATATTCATTTTATTATGAATCCTTCCTTGTATAACCTTTAGCAAGATTTTTGTTACCTGGCTCATTAGGCTTTTTGTTTTAAAATCACTTCATTCAACTGCACCATTCTGTTAAGGCAATGCAATGAAAATTGATGTTTTTAGTTCATTTGATATATATCCTATATGGTATATGTCATTGCATATGTCTGTGATTACTTCAGTACCAAAACTTCTAGCACCTTTATAATCTCTATCTGTATGTTGTGAGGTCAAGCAGCCTTTCCCTGTTTCATTGTCTGTATAGCTGTTTCCACTTCAGATTTTAAGATTGTATAGCCTGGTGTACATTTTATAACTGGTTTCATGTCCCTTTCGTCATCAAATAATAATTTTATATATTCCTGCCATCTATTGATTATATCTTTGTTGTCTGTTGACATTTTTTCCTTTTTTATTTGCAATACATCCGCTTTATGTGGCTTTTAAAATTGTTTACTAGTAATTCTCTTTATTTATGTGTGCATCCCCCTTAAATCTTATTGATTTTCCATTGTTTCGATTTCTAGACATCTTTGGCTGACCCAGTCTTCTTTTGCTTTTTTGCATATTGTGCGTATTTCATTATTTATATTGTTGTATTGAGTAGTTTTCTTCACTTGTCTTCTTCATTACATTTTTTCCAAGACGGCGTTAGTAATTCATTTATCCATTTTTGTGTTTTTTTTATTTTCTTCTTTGTGTCTTTATCGCAAGTTTCTTGTATGTTTTTTTCTTTATGTATTACCATTTGGTTGTAACTTTTTCTTCAGGAATTTCTCTTCTTTACAGCTCAATCCCCTCTTCTAGCAACTTCTGAGATGTGTTCTTTACTTGTATTGTATAATATCATTAACATTTTTTACAATTTAAAGCTGTTCTGTGTGGTGGTATTGTTGATGAATTAGACTTTTGCTTGTTTCTCTTTAGTTAGACTTTCATCTTAATCATTACAGGATTGTGATCTGAGTTAATACCTGCTCCTTGATAGGTTTTGGCTTTCTTGACGCTGTTACGGATCATATCTGTTATCATTATGTAGTAAGGAAACGGTCAAATAATGGTAGTGCTGCGGTAAAGCTAGTAGCAGAGCAAGTATTGCGGTGTAACTTACACTACTAGAAGTTACGGTTACAGCTTCACAAAATAGTAACAGAACAGTCTATTTGATCCCTCTCCTTATCTCCAGGGCTTTTTCTTGTGTATAATAGCATTACTAGGGCTCGGATTTTTAGAACCCTAAGAAGTCTAACATGACCTAAAAATGTATAACATGACCTAAAATGTCTAACATGACCTAAGAATGTCTAACATGACCTAAAAATGATATAAAATATGTTTGCATTGACGGCCTAAAAATATGCAAAATATCACCTAGAAATGAAAATGAGACCGAAATATGACATCAGTGAATTATGTTTTTGCTATTAAAATGACTTTACATTATTCGCTAAGGAATCTGCATCTTTTGCGTCAGTCTCAGCTTTCATGTCCTCGTTTTGTCGATGAGCAATTTCTGAGGCGGGACATCTCTCTGACTTTAACTCTGTTTTCAATTCCTGGCCACGTTTATTCTCCCTCAGTGTCTACAATTACTTTCAAAGAAAAGGAGTGTCAGACTGCGTTGTCTCCACTTCGAACAGTGAAGCCGCTTGTGATAGCATTCCTTTTTAAAGTCTCACTTTGGAACAAAGTTTCTATGCCAGTTCTGTCACTCCTGTACGCTGCTGCTCGGTGCGGTGTTTTGACCAAAGGTCTTTTCTATTTGGGCATGAAACATTTATCCTGACATACATTAAATCAACTAAAAGTTTTTTTAAAATTTTAAATATAAATATTTAATATGAATTACGTTGTTGAGTAACACATTGCAATTATCCAGCTAAGATTACGTGCTTTTTAGCAAACAAATTATAAAGCCAAATTATTGCCGCTTAATAAAGGACCATCAAAATGATAGTTGTATTCTACCTAAAATGACGATATTACCAATATATGACCAAATGATGACCATATAACACAAAAAATATGCATTGATGCCACCAATTTGATCAAAATATAACCTAAACAAATTACGGTCAAAATATGCATTAATATGAGCAATTAGAACAGTGTCAGAATGTTCAGGAATCTGTGGAACATGTTGACATTAACTTGGATTCCAAAAATACATGTCCTGAAAAAAATGACATGTCATAAAAATATGAACCCTAATTATTACAATAACTATTTTTGTCTACTACTGCTCTTATCACTATTGCTACTAAGCTACTACTAAAACATCTACTACTATTACACCTATTTCTATTACTGCTGCTACAATATCCAACTACTTGTAGGTAATTCTAATGCTACTCTTCTTGGTAACACGATTCTATTAATGCATATAAAAAGCTGCTTCAAGTTCTTTTGCTGATGCATAGTTTCCTGTACTCAGCAGATTGTACAGAAAGATTCCCTATGCTCAGCAGAATGCACAGAAAGCTGAATCGCCTGAAATAATTTTTCTGTCTTGTGGGGTCTGAATTCAGTTCTCAACTTTCTGCCCATTTCTCATGTTTGAGCGACATGTTTCACGGTAGATCGTGTAGGGCAGTACTTATTGTGTTTTATTTGAAGATAAGCGGGAATACAGCAAAGAAAGAAAGACAATAAATGTACAGGTGTAATAACAATCACATAATGATGAATATGGTGAGCATGCCTTACCAGCACTGTCAGCAGCCATCAGATCCACTGAAATAAATATTCGAAAAGAAAATAATAAAAGTACCTAAGATAAAAATGTATATTTGTTCTGCTACTTGCAAATTGCACTCGCGTTAGTGCTTGTTAATTTTTATGTCGGTTAATTTCTTTGTCTGCTAAATTACATCTCGAAATTTGAAGAAAATATTGATTAATGTTGATTATATGTAACTGGTTCATTCTTTCATGTACTATTTTTGTTAATATATCTAATAATTGTATGTTGATTTATTTATATGATTGCTAAATCTTATGTTCATTGTATTGTTCGTGTATTTTGTCTTCAAGCGTATGCTTATATACTTGAATGGAAAACAATTATCCGCGAAGGTATTAAACTGACAAAAAGAATAATTGGACTTAAAGACATTTCGATAATCATTCACACACTTGCTCATCTAAACTTTATACAATGAAACAAAATAAAATATTACTTTATTTTCAAGATAAATTAAAAATGAAACAGTTTTTTATTCCCATTACAACAATAAACAAAATAGACGTGTCAACAAATTGTCTGCTCTCGCAATTCTATGTCATGGTGGCACAGCAACAATAACAAAAATACATTGCTAAATGACAATGTATACTACCCACATCGGTTTGTCACCGATACTTTAGTTAATCTGTTTATTTGTGGTTTTGTCCGTAAATATAAAATGCGCATACATCTTTTATTATACATCTACAGTAGTTAGATGTAGTTCTATTTTACAACTTGAAAACTGTTGTGGCAACAAATTGGAAATTGCAACCTCAGAAACTTGAATTTGCTTTTCTTTTTTTAATTACAAACATTATTCTACTAAAATGTCATTGACATTAATGCTGACTTTAGATACACGTTTTAGGTTTTGTGTTCGGTGTCACAAATTGAAAGCACTTCCATGAAATCACAATTTTAGTGATAATAGGAATGTACTAGACCCAGGCTGTCTACACCCAAGAATGTTGCTGTAATGTTGGTAGAAGGAGAAGATCTGTCGACAACAGTCGATACTGTGTGTTTGGTAGAAGGGGAAGATCTGTCTACAATAGTCGATACTGTGTGTTTGGTAGAAGGGGAAGATCTGTCGACAACAGTCGATACTGTGTGTTTGTTAGAAGGAGAAGATTTGTCGACAACAGTCGATACTGTGTGTTTGATAGAAGGAGAAGATTTGTCGACAACAGTCGATACTGTGTGTTTGTTAGAAGGAGAAGATCTGTCGACAACAGTCGATACTGTGTGTTTAGTAGAAGGAGAAGATCTGTCGACAACAGTCGATACTGTGTGTTTAGTAGAAGGAGAAGATTTGTCGACAACAGTCGATACTGTGTGTTTGGTAGAAGGAGAAGATCTGTCGACAACAGTCGATACTGTGTGTTTAGTAGAAGGAGAAGATTTGTCGACAACAGTCGATACTGTGTGTTTAGTAGAAGGAGAAGATTTGTCGACAACAGTCGATACTGTGTGTTTAGTAGAAGGAGAAGATCTGTCGACAACAGTCGATACTGTGTGTTTGATAGAAGGAGAAGATTTGTCGACAACAGTCGATATTGTGTGTTTGATAGAAGGAGAAGATTTGTCGACAACAGTCGATATTGTGTGTTTAGTAGAAGGAGAAGATTTGTCGACAACAGTCGATACTGTGTGTTTGATAGAAGGAGAAGATTTGTCGACAACAGTCGATATTGTGTGTTTAGTAGAAGGAGAAGATTTGTCGACAACAGTCGATATTGTGTGTTTAGTAGAAGGAGAAGATTTGTCGACAACAGTCGATATTGTGTGTTTAGTAGAAAGAGAATATTTGTCTACACCAGTCGATGTTGTGTGTTTGGTAGAAGGAGATTTGTCTACACCAGTCGATATTGTGTGTTTGGTAGAAGGAGATTTGTCTACACCAGTCGATATTGTGTGTTTAGTAGAAGGAGAAGATTTGTCTACACCAGTCGATACTGTGTTTTTGGTAGAAGGAGAAGATTTGTCTAAAAATCAGTCGATACTGTGTGTTTGGTAGAAGGAGATTATTTGTCTATACCAATCGATATTGTGTGTTTGGTAGAAGGAGAAGATCTGTCTACAACAGTCGATATTGTGTGTTTGGTAGAAGGAGAAGATCTGTCTACAACAGTCGATATTGTGTGTTTAGTAGAAGGAGAATATTTGTCTACACCAGTCGATATTGTGTGTTTGGTAGAAGGAGAAGATTTGTCTATACCAGTCGATATTGTGTGTTTGGTAGAAGGAGAATATTTGTCTACACCAGTCGATATTGTGTGTTTGGTAGAAGGAGAATATTTGTCTACACCAGTCGATATTGTGTGTTTGGTAGAAGGAGAATATTTGTCTACACCAGTCGATATTGTGTGTTTGGTAGAAGGAGAAGATTTGTCTATACCAGTCGATATTGTGTGTTTGGTAGAAGGAGAATATTTGTCTATACCAGTCGATATTGTGTGTTTGGTAGAAGGAGAATATTTGTCTATACCAGTCGATATTGTGTGTTTGGTAGAAGGAGAAGATTTGTCTACACCAGTCGATACTGTAGTCAACTATGAGTAGGTCACAACTTTAACGCCAGTAGTCAACTATGAGTAGGTCACAACTTTAACGCCAGAAGTCAACTATGAGTAGGTCACAACTTTAACGCCAGTAGTCAACTATGAGTAGGTCACAACTTTAACGCCAGTAGTCAACTATGAGTAGGTCACAACTTTAACGCCAGTAGTCAACTATGAGTACGTCACAACTTTAACGCCAGTAGTCAACTATGAGTAGGTCACAACTTTAACGCCAGTAGTCACAACTCATGTTCTTCCGGGTGTTTCTGACCCTAGTGAGCAATGAAACGAAACAATTTTGGAACCATTCCTTGCAGCAAACATAACCAGGACCACATCTGAGTCAGCTATCTCGTGAGATCATAACTTAGCCACTCAACATTATTTATCTTCACAAACAGACGGTCTGGCTCAAGGAACACAACGGGGGGTCTAGTACATATACAGCTTCTTGTTCTTTTTTTTTCCATTTTTTATTTCCTTCATCAATTGCCTTTCGACGTGTTTTTAAAAGGGGGGGGGGGGTGGATTTTGTTTCTTGCAGTCCTTATACAGAATCATATAATTGAAATAATGATCACTGGTTCAAGATAGAAGCCGTATATACTCAAGGGAGAACATATTTCGTTTACATAGTTAGCTTTCTAAACAGTTGCGTACATTATCTCCCATTTCATTTCTTGCAAGTATTTCTTTTTTCAAATTGTTTTTTTACAAAGTTGTTTACACTATCTAGTTAATGTCTACATAGTTGTTCCCATAATCTCTTATTTAATATCTCCATAGTTGTTCACATAATCTCTTATTTAATATCTGCATAGTTGTTCACATAATCTCTTATTTAATATCTACATAGTTGTTCACATAATCTCTTATTTAATATCTGCATAGTTGTTCACATAATCTCTTATTTAATATCTACATAATTGTTCACATAATCTCTTAATTAATATCTGCATAGTTGTTCACATAATTTGCTGATTAATTTCTACATAATGCTATTTATTTTTATTTCCGATGTAATTTCTGTATAGATATATTCGTTTCATTATAGCTTTTTTATTGTTTTTGTTTATTCGCTGCCTTTATTTTGCTCATTTTCTTCAACATATCCAGAGCATAAGTGGAATAGACAAGAGAAGACGGGTTACTTCATTGTATCGTTGTTGTTTCCACATATCGGTCTCAGTGGCAGTCTTGTAATCACGAACTTTTTGTTCAAACATTTCCGACTTGTTGCAGGAGCTACTGAGTTAAGTGCTCAGTGCCCACCGTGAGCTGTGTGTCTCATCCGCTTTGATCGTGTTTCGATATTCTAATTGTTTACGATGAATGATGATATCGTATGACAAGGAACAGCCTTGTTTACTTTCTGTGCGGTTTTGCGTTTTGTCTTTTGGCGTGTGCTGATACTACTATGTTGGGTATTACAGTTACCTTTCTTTGTTTGGGAGATGAGTTAGTAATGGTAAAAGAAAGAAGACCAAGAGAATCGCTAGACAGAACAATTACTAAGGAAAGCTGAACAATGAGACTAAGGAACAAGCAAGAACTGCTAGAATTGCTGCCAGCAACTCGTCAATCGTGGAGAGATATGACTTCCGCCCTATTTGCAGTCGTCTGCCCGAGAGGAAAAGAATGATGATGATACCGAAGACGGATGAGTCGGGTTGTAAGACTCGGATGTGCAGTTTGTGGTAAACTAAAGATGTAACGCATCAAGGCCCACTTAACGGATGAACGCTTCAGAAGAAGACAGCACACCAGGCAAACCTATAGGTACCCTGTCACATATAATACGTTATGTGTTCTCCCAGATCTTTCCATTGGCTCGCTGGTAGTGCATATATCTCGCTAAAAACAGATTGCCGTTCTGACATGTTGGACACCGCATTCCATGTTTTGCAACGCCCTTCTATGGACAAACTTTTAAAATACGTAGTCGTCTGTTGAACATATGGGGAAAAAGTGACCACATACACACATCAACATAATCCTGACATAGTGCAAACTTACGTGCTGACAACTCCTCATCCATCATCAAGTCATCACCTGGGGAACATACAAATCTCGTTTACTTTTGAGTAAATCAACGTCTCTTCAAAAATTACTTATTTTGTAAATAAATAAAACACAATTACTTGTATTTTTTTTGCTGTTGACGTTTAAGTCAACACCCTTTCTAAATCACATGTAAGAAAGATCAATACATGTGAGATGCGAAGCTTGAGAAAAGTAACAAACAACACAAGAAGAGACAGAATGCCAAATGACACCATAAGAAAAATGGTAGGAACTAAACCCTGCCAAGAATATATAGAACAACAACAACTTAAATAGTTTGGCCACCTGGTCAGAATGAATCCTCATCAATCACCATCAAGGGCGCTCTTCTCGAGAATGCATGAAAAAAGACCAAGAGGAAGACCCAGAAGAAGATGGATAGATGCAGTGACAGAGACATGTAACAACAAAGGAAAATCACTAATTCAGACATTTCGAGCAGCTCAAGAACGACAAATGATATAACCACAACACCTTTTAGGTATCAGTGAGAAAGAGAAAAAGAAAGAAAAATAAAAATATGTTTAAGTTGTTCTCTGATGCTCATTAAATCCATCAACCCGACATGTAGATTTCTCTCAATGACTTGATTCTACTCTAGCAGACAAACATTGACCGATCTATGCCAGAACAGAGATACACACAAAACGACTTCTGTTAAGATCGTTGTGTTAATGCTAAACAATGGCATAGACTGCAATACGACAAAGAGAAAGATGCATGAAAGTAGATGTGCTAGAACATTAATAAATGTAGCCATAATTAAATGTAGGCTTTCCATTCCATTAACATCAATCTCGCAACCTCTCTCTCTTCATCTTCTCTGTCTCTCAATCAACTCTTATTTCTTATATCTCTACCTCTATTTAATCAACTCTTATATCTCCACCTCTATTTAATCAACTCTTATATCTCCACCTCTATTTAATCAACTCTTATTTCTTACATCTCTACCTCTATTTAATCAACTCTTATTTCTTATATCTCCACCTCTGTTTAATCAACTCTTATTTCTTATATCTCCACCTCTGTTTAATCAACTCTTATTTCTTATATCTCCACCTCTGTTTAATCAACTCTTATTTCTTATATCTCCACCTCTATTTAATCAACTCTTATTTCTTATATCTCCACCTCTATTTAATCAACTTTTATTTCTTATATCTCCACCTCTATTTAATCAACTCTTATTTCTTATATCTCCACCTCTATTTAATCAACTCTTATTTCTTGTATCTCCACCTCTATTTAATCAACTCTTATTTCTTATATCCCCACCTCTATTTAATCAACTTTTATTTCTTATATCTCCACCTCTATTTAATCAACTTTTATTTCTTATATCTCCACCTCTATTTAATCAACTTTTATTTCTTATATCTCCACCTCTATTTAATCAACTTTTATTTCTTATATCTCTACCTCTATTTAATCAACTTTTATTTCCCATATCACCCTCTCTCTCTCTCTCTCTCTGTCTCTCTCTCTCTCTCTATTTATTTACACACAGTTTTTCTCTTTACCTCCTTATCATTGTATACCTTTAATACTTCACCCTTTTCCAATTTTCTTACTCTCTAATGAACCTCTTCTCTCTCTCTCTCACTCTCTCACTCTCTCATCACTACATATTACTCGTTTCCACCCTCTCCTATACCTTCTCTCCCTCCCCCGTACTTTCTATTTTATTCATTGAATTAGCTTCAATGCAGTAAGGACATCCTATATCCGCTCCACCGACCGTCCCAGCTTGAAAAGTATGCAGGCTGATTTTTCCTATAAGGTATTGATTGTAGATACATCTGCTTTTTCCATGAAGCACTGCGGATCGACCAGCTCCCTTTTCCACCTTTAGATTCATCAGTCTTTCAAAGTATATATCATTGTCCCATCCTTTCTCCGCCTCTTCTCTTAAGGAATGAAGAACAAACTTGGCGATGTTCTCCTGGTCCAGAGTAAGGCCACACTCAGTGCCAGCGAACGTGTCAGCTATTTCATTACCGTGTACACCAGCATGGCCTGGACAGTACACCCAGGTTAACGCTCTCACTTCAGAGCCATCAATGAGCTACATCCACTCCTGCCGCAGACACCGTCTCCGTAGCATACTTTGCGAATCAGTCATCACCAAGGCTGCGTGATCCACGTTCTGTGTAACCAACCACGTTATCGCTGATGTTGCACCTATCTCCATTCTCATGCTGGACACCATAATGCCTCACTTGCCAGCTTCCATAGCCACTACTTTTATCATGTCGATATGCCACAAAACCCCATCCACTGCGCTCACCGCGAGGCACAGAACCATTTCGTGGTAGATGATGGAATCATGAGGTGAGGACAGTTTTTCCTTGGTTTCCCTTATTACGACCTCGGTAGCTCCGTAGATCTAGTTGCGGCATTCCCTGCCGAGCATTCCCATATCTTCCCTTATTCACATCTCTTTCTATTCTCTCTCTCTCATAATTCCTGCTTCTCTCTATTACTTCCTCGTTGTCTACAGTCACGTCCCTTTCTATCTCCTCTTTCACATCCCTGCTTATCTCTATTACTTTTTCACTGTCTACGGTCACGTCTCTTTCTGTCTCCTCTTTCACATCCCTGCTTATCTCTATTACTTTTTCACTGTCTGCGGTCACGTCTCTTTCTGTCTCCTCTCTCATAATCCCTGCTTATCTCTATTACTTTTTCACTGTCTACGGTCACGTCTCTTTCTGTCTCCTCTTTCACATCCCTGCTTATCTCTATTACTTTTTCACTGTCTACGGTCACGTCTCTTTCTGTCTCCTCTCTTATAATCCCTGCTTCTCTCTAACATTTCATGTCTTCATCCCATCTCTGTTACCTCTCTTCTACCATTTCCCTCACTGTTTTTATTCGTCTCTTGCTCTTCTGTTATGTCCGTCCTGTTCCCTCTTCTGTCTTTCTATCCTTTTCTTCCCTTATTCAGACTAAACTTCCTGACTTATTCTCTTGTAATCATCATCATTTAAGATCAGAAATGAAGAACTGAGAAAAAAAACTAGGAATAGCCCCCACCTTAGAATATATAAAGAAACAACAGATCAAATGGTATGACAACGTGACAAGGCAGAAAGATCAAAACACAACACAACGAGCCTTCAACAAACGTTGTGAGAACACCAGACCCAAGGGTCAACCACGAAAAAGATGGACGTGGAATATTAGAAGCACAAGGAAACAAAACAGCAGCAGAGGCGGACAGAAGAGCAAAAGACCGTAAATTATATCTCCCCTCGACGCTGAAAGGCAGATGAGGAAGGAAAGAAGAAGAATCATCAACCTTTTCATCTAACCACTATCTCCCAAAGCCTCTCTTTCTCACGTGCACGCTGTCTTTTCTTTCTTCATTTCTTCTATGTCTCCTACTATTTCATCGTTCTTACCCTCTCTCTCTCTCTCTATCTCATCTGTTTGATAATTATCTTTCTTTCTTTCCATCTTCTTTCTCATACTGTTCACCCTTCTATTTCTTCATTTCCCATGTTTTAATCATTTCACAATTCTATCCTTTCTCTCAACATTTCCCATGTTTTAATCATTTCACAATTCTATCCTTTCTCTCAACATTTCCCTTGTTTTACTCATCTCATAATTTTATCCAAACTTGCTATCACCATTTCTTATGTTTTAATCATCTCATGATTCTATCCTTTCTCTCAACATTTTCCTTGTTTTTTTTTCATCTCACAATTCTATCCTTTCTCTCACCATTTCCCATGGTTTACTCATCTCATAATTTTATCCTAACTTTCTCTCAACATTTCCCATGGTTTACTCATCTCATAATTTTATCTTAACTTTCTCTCAACATTTCCAATGGTTTACTCATCTCATAATTTTATCCTAACTTTCTCTCAACATTTCCCATGGTTTACTCATCTCATAATTTTATCCTAACTTTCTCTCACCATTTCCCATGGTTTACTCATCTCATAATTTTATCCTAACTTTCTCTCACCATTTCCCATGGTTTACTCATCTCATAATTTTATCCTAACTTTCTCTCACCGTTTCCCATGGTTTACTCTTATCATAATTTTATCCTAACTTACTCTCACCATTTCCCATGGTTTACTCATCTCATAATTTTATCCTAACTTTCTCTCACCATTTCCCATGGTTTACTCATCTCATAATTTTATCCTAACTTACTCTCACCATTTCCCATGGTTTACTCATCTTATAATTTTATCCTAACTTTCTCTCACCATTTCCCATGGTTTACTCATCTCATAATTTTATCCTAACTTTCTCTCACCATTTCCCATGGTTTACTCATCTCATAATTTTATCCTAACTTTCTCTCACCGTTTCCCATGGTTTACTCTTATCATAATTTTATCCTAACTTACTCTCACCATTTCCCATGGTTTACTCATCTCATAATTTTATCCTAACTTTCTCTCACCATTTCCCATGGTTTACTCATCTCATAATTTTATCCTAACTTACTCTCACCATTTCCCATGGTTTACTCATCTTATAATTTTATCCTAACTTTCTCTCACCATTTCCCATGGTTTACTCATCTCATAATTTTATCCTAACTTTCTCTCACCATTTCCCATGTTTTACTCATATCATAATTTTATCCTAACTTACTCTCACCATTTCCCATGGTTTACTCATCTCATAATTTTATCCTAACTTACTCTCACCATTTCCCATGGTTTACTCATCTCATAATTCTACCCTAACTTTCTCTGTTAATTTCCCGTGTTTGTGCTTCTCTCTCGTCTTTCGTAACCATCTACTCCATCGTTTTCCCCCAGCTTCCGTTTGTTTTTCCTTTACCCACTTGTCTACATCCATACGCATCCTTCATGTCTCTTCCCTACTCATTATATATGCAGTTGAATCTGTCTCATCATCATCATCATCGAGTGCCATCTCCCCAACGAAGGTTGGCTACCATGGAGCGTCATTCTGCTCTGTCTCTTGCTTGGATAGTGCAAGTTGTCATAGGCTGACTTGTCCATCTTTTGATGTTACTCGTCCATGTTAGTCTTGGTCTGCCCCTGCCTCTTTTACCTTGTATTTTCCCCTCCAAGATTACTTTTAGTAGGCTGTTGTGTCTTTTAACATGGCCCCAACATTTTTTTTGTCTTGTTTGAATTGTATTTAGTAGTTCTTTTTTCAATTTAATTTTTGTTTTAAGACTTCATCATTTGTTTTCTTTTCTTTCCATCCAGTTCTACCTATTCTTCTATATATCCACATTTCAAAGGCTTCAATTTTTTGTTCTGTTTTTTTTTTCTGGTCTAATGTCCATGTTTCTGCACCATACAGGAATATTGAGAAGATATAATATTTTGCTATTTTACGTTTTAGCTCTGCTTTTACTTGTTTTGATGTTAGTATATTTCTCGTGAGATTAAAATTACTTTTTGCCATACCTATTCTTTTGTTTATTTCAGTTGTACATTTTCCATCACTGGTTATAGTATGTCCAAGGTAGTTGTAGTTCTGAACTGACTCCAGGTCTATTCCTTCAATTTTGATATCTGTTTGTGGTTTTTGAGTATTTTCTTTCTTTATAATCATAGTTTTAGTCTTTTTGATATTCATATCTAGTCCATATTTTTTGCTTGTCATGTTTATTACATTAAGTAATTGTTGTAGATCGTTAGGATTTTCTGCTAGTAGTACAGTATCGTCAGCATATCTTAGGTTATTGATTATCTTTCCATTAATGTACAGGCCTGGCATCTCTGTGATGTTTTTAAAGATTTGCTCAGTGTATAGATTGAACAAGCTTGGTGATAGAATGCATGAGGAAAAATTAAAAAATAAAAAAAGGTATGTAAGAAGCTTTACATGACAAGTGGACGACACAGACTAAACAACGTTTCGGCTCAATAGGCCTTCATCAGGAACAAACAATAAAAACACACACACACAAATTAATAACGAAACAACCAAAACAAAAACAATCGAAATGTGTTAAAGAAAACAACAACAAAAAGTAAAACTATCCTGTCAAATCCAAAATAAAATCGTAACCAAGTGCGGCTGTCGTGAACGTCGAAAATCGTGCGAAAAAGTGCGTAAATGTAAACAGAACCAGATGAGTAAACACAGGGGTCAGTGTGCAAACACAAAGGAGAAAGAATCGAATAGTAGTCTGACAGGTGTAAACAGACGCTAAGAGTGAGATGTCTGAGAGTGGGGTACAGTAAAAATAAATGAGGGTAAGAAGCACAGAAAAAAAATTTTTTATAGAGGAGAAAACCGAAGTGTCTCATAAGGGACTAGAGGAGAAGAACTATAAAAAGTATGGCATAGTAAGTAGACCAAAGAACCCAAATATGTGTAGTAGAGAAGGCTATGCAAAAGGGAAGGAGCAAGCAAAAAGAAACTATGCGTATGAGTGTGATACATTCATACCTCTCGGGGTCAGCGAACCATACTGGACTATAAGGCGATTTTCCAAAGTATAGCGGCTGCGGTCGCCAGAGTGACAAAGGACAATACCAGTGACACGGATGTCGTCTTTGCCCTTGTGATCAGGGGAGTTGAAGTGGGAAGATACCGGAGTACCAGTATTTTGTTGGACATCACGTAGATGTTCACAAAATCTTTCCGCTAATCTTCTTCCAGACTCACCAATATAGGTCATATGGCATCGTTGGCATATGATGGCATAAATGATGTTGCGGGACACACATGTGAAGCTATGCTTGATCTCGAACCGTCCATTAGGGAACAAAACCGAGTCAGCAGGGAGCACATAGGCACAGGTAATACAGTTTCGACCACAAGGGGCCGTACCGAAGTGTTGAGGGTGGGAGCAAGGGAGATGGCTCCTAACCAAAATATCTCTCAAATTCCTGTCGCGCTTAAAGGCGATCATCGGGGGATCACTAAAAAGTAGACGGGTAGTGGGATCAGAGAGGAGAATGGAACGGTAGCGGTTGAGTATCCTCACAGCAGCTAAGTTGTGGGGATGATATGTGAGGGTGAGTATAGTTCTCTCAGAAGGGGGGCGGTTGGAAGGGGTGAGTGCCTCGGGACGGGAGATAAGGAGGACCCGCTGGAGGGCAGACTGGAGGATCGAGTCTGGATAAAGCCGGCGGCTGAAGAAACCTAACATGAGGTGAGCCTGTAGGAGGAAATCTTGGTCATCCTGGCAGATGCGACGGAGACGCAATAACTGAGAGAACGGAATAGAATCACGACAAGAAGGTGAATGGGACGGTTCGAGATCAAGCATAGCTTCACATGTGTGTCCCGCAACATCATTTATGCCATCATATGCCAACGATGCTATATGACCTATATTGGTGAGTCTGGAAGAAGATTAGCGGAAAGATTTTGTGAACATCTACGTGATGTCCAACAAAATACTGGTACTCCGGTATCTTCCCACTTCAACTCCCCTGATCACAAGGGCAAAGACGACATCCGTGTCACTGGTATTGTCCTTTGTCACTCTGGCGACCGCAGCCGCTATACTTTGGAAAATCGCCTTATAGTCCAGTATGGTTCGCTGACCCCGAGAGGTATGAATGTATCACACTCATACGCATAGTTTCTTTTTGCTTGCTCCTTCCCTTTTGCATAGCCTTCTCTACTACACATATTTGGGTTCTTTGGTCTACTTACTATGCCATACTTTTTATAGTTCTTCTCCTCTAGTCCCTTATGAGACACTTCGGTTTTCTCCTCTATAAAAATTTTTTTTCTGTGCTTCTTACCCCTCATTTATTTTTACTGTACCCCACTCTCAGACATCTCACTCTTAGCGTCTGTTTACACCTGTCAGACTACTATTCGATTCTTTCTCCTTTGTGTTTGCACACTGACCCCTGTGTTTACTCATCTGGTTCTGTTTACATTTACGCACTTTTTCGCACGATTTTCGACGTTCACGACAGCCGCACTTGGTTACGATTTTATTTTGGATTTGACAGGATAGTTTTACTTTTTGTTGTTGTTTTCTTTAACACATTTCGATTGTTTTTGTTTTGGTTGTTTCGTTATTAATTTGTGTGTGTGTGTTTTTATTGTTTGTTCCTGATGAAGGCCTATTGAGCCGAAACGTTGTTTAGTCTGTGTCGTCCACTTGTCATGTAAAGCTTCTTACATACCTTTTTTTATTTTTTAATTTTTCCTCATATTCAGCTTTACTGCAGCTTCGCATTTTTATGCCTTAACCCTTTACTAGTACAATACAGCTGCTACTTAATGTTTGTATTTCGTCCTTAGTGTTTACTTTAGTATTTATATCTTAGTTTTATCCTTTTACTTGACTGCCATTTTGATCATCCTTTAGTTTTTGTACGTTTGCCACCTATTACGTTGTTATCATTGTTGTGATCACCATCATCACTCATACCTTATTTTAGTTTTAGTTCTTTTTTGCCTGTGTTAGCTTAGTCCTTTCACTTGTTCCTTTCTCTGACAGCATGCCCACACTTAAACAGTTTTCGAACTCCATACGCCGAGGTACTCTTTTAGCCTTCCAGTATTTACCTACAGACATCTCTTCTATATCCACTGAACTCGCCTTTACTACTTATAAGCTTACCAGATTTAGTTGCCACGTTAATTTCCTCCAAAATTGTATACGATTTAAGATTCTCCCTTTTGGGTTCCGGTCTAAATTCACCCCCTTTGTCCACCAGCCCAACCTTAGTGAAATTAGGCGATTTGATAGTATTGAAAGACGCCTTGGTTTCCATCGTATGAGGCTCGTTCTAGCCAACTACACCAGGTTGGTCTCCCACCTGCGCACTCAGCGTCTATTGCTGGTGTCGAGACTCAGGTGTTTAATGACCGGCTCAGACCATTTTATCCGACAGATCATCCACGACTTTAATAGGCAACTCTATATTTTTATGTCCTCCCAGCACAAGAAGAAGATCTCCTTCCTCCGCCCCGCCCCACCTTCCTCTATACCTGCTACGTCAGCTACCGACTCTTTAGTTTTTTGTATACCCCCCGACCTCCATCTCTCACATAATGAGAGGTCTGTTCTCTCTAAAGGTTTAAAATTTATCCCCCTTCGTCCTTTAGTGACCATTATAATCTTTGTAAGGATGTCCATGATTTCCATAGACGTATGCGCTTGAAGCTCCATTACTCTGGCACTACTGCAACTTCCACCTTATCTACCCCTGTAGACGAGTTTTCCCGCTTCCACTCCCGTAAATCGGATTGGACCCCTCAACCCGGCGCATCCCAGGCCTTGGATCACTACATTAATGTCACCTCACGTGAGATACTACAACTGTGCCCTAGAAAACTTCACCGCTCTAATTTATCTCCCTCTGAGCTTCGAGCCCTCTCTAATCTCCGCCGCCGAGAAGACATTGTCATCAAACCGGCCGATAAAGGGGGAGCGGTGGTAGTTTGGCGCAGAGACTTATACATTTCAGAGGGCAACAAACAACTATCCAATACCACGTTTTATAAACCCCGTCCTGATGACGCTACTGTCCCCCACAATAAACAGGTCCAATCTACCATCAAAGAACTGATCCGTGACCACCTCCTTCCCCCTAGCGCGTCTCGCCTTATTATCCCGAATAGTGGTCTTGGGAAACCATCTTTCTATATGCTCCCCAAAATTCACAAAATCGACTATCCAGGACGCCCCATCGTGTCTGCGTGTGCATGCCCGACTGAACACATATCTGACTATCTAGACAGTGTCTTCCAGCCCATGGTTGCCAGTCTTCCTTCATATGTCAAGGACACTAACCATGCACTTAATATCTTCTCTTCTATCTCTCTCTCCCATGGTCGCTCATACCGACTTTTTACCCTTGATGTTTGCTCCCTCTACACCTCTATTCCTCACTCCGACGGCCTCTTAGCTCTACGTTTCTTTCTTGACCAGAGACAACACCCCTCTGTGGATACTGCCACTCTTCTCCGCCTTACTGAGCTTGTACTCAACCTCAATACCTTTGAGTTCAATGGTGACTTCTATGATCAGGTTAGTGGAGTAGCCATGGGCACCAAGATGGGCCCTAGCTATGCTTGCCTGTTTATGGGCTACCTTGAGTACCAATTTCTCAATTCATATCAAGGTCCCCTTCCCATCATATACCTTCGGTACATTGATGACTGCTTCGGACTTACCGATCAACCTGAGGATGACCTCTCCAGGTTTATCGACGACATTGGTGGCTATCACAAAGCTATCAAGTTCACATCTTGTACATCCACTTCCTCTGTCACCTTCCTAGATCTTATCGTTTCTTTGGGTACTTCTGGCCTCCATACTTCGATTTTCTATAAACCCACAGACGCCCATTGCTATCTTCTCTACACTTCATCCCATTCACCTTCTTGTCGTGATTCTATTCCGTTCTCTCAGTTATTGCGTCTCCGTCGCATCTGCCAGGATGACCAAGATTTCCTCCTACAGGCTCACCTCATGTTAGGTTTCTTCAGCCGCCGGCTTTATCCAGACTCGATCCTCCAGTCTGCCCTCCAGCGGGTCCTCCTTATCTCCCGTCCCGAGGCACTCACCCCTTCCAACCGCCCCCCTTCTGAGAGAACTATACTCACCCTCACATATCATCCCACAACTTAGCTGCTGTGAGGATACTCAACCGCTACCGTTCCATTCTCCTCTCTGATCCCACTACCCGTCTACTTTTTAGTGATCCCCCGATGATCGCCTTTAAGCGCGACAGGAATTTGAGAGATATTTTGGTTAGGAGCCATCTCCCTTGCTCCCACCCTCAACACTTCGGTACGGCCCTTTGTGGTCGAAACTGTATTACCTGTGCCTATGTGCTCCCTGCTGACTCGGTTTTGTTCCCTAATGGACGGTTCGAGATCAAGCATAGCTTCACATGTGTGTCCCGCAACATCATTTATGCCATCATATGCCAACGATGCCATATGACCTATATTGGTGAGTCTGGAAGAAGATTAGCGGAAAGATTTTGTGAACATCTACGTGATGTCCAACAAAATACTGGTACTCCGGTATCTTCCCACTTCAACTCCCCTGATCACAAGGGCAAAGACGACATCCGTGTCACTGGTATTGTCCTTTGTCACTCTGGCGACCGCAGCCGCTATACTTTGGAACATCGCCTTATAGTCCAGTATGGTTCGCTGACCCCGAGAGGTATGAATGTATCACACTCATACGCATAGTTTCTTTTTGCTTGCTCCTTCCCTTTTGCATAGCCTTCTCTACTACACATATTTGGGTTCTTTGGTCTACTTACTATGCCATACTTTTTATAGTTCTTCTCCTCTAGTCCCTTATGAGACACTTCGGTTTTCTCCTCTATAAAAATTTTTTTTTCTGTGCTTCTTACCCCTCATTTATTTTTACTGTACCCCACTCTCAGACATCTCACTCTTAGCGTCTTTTTACACCTGTCAGACTACTATTCGATTCTTTCTCCTTTGTGTTTGCACACTGACCCTTGTGTTTACTCCTCTGGTTCTG
Source organism: Megaustenia siamemsis (assembly GCA_032433765.1). Taxonomy (NCBI): domain Eukaryota; kingdom Metazoa; phylum Mollusca; class Gastropoda; order Stylommatophora; family Ariophantidae; genus Megaustenia; species Megaustenia siamemsis. The sequence continues at coordinate 34,374,862 of JAVIAB010000145.1, read as the reverse complement.
TTTACATTTACGCACTTTTTCGCACGATTTTCGACGTTCACGACAGCCGCACTTGGTTACGATTTTATTTTGGATTTGACAGGATAGTTTTACTTTTTGTTGTTGTTTTCTTTAACACATTTCGATTGTTTTTGTTTTGGTTGTTTCGTTATTAATTTGTGTGTGTGTGTTTTTATTGTTTGTTCCTGATGAAGGCCTATTGAGCCGAAACGTTGTTTAGTCTGTGTCGTCCACTTGTCATGTAAAGCTTCTTACATACCTTTTTTTATTTTTTAATTTTTCCTCATATTCAGCTTTACTGCAGCTTCGCATTTTTATGCCTTAACCCTGATAGAATGCATCCCTGTCTTACTCCTCTTTTTATGTCCATGTGTGTAGAGTTCTCTTTGTTATATTTTATTATTGCTGTTTGTTCCCAGTATAAAATACAAATTATTCGTATGTCGATGTCATCTAGATGTATCTCTTTTAGGCATTCTGTAAGTTGAATCTTGTCTATATTATCACATATCTAGAAGATAAATATATAACCATCAATCACGGTCTCTCTAATTATAGATCTATAGGTCTCATTTCCATTACTTCCTCCAAAACTATTCTTTGAACTTACCCTATCACTTGTAATGCTACTGTGTAACATAATAATCACATATCGATCGTCACATCTTCTTCCTCTACTTTCCTTTCTCATTTGCCTTTCAGCGTCGAGGGGAGATATAATTTACGGTCTTTTGCTCTTCTGTAGGCCTCTGCTGCTGTTATGTTTCCTAGTGCTTCTAATATTCCACGATCCATCTTTTTCGTGGTCGACCCTTGTGTCTGGTGTTCTCACATCGTTTGTTGAAGACTCGTTGTGTTGTGTTTTGATCTGTCTGCTTTGTCACGTGGTCAAACTATTTGATCTGTTGTTTCTTTGTATATTCTATGGCGGGGGCTATTCCTAACTTTTCTTCACCATCACAATAATCAACATTTGTTTGCAACATCAGTTTACATCACAATAATCAACATTTGTTTGCAACATCAGTTTACATCACAATAATCAACATTTGTTTGCAACATCAGTTTACATCACAATAATCAACATTTGTTTGCAACATCAGTTTACATCACAATAATCAACATTTGTTTGCAACATCAGTTTACATCACAATAATCAACATTTGTTTGCAACATCAGTTTACATCACAATAATCAACATTTGTTTGCAACATCAGTTTACATCACAATAATCAACATTTGTTTGCAACATCAGTTTACATTACGAAACTCAACATTTATTTGCAACATCAGCTTACATCACAATAATCAACATTTGTTTGCAACATCAGCTTACATCATCATCATCATCGTGTGCCTTCTCCACAACGAAGGTTGGCTACCATGGATCGCCATTCTACTCTGTTTCTTGCTTTGATGGTGCAGGCTGTCATAGATTGACTTGACCATCTTTTGATGTTACTCGTCCATGTTAGTCTTGGTCTGCCTCTTTTACCTTGTATTTTTCCTTCCAATATTACTTTTAGTAGGCAGTTGTGTCTTTTAACATGCCCCAAAAATTTCATTTGTCTTGTCTTAATTGTATTTAGTAGTTCTAATTTTATTTTCAGTTGTTTTAAAACTTCATCGTTTGTTATCTTTTGTTTCCATCCAATTCTACCTATTCTTCTATAAATCCACATTTCAAAGGCTTCAATTTTCTGTTCTGTTTTCTTGTCTAATGTCCATGTTTCTGCACCATACAGGAATATTGAGAAGATGTAACATTTTGCCATTCTTAGTTTCAGCCATGTTGATATTTGTTTTGTTGTTAGTATATATGTTTACTGACGTAAACATCAGTTTACATCACAATAATCAACATTTGTTTGCAACATCAGTTTACATCACAACAATCAACATTTGTTTGCAACATCAGTTTTACATCACAACAATCAACATTTGTTTGCAACATCAGTTTACATCACAATAATCAACATTTGTTTGCAACATCAGTTTACATCACAACAATCAACATTTGTTTGCAACATCAGTTTACATCACAACAATCAACATTTATTTGCAACATCAGTTTACATCACAATAATCAACATTTGTTTGCAACATCAGTTTACATCACGATAATCAACATTTGTTTGCAACATCAGTTTACATCACGATAATCAACATTTGTTTGCAACATCGGTTTACATCACGATAATCAACATTTGTTTGCAACATCAGTTTACATCACAACAATCAACATTTGTTTGCAACATCAGTTTACATCACGATAATCAACGTTTGTTTGCAACATCAGTTTACATCACGATAATCAGCATTTGTTTGCAACATCAGTTTACATCACTATAGAAATTTTTTTTTAATTGTCATCCGTTTTCTTCTTCATGGCCTCTTATTGCTGTTCTGGTCGTCGAGGGAGGTACACATTTCTAGCCCTCGCTGTTCTGGTCGTCGAGGGAGATACACATTTCTAGCCCTCGCTGTTCTGGTCGTCGAGGGAGATACACATTTCTAGCCCTCGCTGTTCTGGTCGTCGAGGGAGATACACATTTCTAGCCCTCGCTGTTCTGGTCGTCGAGGGAGATACACATTTCTAGCCCTCGCTGATCTGGTCGTTGAGGGAGATACACATTTCTAGCCCTCGCTGTTCTGGTCGTCGAGGGAGATACACATTTCTAGCCCTCGCTGTTCTGGTCGTCGAGGGAGATACACATTTCTAACCCTCGCTGCTCTGGTCGTCGAGTGAGATACACATTTCTAGCCCTCGCTGTTCTGGTCGTCGAGGGAGATACACATTTCTAGCCCTCGCTGTTCTGGTCGTCGAGGGAGATACACATTTCTAGCCCTCGCTGTTCTGGTCGTCGAGGGAGATACACATTTCTAGCCCTCGCTGTTCTGGTCGTCGAGGGAGATACACATTTCTAGCCCTCGCTGTTCTCGTCGTCGAGGGAGATACACATTTCTAGCCCTCGCTGTTCTGGTCGTTGAGGGAGATACACATTTCTAGTTTCGCTGTTCTGGTCGTCGAGGGAGATACACATTTCTAGCCCTCGCTGTTCTTACAATCTCAGAAACTTTCACGAGATTTGCTTAGATGCTCTTACTCCATCTTACTCTGGGGCTACCTCGAGCTCTGCGTCTTACTCTTCATATTTTATATATCTTGGAACCACAAGGTAATCCAGGGAGACAAACAACTTTCTTCCTGTATCTGTTTTACTGACTACCTTGCTTCTATGTCCAATCACAGTTATTGCCCGTGTCTAAGCGATCAAGGAATATATTTTCTAGACTATATTAAACTTCAATTTCCATTAAAATTGTAGTGAAGACTAAATTTATCAATGTAGTATTTCTTCAGTTTGTGGACTAAACATAAATAAATAAAAACAGAATAAATTAAAAAAAAAACATCAAAAAGTTTCTATCAAGTTAAGCCACAAGTACATGGACCGATGGACTTGAATCACTGACCTTTGCATACCGCCAGGAAACAGACGAGGAACAGTGCCACCTGCAGAAGACCGGCAGGACCCGCCCTCCGTTTCGTCATCATTTCCTGAAAACAAGAGAGACAATTCATATTTTATCTCAGAAAAACCTAGTTGAGAAGGCATCAACATATGGAGGCTGTTAACTATCCCTTGCTGTTCATGAACGTTCATTATCTACTTTGAGATCAATGAGATATATGTTACGAGTAGTATGAATTAAACATTGTATTTCATTTCTGTAGATTTAGAGGGTGGACAATTGAATACCGGTCACCCAGCAAATGGTTAACTAACGCTGTAAAGACATTAGTAGGAAAAAAGTAAAGAGTCCCCGTCACGCCAAGTGGCGTATAGGGAATATGGTGTTAGCGACCATACATTTTACAGACCTTCAGAACATGATTTTTGGGGTAATGTGGTAGGTATTACGCCCGTGCTGCTTTATTTTCCCAGAAAAAAATTCGGTACTCATTTAAGGGATCGAACCCTATCCCTTGACTGTACAGACATAAACATTCAAATATAGTGTGAATATAATCACAGAATTTGTGAAGTTGCTTATTCTCATGAATGATGCTGGAAATGTGCTGGCCGTTTTTGTGAATTCGGGGCCAAGTTGTTTGAAGCTGATTCCTATATTTGTGAGTGAAGTAATGGTGACATCGTGATCTGTAACCAGATGGGTTGGGTTCAGTTCCCGAATGTGGTGATCGACACGGATTCGAAGTTCATCATCATCATCCTTTAACCCTGGGGGTCGTTGAGGCACCACTGAAAGACTTCGTGAATCTTCACCATTTCTTTCTATCGTCAGATCAGGACTTCGACAAACACAGATCCACGTCACTTCTTCGGATGATGGAAATAGGAGTTAAGATGGGCACAGCCAGAAATGAGAAACTTGGTGGCCGTGTAAGAAGACTTATCAACCAACATAGAACTGGAGTCGTCAGTCGCTGGACACTGAGGGAATTGCTGAGGAGGGGATTTGAGCACCTATGGACATGTTCGGAGTGCAATGATGCTGACCCACAAATAACTCAATAACTCTCTATTGTCATTCAATCCTTCAAGACCGGTCCATTATTTGATATTATCTTCCCATCTCTTTCGCTGTCTACCTTTCATTCTCGCTCCTTTTGCAGGAGCGATCTTAAGGATAGATAGGTAAGGAGCGATCTTTGCTGCCCGACCATGTGGCCAAACAATTTCATTTCTCGTTTCTTCACAACAGTAGAAAGATCCTCACATGATGCTCTTGCTTGTGATATCATTTCTGCAACATTTTCATTTGTGTCACGGTCTATGTAGGAGCTGTTTACAATCTTACCATAACACAGCTCACCATAGCTTGTGTTGTCTTCTCTAGCACTGCTTTAATTGTCCTTGTTTCGTGAGCGTACAAAAAAAAGAACTAATATAACACGGGTGAGTCTTCTTCTACCTTTCAGCTCCCTGTGGAGCATAGGTCTTCCAAAAATACTTTCCAAGCCGTTCTGTTTCTTGTCATTCTTTTAAGATCATTCCATATCTTCCCCATCATCTTCATCTCTGCTTCCGTCTTCTCAAAGAATATTTTGGTTTTCCTCTTTGTCTTTATCCTTGGGGATTCCAAAAAAAGGGCTTGTTGTGTAATACTCTCAGTTGTCTTCCGCAATATGTGTCCTATCCAGCGGCATCGTCTTCACGGTATCTCTTTATCCATTTGTATTTGAGTGGTAAGTAAAGTAAAGAGACCCGTCACGTCAAATTGCGTATAGGGAATATGGTGTCAATGAACATAATTTGTATAAACCTTCAGCACATGATTTTTTGAGGTAATGTGGTCGGTATTACGCCCATGCCGCTTTACTTTCCCAGAAAAAATCCGGTACCCATTAAAGGCTGAGTGAACCTGGAAGCCGTCGATCAGGATCGAACCCAACCTCTTATCCTTTGTAGTCCAGTTCACTAACCACTGAGCTATCGCGGCTTCCTTGTTTGACTGGTAACTTTCCCATAATTCTGTGTTAGTGATTTCGTCCTGTCTTTTCCATCAAGGGAGCGTATCACCCTGATATTAGAGCCAAGAGTGATGTTCCCATCTTTCCAGGTAGGTCATAGCCGTGCAAGGACCGATGCAGTTTCCGCTTATCTTATTGACATTTCTGCTTTCTAGACATCATCGCTAACAATTTATTATAAGCTTTTAAAAGTGTCAACTGTTTCCAGTTGTTGTCCATATGTTTTGATTGTGGCAGCAATGGCCCATGTGTTATCGGCCTTTAATGTTATTTTCACAGCATTGATCTCTGTGCCTTGTGGTTTATAAACAGATCTTTCTATACACGATATTAAAGTAAGGTGGAGGGAACAGGCAAGTAATGAGATTACATGTAGATGTATTATGAGAAAAGTGTACTCTATAAACAGTATATCAACAAAGTTGTCGTAATGAGGCGGTAGAGTTGTAAGATTACATGAAATAGTAATAGCACTCAATATTCTATAACTCTTGATAGTAATCGAGCCGCGATAGCTCAGTGATTAGTGAACTGGACTACAAAGGACAAGAGGTAGGGTTCGATTCCCTACCGACGGCTTCCGGGTTCACCCAGTATTAAATGGGTACCGGATTTTTTCTGGGAAAGTAAAGCGGCACGGGCGTAATACTGGCCACATTACCCCAAAAATCATATGCTGAAGGTCTATATAATTTATGGTCGCAAACACCATATTCCCTATACGCCACTTGGCGTGACGGGGCTCTTTACTTACTTGATAGTAATTATATAATACACATTTAGAGAAGTGGAGGTGAGAGAGAATGAAAGATGAAGACAGACACAGATAGAAACACGGACAATTTGACAGATATAGAGACAAAGTGAGAGACAGACAAAAAGAGTAAGTGAGAGAGAGAGAGAGAGAGAGAGTAAGAGACAAGCAGACAGTTACTTGTCTATATAAGTAGACAGAAATAAAAACAAAAAAAAGATGAAAGTGACACACATCGAGAAATTCAGATAGAGAGACTGATGAATCAGAAACTCAAAGCTAACCAAGATCAATTTTTATCAATCGACGGTTCCCTTTATAAAGAGTCTTTGACACTACAGATAGACTGTGCGAGTTCAATCCCATAGGCGGTGTAAGTTGCTGATATAGACAACCTAGTACAATACTGTTATGTGACTTTATAAATAAGCGCGCTCAAAACATGGTTGTCTTGAGAGTATTAATGTGGTTTATAACAACTGAGGAGCCGCGATAGCTCAGTGGTTAGTGAACTGGACTACCACGGACAAGGGGTAGGGTTCGATCCCAACCGACGGCTTCCGGGTTCACCCAGCCTTAAATGGGTACCGGATTTTTTTCTGGGAAAGTAAAGCAGCACGGGCGTAATACTGACCACATTACCCCAAAAATCATGTGCTGAAGGTCTGTAAAATATAGGGTCACTAACACCATATTTCCCTATACGCCACTTGGAGTGACGGGAGTACTTTACTTTTTTTTTAAATAACAACTGAGGTCAATAGAGCTAGAGAGTGAACTGAAGATATGAAGTGAGGCAGAGATTGGCATTTTTAAAAATAGATGAAAGATAGAAAGAAATAGAAAATAAATCAAAGATGTGGAGGAAAACAGATATACCTCTGAGAGTTGTAGATTGAGGGCCAATAAATAGTAAACAGTGCATTAATATATGGGGAAAACTTATAAGATTATATGTATATATATATTGAGAGAGAGAGAGAGAGAGAACTGGGCTATAAAGGACAAGAGGTGGGGTTCGATCCCAACCGACGGTTTCCGGTTCACCCAGCCTTTATATGTACCAGATTTTTTTTCTGGGAAATTAAAGCGGCACGGGCGTAATACCGACCACATTACCCCAAAAATCATGTGCTGAAAATCAAGGTCTGTAAAAATTATGGTCACTAGCACCATATTCCCTATACGCCACTTGGCGTGACGGTGGTACTTTACTTTTTACTTTATATATATACATCATCATCATCATTGAGTGCCTTCTCCGCAACGAAGGTTGGCTACCATGGATCGCCATTCTACTCTGTTTCTTGCTTTGATGGTGCAGGCTATCATAGATTGACTTGTCCATCTTTTGATGTTACTCGTCCATGTTAGTCTTGGTCTGCCTCTGCCTCTTTTACCTTGTATTTTCCCTTCCAATATTACGTTTAGTATGCTGTTATGTCTTTTAACATGCCCCACAAATTTTCATTTCTCTTGTTTTTATTGTATTTAGTTGTCCTCTTTTATTTTCAGTTGTTTTAAGACTTCATCATTTGTTTTCTTTTCTTTCCATCCAATTCTACCTATTCTTCTATAAATCCACATTTCAAAGGCTTCAATTTTCTGTTCTGTTTTCTTGTCTAATGTCCATGTTTCAACACCGCACAGGAAAAATTGAGAAAATTTAACTTTTTGCCATTCTTAATTTCAGCCCTGCTGATATTTGTTTTGTTGTTAGTATATTTTTCATGGCATTAAAATTACTTTTTGCCATACCTATTCTTTTGTTTATTTCAATGTTACATTTTCCATCATTGGTATGTCCCAGGTAGTTGTAGCTCTGGACTGTCTACAAATATTACAACCTATATAATACTGAGAGAAATATATTTAAGGAAGGAGAGATGTGTAGAAGTTAAATGATAGAAGATAGAGGAATTTATATTTGAAAGAAATAGGGAACGATAGAGGAAGAGGTTTTCAACAAATAAAGCGGGAAAGAGATTTAAAGAAGGAAGATCTGTAGAAATTAAAGGGAAAAACAAGATATAAAGAAAGACAAAAGTAAGAAATTAAACAAAATAAATAGGAAAAGCTGAAGATGCATGTTTCTTATGCTGTGTATTTTATTTCTTTTTTTTATAAACCCCTGAGTTGAGATGTTAGACCAAGTAGCTGTGTGGCAAAAATAGATATAGTCTGAATGATATAGCTAGAAAAACGGATATAGCCACACAAACATTTAGCCGGAAAAATAGATATAACAGAAAAATAAACATTAAAAATGTTACATCATATTGCATATATATATATATTTTTTTTTTACCACAACTACAGCATATTTGTAAGCACTAATTTATGCAGTAGACACAACATATTTTAAGACGAACCGTGTGTTTGATTCTATATTCTTTTCATGACAAATCAGCACAGAAAACGTACCTTCGAAACCACAGGGCAGACCGTCCTCACGACACAATGAGCTAATAACACTTAGGGAAAAGACAAACAAACAAGGCTATCTTGACACGGCGACGCAATCATGAAGTAATAGAACTGACCAACCAGGATTTATCATTTATACCGGCATGCAATTAGCACTCGGAAGTGTCCACTTTTGCTTCTATAAATTGCCCGCAATTATTGTTTACTACGTTCAACTGTATGTGGGGCAATGACATAATTCCTGACAAGATGTGAAGTCCAGAAATAATTTGGTCTCCAATTTCCTTCTGCTTAAAAAAAAATAATAATAAATTAAGGAGGACGTGGAAGCTGATATTAATAAGAGATTGCGATGAACATTGACAAAGGCAGGCTACAAGAGGGCATTTATAATGTGGTTTGGGAGTAAAAGTATACATCGTGAGAACATCTCTAGTAATTGAATTTCTGCGGATGTCTTTTCTTTAAATTGTTAATGTGGCCAAACATATTGTCGGGGGGTTAAGGCAAAGAAATGCAAATGAATACATACAAATGTGAAGCTGCAGTAAAGCTAAATGTGAGGGAATATTGAAAAAAGAAATAGAAAAAATGGTGTGGTCAAAGATTTACGTGATTAATAGACGACACAAATTTGAACGACGTTTCGACTCAATAGGCCTTCAGCAGGAACAAACAAACAACCCGCACACACAGATATGTAAGCAAACATATTGTCGCGAAGACAAAGGCCACCCTCTACAAGGCGATCATTTAGCAAAAGGTCTCTGTTTACGTACAAAAGAACAGTTGTTCATTGTTGGACAGATCCTGCTCTGTGGTATAGAAGTGAGTCATGGACAATTAGTTATTATTAAGATCATAAGAGGAATATGAAATGTTTGACAGAGAATTGTTTAGAATACCTCGAGCAGCTAAATTGAAATTAATGAAGACGTACTGAATTAAGCCAGGCTAATAGAACTTCTGAGGCGCTTAAGAAAGCGGCATTTGGTCACGTAATGAGATGAAGATATCAAATGGCATAATTTGTAAATCTGTCAGTAACAACAAACTGTTTGATTAATGTCAGGCTTGACAGTTCAAACCACCACTAAAGTTATACCGGGGTCGTTATTGCTTCTGTCAGCCTCCACCAAGCTGGACGTTTGCCACTGCGGTGGTGCGACTTAGTGCGCACCCTGGTTTTCTAACAACAACAAAAAATAAAAGAAAAACAGTAGCAGCAACAACAACAACCTCATGAACAACAACAGCAAGAGCAACAACAACAACAGCAAGAACAACAACAACAACAGCAGCAAGAACAACATCAACAGCAAGAACAACAACAGCAAGAACAACAGCAACAACAAGAACAGCAGCAACAACAACAATAACAGCAGCAACAAGAACAGCAGCAACAACAACAGCAGCAACAACAACAATAACAGCAGCAACAAGAACAGCAGCAGCAACATCAACATCAAGAACAGCAGCAACAACAACAGCAGCAACAACAATAACAGCAGCAACAAGAACAGCAGCAGCAACATCAACATCAAGAACAGCAGCAACAACAACAGCAGCAACAACAACAGCAGCAACAATAACAGCAAGAACAGCAACAACAACAGCAGCAACTACAACAACAGCAACAACAGCAGCAACAACAACAGCAGCAACAACAACAGCAGCAACAATAACAGCAAGAACAGCAACAACAACAGCAGCAGCTACAACAACAGCAAGAACAGCAGCAACAACAACAGCAGCAACAATAACAGCAAGAACAGCAACAACAACAGCAGCAGCTACAACAACAGCAAGAACAGCAGCAACAACAACAGCAACAAAAACAATAACTTTTAACGGCGTTTTCCTATTTCTTTCTTGGTTCTGGCGTTTTGACTTATAAGACCGGAGAATAAAGGCCGCTTGCTCAATGCAGTTGTCGAGAGGTGTTCGGGAGTGAGTTTTTATTTCAATCCAGATAGAAAAAAAAACGGGATTCAAACTCCGCGTTCTCCTGGTTCGGAGCCAAATAGGTTATCGATTCGGCCACCTGCTCTCCAGCTTTTCTACTATAAGCAATAACCAATCCGAATTTATATTTAAATAAACAACAACTCATAAATGAAGCAATACCAGCATAGACGGGTCTCAGCGGGCTGGTTATTCTGAGCTTCAAGTTCCCATGTCAGGCAGTGTTCTATCGTCGCCACCAGTAAATCTGAGCACGCCCGCTGAGGGGGTTTTCTCCAAAAACACCCCAATACTTGTGACGTCTCGAGCTATAGACGACTGACCTCATTTTGCCTACAATCGCCCCTGCTCGCAATGCTGAAAACGTCACAACTATTGGTCGTTACCCCCTCAACTGGCACTAGCTCAGAGCTGCACTCGTATCCACTCCTCGCCAGCGTTGATATTGGTAAGCCCACAGATCTGTTTGATGACATCTTCTGCTTATGGACATTCCGACGGAAAACAGTGAGGAAATTCTTTTACTTCTTCTTCTTTCCTTCCTCATCTGCCTTTCAGCGTCGAGTGGAGATATAATTTGCGGTCTTTTGCTCTTCTGTTCGCCTCTGCTGCTGTTATGTTTCCTAGTGCTTCTAATATTCCATCGACCCATCTTTTACGTGGTCGACCCTTAGGTCTGGTGTTCTCACAACGTTTATTGAAGGCTCGTTGTGTTGTGTTTTGATTTTATGCCTTATCACGTGGCCATACGATTTTATCTGTTGTTTGTGTATACATGTATATTCTATGGCGTGGGCAATTCCTAGCTTTTTTCTCAGTTCTTCATTTCTGATCTTATCTCTCAGACTGTTTCCTGTCATTCGTCTAACACATTTAATCTCTGTAGAGGTTATTTTTCTTATTGTTCTTGCATCTAGGGCCCAGGTCTGGCATTGGTAGCACAACGTTGGGATGAAGATTGTATTGTATAGTGCTCGTTTTGCCTCCAGAGTTATTTCCTTGTTGGACAATAGTGGTGATAACTGTCCAATGATTTGACAAGCTTTGTTGCATATTGATTCTATCTCTGCTGTTTGGGAATTATCGTTTGTCATTAGATGTATAATATGGAAATTAGATGTATAATATGGCCCAGACTTAGCGCACTCTTCGAGAACCATACAAGGAAACCTCATTGCTGTCAATCAAGACACCGCAAAGCATGACGGGAAACACCTCTGTTTTTGGCGCGCTAGCATGTAAAGGGATAACAATGCAATATCACGGAATGTAAAGTCAATACAGACACATAAATTTGTCTGCAGCTTCGTGGTAACACTTCCTTACACATGGACAGAAACGTGGCAACTGCTTTTCTTTGCATTTTTCTCTTTTTTTTAAAATGGTAAATGTAAAATAGTTTGTTAAGCTTTGGTATGAGGTAAGATAAAACGATGTTAATTTGGAGAGTGGAGGCAGGTGTGCTGGTAACTATGCCAATGGGTTTCCTTTGATCACAGGAAGTGGTTTTTGTTATCATTGTGACGTTTGTTTGTTTGTGAAATCATATCATGTGTTGTACGCTTGCAGTTGTGTGATTCACATCTGTAGGACTTACACCTCAGTTTGTATAATACAGACATATGTTATAGTCTTGTGTTTGTGTAATAGAAATATCTGCTATAGTCTTGTGTTTTTACAATAGATACATTTGTTATAGTTTTGAGTTTGTGTAACATTGACATCTGTTATATTTCTGAGTTTGTGTAACAATGACATCTGTTATATTTCTGAGCTTGTGTAACAATAACATCTGTTATATTAATATTTGTGTTATAGTGTCATCAGTTATATTTCTGTGTTTGTGTTATAGTGACATCTGTTATAGTTTTGAGTTGTGTAACATTGACATCTGTTATATTTCTGAGTTTGTGTAACAATGACATCTGCTATATTAATGTTTGTGTTATAGTGTCATCAGTTATACTTCTGTGTGTGTGTTATAGTGACATCTTTTATACTTCTCTGTTTGTGTTATAGTGACATCAGTTATACTTCTGTGTTTGTAAAACAATGACATCTGCTATATTAATGTTTGTGTTATAGTGACATCAGTTATATTTCTGTGTTTGTGTTTTAGTGACATCAGTTATACTTCTGTGTTTGTGTTTTAGTGACATCAGTTATACTCCTGTGTTTGTGTTATAGTTAGATCAGTTATACTTCTGTGTTTGAGTTATAGTGACATCCTTTATGCTTCTGTGTTTGTGTTATAGTGACATCAGTTATACTTCTGTGTTTGTGTTATAGTGACATCAGTTATACTTCTGTGTTTATGGTATAGTGGCATCAGTTATACTTATGTGTTTATGTTATAGTGACATCCTTTATACTTCTGTTTTTATGTTATAGTGATATCCTTTATACTTCTGTGTTTGTGTTATAGTGACATCCTTTATACTACTGTGTTTATGTTATAGTGACATCCTTTATACTTCTGTGTTTATGTTATAGTGACATCCTTTATACTTCTGTGTTTATGTTATAGTGACATCCTTTATACTTCTGTGTTTATGTTATAATGACATTCGCTTTACTTCTGTGTTTATGTTATAGTGACATCAGTTTTACCTTTGTGTTTATGTTATAGTGACATCAGTTTTACTTCTGTGTTTATGTTATAGTGACATCAGTTTTACTTCTGTGTTTATGTTATAGTGACATCAGTTTTACTTCTGTGTTTATGTTATAGTGACATCCGTTTTTCCTGTGTGTTTCTATAACGGTAAGCAATTAAACAAACAACAGTTCCCTTCACCCATATGTGGGACATATGATGTTAGTGTCAATGTTGTTTTTATTTTTAGCAACACACACTATGGAATTATATGGTCATTATTACGCCAGCGCGCCTCTTTTAAAAAAAATATCTGGCACCCGTTTACAGAGCTTGGTTGAACTTCAAATCCATGTTGCTGAGCGTTTACTCCTGGGAATTGAACCCGGCCCTCTTCTAATCACTAGCGTCCGGACTCAGCGCTTCCTTGTGTAATGGTTATATCTCATTGTATTATATAACTATGGTCAAGTCAATCTATGACAGCCTGCACCATCAAAGCAAGAAACAGAGTAGAATGGCGATCCATGGTAGCCAACCTTCGTTGCGGAGAAAGCACGCAATGATGATGATGATGATGATGATGATATAACTGTGCTTGCATTCTGACATCTTGCTTGAGTTGTCGCTTCTTCTATTTCGAGATGGGTGGTAAACGAATGAGGAAGTCACAGAGAGCGTCATTAAGTGGATGTCAGAGGGGCTATCTACAAGTTGAGCCGGGGGGGGACAAGTGTCAGGGCAGAGACAATTTTCTTGCGTAATAACGCACTGGGCGTTACCGGACCAAAATAGTTATGGTTATGGAAGGCCCCAGTAACACTGCAAACGAATTAATTCTTTCCGTACGTTTCGCCGCATAGTGCGCCATGCTCAATTTGATTAGTGTGGACGTCATCAAACCATATTCTTTTTATATGTCTTGTATCATCTTGGTATTGGTGAAATCTAATACCTTGTTCAATTATCTAAACAATCATATATAATATGTTATATGTTAGATAAATATAAATATGCAGATTGATTCTTAAAACCATGAACAATTTTGTCTCTGAAATCTCTTCCGTTGCGTCGATAAAAAACTTCCGATGGAAAGAGTTGAAATCCATAATTGCTCAACCGCCAGTGCCAGTGGAATCATTCAAATTAATATCACATCTCCCAAACAAAGAAAGGCAGATGTAGTTCCTGTCATAGCAGTCTCAGCACACGCCAAAGGACATAAGGCGAAGCCGAACAAAGAGTGAACACAGCCATCAGTTCCTCCTCATACGTTATCATCATTCATCGTCAGCAATCGGAATATCGACGAAACATGATCAAAACAGATGAAACGCACAGCTCACGGTGTAAACAGAGCACTTAACTCAGTAGCTCTTGCAGAAAGCCGGACTTAGAAAAAGAGGAAACTGCAATAAGGAACACTTTTCAGACACAGCCTTTAACTGTTCCTGACGCCTATCCGCCATATTGACCAGATGTTCGAACCAAAATAATAAAAGGTCAATGTCGGTTATGTGTTGATCATGTAATTTAGGAAGAGATTGACGCAGATTTCTTGTTATTTGTTCAACATTGATTTCGTCGTCATTAGGCATTTTCGCATGGAATGTTAGCTAACATGGAGGACGATTTTACTCTTGCCATGAAGGTACGGGCTCTCATAGATTCTGCGCTCCAATTCTTCATGAGGCAGTTTATTTTAACTCTCCTCTGCCCGTTCCTCGTTTACTCGGTGTTTGTTCCTTCTCAAGATGACTTTCAGTAACATATTGTATTTTTTCCCCATTTATTGTTAACGTTGAATTTCAACTGAAATTTAAACTTGTATGTACATTACTCACAATAGTGCATGTTACTTTTGTCTTTTGGCATCATTAAGTGCTAAAGTTCGCGAGATCAACTTCTTGATTGAATCTGAGGTTGTACAGATACAGTCATGATAATAGGTTCGTGATCATTGAACTTGTACAACATTCGCTAGTATTCCAACTTAACTTCTGATCAACTGTGACGATCGTGGTATTGAGTTGTTTGCGGGTCATCATCATTGCACTCTCAACACGCCCATAGGTGCTCAGATACCCTCCTCAGCATGTCCTGCAGTGTCCAGCGACTGACAACTCCAGTTCTGTGTTGGTTCATTAGTCTTCTTATACGCCCACTAGATTTCTCGTTTCTAGCTGTGCCCATCTTAACTCCCATCCTTTTCATCCAAAGGAGTGACGTGGACTCGTGGTTGTCGAAGTCCCGTCCCGTTCCCACATCTTGGAGGACACTCGAACGTCCACCCGATCCTAGCGTCTTCAACAACAGCGCAACTAGCCAATCTATCCGCTCTATCGTTTCCCCGTATTCTCGCATGTTCTTGATAAATGATACAAACTCGAAGATACTGAGTGTATGTCAATGAGATAATGAAAGAAGGACAAGTCTTTAAATACATTAGAACCTTTGCTTTCATGAATCCGTCTCCTTCGACGAGTCATAGAGTGAGTGACCATGCTTGGTTCTTTTTTTGTCAACATGGGCGAAAGAAACAAAGAGAAAATGTTCTGTGGAGATGAAGTATTATTTATTGCTACATTGAAGCGATTACTTTCGTTGTCGCTCCCCCTTCCTCAGAGATACGTTTAGTGGCGTTGTTGCGTTGTGTCGTTCACAGTAAACTGTAATATCTGTGACTTTCGACCCAACACATCCGATTTTAACACAATCTCTTTGTGCGCTGATTAACCTTCTATCACTTCAATCCTTTCCCGCATTGCAAGAAAACTGTTTGCTGAAGCACAGCAGAGAGGCGGAGGAATATCTTTTTGTTCACGCGAAGTCAGACATTCGGCATTCTTCGTAGGCGTTCGGGAAGCAGAACGGAACAAACAAGCAACTTCCGGAAGCTTGACAACAACAACAACTCAGTTGTTCACAGCAATCATTATCACGTGTCATTGAACCTGCAAGCGCCGCCAGATGTAAACAACAAACAATGTACTACAGACCATTGACACTTACTACACGTCAGATGTTGTCGAAAGAAATAAACAGGACCATAACAATAAACAAAAAATAGACGGTGTAGAATCTACGAATACGCTAAGAAATAACAACTATATATCATCAACATGTTCCTCTTGGGCTGAAGCGTGCACATAGACCGGAAGTCATAGTTCTCCACCATTGAAGTTTTGCTGCTAGTTCGTATGGTTCTTGATTGTTTTTATTTTATCACATGGTTAAGCCTTCTCTATTAATTGTTCTGCGTAGCGACTCCCTTGGTCTGCCTTGTTTTCTTTAACCAGATGGTTTCCACATGAATGCCTGACGGGGAACTCTTTCTTCATTCATTCTCAGCACATGACCGATGTGGTTCCAACGCCTTAATGATTATAAACCTCAACACTGTTTTCTATTTTCGATTCGTCTTTGATCAGTTAGAAATACATGCACAGGAAGTGTTAGACTAAATCAACTATTACGGCCCTTATAGCATAGATCGATTGTGAATAAACAAAAACTATTTCTTTGATAATTTAATTTCAATGTTGATAGGAATTTCCTTTTTGTAAATTTGTTATTTCTTTTTCGTAACTCTTCATTTCTGATCTTATCTCTCAGGCTGTTTCCTGGCATGCGTCTGACACACTTAATTTCTATGGTGTTTATTTTTCTAATAGTACTTGGTCTCTTAGACTTAAGATCTTTGTCTTGTCCTGGTAGTCACAACGTTGAGATTAAGATCGTAAAAAGAAAAAAAGTAAAGTACCCCCGTCACGCCAAGTGACGTATAGGGAATATGGCGTTAGTGACCGTAAATTTTACAGACCTTCTGCACATGATTTTTGGGGTAATGTGGTCGGTATTACGCCCGTGCCGCTTTACTTTCCTAGAAAAAAAATCAGGTACCCATTAAAGGCTTGGTGAACCGGAAACCATGGGTTGGGACAGATAAAGATAGTAATTAAGAAGAAATAGGGGAATTAATAGACACAGTCAGAGAATATAATGTTGGAATACAGTACTAGGAACAACAGGTCAATAGAAGGCGTGTCCTCACATTATGTCCCGCCATAGGTATCGGAGCGTGATTCAAGAGGTCATCAAGTGCGGTCAAGTAGTCGCACGTGCTATGGCCTGTTCTAACCTCGTTTCTCATTGGATGGAAAATTCCCGGTCAGCGTCCTGCCAATCTGTCCAAATGTAACGCCCAATCAAACCGGCTGGAAATATCGTGACTCAAAGAAAGAGAAAAAAATTCCATGAACTATTAGCGATGCAGACCCACAAGAATGTCGTGATTAGTATGTTGTGTGTATGTGTGTACAGGAAGTGTGCTTTATATATGTAATAATGTGTAGCTTGTTCATCGTCATAGATTGTTTGTGTTTTCATTGATTTCTGGTGATAAATATGTTTTCTTCCGGGTCAGCCTGTTTTCATGAAATGCAGTGTCAGCATAGAGTTGTGTTGTGTAGCGTGGAGCAACATTTTACGCTGTCTCTTACACTCTCTCACAATTTCGCTGAGACTATCTTTTACATTTCTTCTTAACTGTCCCTATTACTCCCTCTTACATTGTCCTTTACATTTTTGCTTACACTGTCTCTTACACTATGCATTCTACTGTCCCTTACACTATCTCTTGTACTGTCCCTTACACTGTCTTTTACCCTTTCCCTTACATTATCTCTTACATTGTCCCTCACGCTATATTTTATACTGTTCCTAGCATTGTCCCCACATTTTCTCTTACACCGTTCCTATCACTCTCTCTTACATCGGCCTTTACTTTGTCGCTTACACTGTCTCTTACACTATCCAATCTACTGACCCTTACACTATCTCTTGTACTGTCCCTTACACTAGCTCTTGTACTGTCCCTTACATTGCTTCTTACATTGTCCCTTACCCTATCTCTCACACTGTTCCTAACATTGTTCCCTACACTTTCTCTTACATAATCCATTACACGGCCCACTACACTGTCTCTTATAATGTCCCTTAGCAAAAGAACACCCGGGTTCACCGCCGAGACTGACTTCTCTTTTAGACCCAACACGGCTTCGAGATTTACCCAGCCCGGACAATGAGTACCAGCGATTTGTTTCTATAAAAAGTATGGCGATTTGGTGTGATACTGACCACGTTATCTATAAAATACGTCGTTATTCATTGAAAATGTGTCAATAAGACTAAATTTCGCATACGCCTAAACGAGGGACGAGAACTCTTACTGAACTTGGTTATCCTGTTTTTAGAAAGCGGACAGACAGTGATGGCTGATCAGTGAAGGGGCGCGTTATAGACGAGAGGGGATGAGGAAGGGAAGACCATAGAAGAGGTAATTGAATCGTGGAGAAAAAGAAGAGAGAAATGCTATAACTAGTATTCATCATCATCGGGTGCCATTTCTGCTGGCGAAGGTGATCATGCGCTCCATAACTTTTGATCTCAACAGTTATTTATCATTTCTATTGTTAATCTTCTGCCAAGTCATTCTCTTAAGCTGTCTGCTATCTTTTCTCTTTGCTTCCCTCTATCTCTTCGTCCCTCGATTTTTCTAGTTGCAATTTATTCCAGCTGTTCCCTTCTCATTACATGACCAGAAAATGATGATTTTTTTCTTCCTAATGTTGGAATTTAGCTCTTTTTGCTTTGGCCTCTTTCAGAATGTTTTCGTTACTCTTCTTAGCTGTCCATGGTATTTTCAACATTCTTCTGTAACTAGTAATAGAATGAATAAAAAAAACGAATAAACTTTAGTCGAGTTCTTTTTCTTTCCTTCCTCATTTGCCTTTCAACGTAGAAGGGCAATATAGTTTGCGTTCTTTTGCTTTTCTTTTGGCCTCTGCTATTGTTATGTTTCATAGAAGTTCTAATATTCTGTCAATCCATCTTTTTCGTGGTCGACCAATTAGTCTGGTGTTTCACCGATTTTTATTGTTTACGTAGTTTTGTGCTTTTATCTTTCATTCGTATCACGTGTCCAAATCATTTTAGCTGTTTATTCACTTGTTTATTCTAAGGCGTGAATTATTCCTAGGCTTGTTTCTCATTTCTTCTCCTCTGATCTTATCTATTAGGCTGTCTACTCTCATTATTCTAAGGCGGGAATTATTCCTAGGCTTGTTTCTCATTTCTTCTCCTCTGATCTTATCTATTAGGCTGTCTCCTCTCATTATTCTAACGCGGGAATTATTCCTAGGCTTGTTTCTCATTTCTTCTCCTCTGATCCTATCTATTAGGCTGTCTACTCTCATTATTCTAAGGGGGGAATTATTCCTAGGCTTGTTTCTCATTTCTTCTCCTCTGATCCTATCTATTAGGCTGTCTACTCTCATTCGTTTAATATATTTCATCTCGGTAGTGTTTTTTTTAATGATTCTTGAGTGCAGTGTGTCATTGGTAGCACAACGTTGGGATGAAGATTATGTCCTTTATCGTCGAGATAAAATAACTGAAACGAGACTTTAAAACCATATAGTTGTCATACCTAATAAAATAGCTAGCCAGCCAGGTAGATGGTTTCACTCCGGCTGAATACGATACATAGGACAGAAATCATAGATCTCAATGTCTTGTGATTCACTGTTAGGTTTTGTTTTGTTTATAAGCCAGTAGGTAAGCACACTCTATTAAATTGTTCTTCTTTGACTTTCTTTTGTTCTTCCTTCTTTTATTTTCCCACCTGGTGTTCACACGAAGGCATGGAATCTTCTTTTGTCCATTCCGACCGATTTTTATCTATCTATTGACCTTTCGAGCCGTAGCATAGACCCAGATACTCCTTCTCTTATCTACATTTTTACTCTAGTAGTTTTCGATCGTTGTAAAGATATTTTATCAAATCTCGCCATTTGTCTGTTCTGTGCAAGCAGCTCTATCTCATTGAGGGAGCCGATTCCTGCTGCTCTAGCCTCTCTCACCAGTGTTCTTCTCAGTGTCTCTCTGGGTCTTCCTCTTTTCCTCTTACCTGTTGTTTCCCCACAGGAGGGCTTGCTCTGCTATTCGGTTAATATCTCTTCTCATCACATGTAATCGACCGATTTACTTCTGGTTTATTTTTCATTATATAACTTGACACGTTTTATTTAATTTCTTCTGTTTTCAAAAATAGCAAATTACAGTGATATGGACAACGATCAATGACAATACACAGTCGCAGTTACAAAAACAACAACAACAATAACAAACAAACGCGATTAAAAGTGCATAGTTTATGTACAATCATCTTATTTTCTAAGCCGATATTTTGTTTACTTTGTGACACCAACACCGAACGACTAGAGTGATATCAAGGAAGTTACTACCGGAAACCGTATAAAAGTACACGGAAGCGGCAGGCCGTGCGCGTAAATCGTGGACATGTTTTGGACTAGTGAGTGTTCATTGTTGACCAGGATTTCGTTTCACAATAACTTGAAGATTACATTTTTCCCCGACGCTAAAAGGCAATAGAAGCAAAGGACAGCAGTAGTTGAAAGAAATGAGTGGATTATTTGTCGTTCTCCATCTAAATCAAGAGGGCAAGTGTTCGAATCTCGCGGAGTCTTCACAGCTTTTTTTTTCTGCCGGGGGTGAAATAAAAACTCAGACCTCAGCACCACGTGACGACTGTACTGAACATGAGGCCTTTATTCTCTTGTCCTCTAGTCCTCCCTGCAGACTCAAGAAATGGGATAATGACGTCAATATGGGAACAATATCGGAATTGGTTTCTTCATCTTCTTTCTTTTATCTTTTCACTGATACCGAAAAGGTGTCGTGGTTTATATCATTTGTCGTTCTTGAGCTGCTCGAACTGTCTGAATTAGTGATTTTCCTTTGTTGTTACATGTCTCTGTCACTACATCTATCCATCTTCTTCTAGGTCTTCCTCTTGGTCTTTTTCCATGCATTCTCGAGAACGCCCTGATGAAAATTGGTAAGGATTCATTCTGACCAGGTGGCCAAACTATTTAAGTTGTTGTTCTATGTATTCTTTGCAGGGTTTTGTTCCTACCATTTTTCTTATGATTTCATTCAGAATTTGTTTAATCTTCAAAAACGTGTTGAATGACACCATGTACACTTATGTGTTCTGTGGAACTGTATGTGGAAAACACCATCATAACGCATACATTATAACAGGGCAGGGAGACAGAGTTGACAAACTTGATATTCGAGACCAGCAAGAAGAAGAGAGAAGTGAATCTTAAAGAAGAAACTACGCTGATAGACTTGGTCTCTCGTTTGTTCAATCACGTGGTAAACTTTTTGTTATGTGACAGTTTACCTCAACGCGCTTCAAGTCGTATGTTTCCTCAACCTTTGCTCAGCATCTAGACTCACAGACGCGCTTCAAGTCGTATGTTTCCTCAACCTTTGTTCAACATCTAGACTCATAGACGCGCTTCAAGTCGTATGTTTCCTCAACCTTTGCTCAACATCTAGACTCATAGACGCGCTTCAAGTCGTATGTTTCCTCAACCTTTGCTCAACATCTAGACTCATAGACGCGCTTCAAGTCGTATGTTTCCTCAACCTTTGCTCAACATCTAGTCTCATAGACGCGCTTCAAGTCGTATGTTTCCTCAACCTTTGCTCAGCATCTAGACTCATAGACGCGCTTCAAGTCGTATGTTTCCTCAACCTTTGCTCAACATCTAGACTCATAGACGCGCTTCAAGTCGTATGTTTCCTCAACCTTTGCTCAACATCTAGACTCATAGACGCGCTTCAAGTCGTATGTTTCCTCAACCTTTGCTCAACATCTAGACTCATAGACGCGCTTCAAGTCGTATGTTTCCTCAACCTTTGCTCAACATCTAGACTCATAGACGCGCTTCAAGTCGTATGTTTCCTCAACCTTTGCTCAACATCTAGACTCATAGACGCGCTTCAAGTCGTATGTTTCCTCAACGTTTGCCCTGCTGGCTTGTTCAACAAGTCAGTTCGCGGATGCGAAAAGTGAATCTTGAAAATACCGACCTTTGATTAGCTGAGCATGCAACACCCTAAACACTTAGAGGATGTGGTAAACAACAATAGGCTGGAGTGTTTACTTTGGTCACTAAACACCATATTCCCCCTTTACGTCACACGTTGTGACGTGTAACCGTGACTCTTTAGTGCTGCTATTTTCGATGTTGCATACAAGCTCTATTTTAGACCGAGGCCGCGCCTCTGCCATTTCGCAAGGAGAACAAGCTCAGATTACGTAATTAAATTACTACGCGTTTTAAACAGCGGTTCTCGGCCTGCTGATACAGGTCTCCACGCGGTTCGGGGTTTAATTGTTAACATGTGAGTTATGAACGTTTTTTGATAGTGAAAACTTTCTTTCTTTCTTTCTTTCTTTCTTTCTTTCTTTCTTTCTTTCTTTCTTTCTTTCTTTCTTTCTTTCTTTCTTTCTTTCTTTCTTTCTTTCTTTCTTTCTTTTCTTTCTTTCTTTCTTTCTTTCTTTCTTTCTTTCTTTCTTTCTTTCTTTCTTTCTTTCTTTCTTTCTTTCTTTCTTTCTTTCTTTCTTTCTTTCTTTCTTTCTTTCTTCTTTCTTTCCTTGTTTCTTTCTACCTTTCTTTTTTTCTTCTTTCTTTCTTTACTTTCTTTATTTCTTCTTTTTTCTTTCTTTCTATCTTTCATTTTTTCTTTATTTCTTTCTTTTCTTTCTTTATTTCTTCTTTCTTTCTACCTTTCTTTTTTTCTTTCCTTGTTTCTTTCTTGCTTTCTTTCTTTTCTTGTTTCTTTCTTTTCTTTCTTTATTTCTTTCTTTCTTTATTTCTTTCTTTCTTTTCTTGTTTGTTTCTTTCTTTCGTTCTTTCTTCCTACCTTTCTTTCCCTGTTTCATTTACCGTCAGCTGCATGTGCCGCGCACGTCGCTGAGATGAGAGTACATCATTTGTGTCTGACCTTCGCCAGCTGTATAGCTTGAGTTGTCTTTTTTAACTTTGCTTAACGACTCTTTCAGCCCATCGATCATCTGTTTTTGTGAATCCCCGTTTTGCTGTGTAGCCAAATGTTTTCATGTGATACGCTCTATCTGCAAGTTGCTTGGATTTCATTCTGGTCACATGTCCAAGCATATTTGATTCTTTGTTGCTCAGTCAATAGCTGACGTTATACCCACCATTGTTCTAAATGCCTTGTTTCTAACCGCCTCTCTTCAGGTTTTGTTTACAGTTTTCCCTACATATTACACTGGACTACAAAGGACAAGGGATGGGGTTAGATCCCAACCGACGGCTTTTTTCTGGGAAAGTAAAGCGACACGGGCGTAATACCGACCACATTACTTTTTACCATTTACTTTTTTACTACATATTTCAAATAATGCACATCAAATGGCAAGACAAAATAACCAACTTAACTGTCCTGCAACGTGCTAAGACCCTAACAATCATGTCGATGCTCAGAAGTCGAAGGCTAAGATGGCTGGGGCATGTCCAACGGATGGAAGAAAAACGCATTCCTAGGCAAATACTATATGGTGAGCTAAAACACGGAAAAAGACAAATCGGCAGACCTAAACTACGATATAGAGATATCTGCAAATCATCTCTGAAAGACTTCTCCATCTGTGAAAACGACTGGCAACATCTGGCAAGTGATCGCACATCATGGAGAGCATGTATAAGGAACGGTATAACAACATTTAAGACTGTGCTAAGACAGGACTTAGAAGAGAAGAGACTCATGAAAAGGGATGGTAAACCCCGTGGATCAGTGAGCCTGACCTGTTCATTATGTGACCGCGTGTGTTTGTCAAACATTGGTAGAATTAGCCACGAGAGAAGCTGTTCGGCAAAAACAATACCTCAAAAAAATACGCAATAGCCTCCACTAGACCGTCTGACAAGACGAAAAGGGCCATATATATATACATATTTCATTTCGTATGTACTACGCTTGTCTTTCACGAATTGTCCATGTCTGACACTGGTAGAACAATATGGGCATAAACAATGTTTCTATTATTTAGTGAACGGCCAAATAGATGCCGTTCTGCGGTAAAACTGGTAACAAGGAGCCAGTAGTTGGGCGTAGTGTACACTCATTCAAAATATGGTGACAATTTGACAAACAAGGAACACAACAAAATACTGACGCTTCGCCTACTTGAGGCCTTTTTTTTCTTGAGGACGAGAACAACGACAACAAACGATGAAGAACAAATAAATACTACTTCATCAGGGATAACAGATGAAGTGGTGAATTTCTACTAATCGGTTTTTTTTTTTTGCGTAACCACATTGTTCAAAATCGGTTTTGTTTGGCGGCTTACATTATTTACTTTCTTCTTGTTTCCTGACTTCTATCTCTTTAACTAAATCCGACGTTGCTAAGATACAGCCGAAGTACTTAAACTCTGTATGGGAGCTGTGATAGCTCAGTGGTTAGTGAACTGGACTACAGAGGACAAGAGATAGGGTTTGATCCCAATCGACGGCTTCCGGTTTCACCAAGCCTTTAATGGGTACCTGATTTTTTTCTGGTAAAGTAGCAAGGGTGTAATACCGACCACATTACGCCAAAAATTATGTGCCGAAGGTCTGTAGGATTTATGGTCACTAACACCATATTCCCTATACGTCACTTGGCGTGACGGGGGCACTTTACGTTTTATTTACTTAAACTCTTGTCACTTGATTTACAGTTCTGCCATTGGTAGGCAAATTATGCTAGTCAAATCTCATACCTTTGTGTGTGCATGCCTATGTTAGTCATGTCTCATATATGTGTGTGTTTGTGTTTGGTCATATCTCCTATCTTTGTCGGTGCATGTTTATGTTAGTCATATCTCATATCTT
The DNA here is from genome assembly GCA_032433765.1 of Megaustenia siamemsis. Classification (NCBI taxonomy): domain Eukaryota; kingdom Metazoa; phylum Mollusca; class Gastropoda; order Stylommatophora; family Ariophantidae; genus Megaustenia; species Megaustenia siamemsis. The sequence continues at coordinate 34,349,837 of JAVIAB010000145.1, read as the reverse complement.
AGTGTGTGTATCTGTGTTAGTCATATCTCATATCTTAGTGTGTGTATCTGTGTTAGTCATATCTCATATCTTAGTGTGTGTGTCTGTGTTAGTCATATCTCATATTTTAGAGTGTGTATGTGTTAGTCACATCTCATGTCTTAGTGTGTGTGTGTGTCTATGTTAGTCATATCTCATATTTTGGTGTGTGTCAGTGTTAGTCATGCCTAATATCGTTGTGTGCATGTCAGTGTAAGTCACATCTCATATCTTTGTGTGTGCATGTCTGTGTTAGTCACCTCTAGTTGCTCGGGCAGATGGTGCTCGTAAACCTGGGAGGGTCGACCATCTAAGGGCAGAATCCCCCTACAGAAAAGACAATCTGCTGCCTTGCAGGAAGATTGGGGACAATTAAAGGCTAAGGAAAGTAAACCTGAAAAAAATGTTGGCTGAAATCGGATCCGCTGGGCCACTGGCGCAGAACAAAGTGCAATGTTATAACCGGTATTCAATCAGAGTGGATCTAACATACTCTAATTGTGATGTTCTGTCTGTGGGGTCGATCAATTCACTTAAACAGACAGCTGTCTTCATGTGAGAGGCTGGAACCCTACTCTGATTGAGTCTTGATCGCACAGAGAGAGAGAAATGAAATTTCCGGGGCGTGTTAAAATAACCAGCAGCCTACTAAAAGTAATCTTAGAAGGGAAAATACAAGGTAAAAGAGGCAGAAGAAACCAAGACTAAAATAGACGAGTAACATCAAAAGAAGGACAAGTCAACTTATGACAACTTGCACTATCAAAGCAAAAAACAAGGTGGGATGGCGTTCAATGGTAGCCAACCTTCGATGCAGAGACGGCACTGTTAATGATGATGAGACAAGTAGCTTTGCTTGTATTACTGTTTATTGCCATTATTTCTGTCTGACCATTGTTTAACTTCATGTCGTATTCTTGACAGAAGGAAATCACAAAGGTGATGCTGTCATGGCGGCCATCCTTCTTGCAATGAATTAAGATCTGGTTGTCCCCGAACCTCAACTCATTGAAAACTTGTGATCATGAATTTAGCAGCCTTGATGGTTGTGTCCATAAAAAAAAAAAATTAAAAAAAGTACCCCCGTCACTTGAAGTGACGTATAGGGAAAATATTGTTAGTGAGCATACATTTTACAGACCTTCGGCACATGATTTTTGGGGTAATGTGGTCGGTATTACGCCCGTACCGCTTTACTTCCCAGGAAAAAAATTCTGGTACCCATTAAAGGCTGTGTGAACCCGGAAGCCGTCGGTTGGGATCGAACCTTACCTCTTGTCCTTTGTAGTCCAGTTGACTAACCACTGAGCTGTCGCTGGTTGTGTCCATACATATGATAAATGTTGGTGGAGACACTCTCTTGTCTTACCATTGTTATTACCACCAACCAGTTTCGATGCATGCAGTTGTGTTTGTACATTCAAAAGTCTTTCCATTTCATTGTCTCAACAAGGCATAAGCGCATCACCTTCCTTTCCTAAATCCCAACTGAAATTTCATTTTGTAATAGTGATAGAGAGCTAATTTCCAATATAAGGAAGAAACAATCATCATTTTTTGGCCATATAATGAGAAGAGAACAGCTGGAATATCTTGTAACAACTGGAAACATTGAGGAACGAAGAGACAGAGGGAAGTAAAGAGAAAAAATACCAGACAGCTTAAGAGAATGGTTTGGCAGAAGGTCAGCAACAGAAATGATAAATAACTGTCGAAATCGAAAGTTGTAGAGAGACATGATCACCTACGCCAGCAGGTCCGGTACTTGATGATGATGATGAATAGTGATAGATGTATTTGACATTGAATACGCCCTTCCAGTAACTTTGAGAAAACACATTTCCTAAGAGATTAGGGAGAGACATACCTAGGTATCTCTATTACATTCTCTTCCGTTGGCCCTTTTTAGGCACAACTCTTTTTTTTTTTTTTTTTTTGCTAGTCAGGTGGCTCTTTACTGTTTTTCCATCCAAAGTTGATTAAAGATTGTCATTAGCTCTAACAGTAAAGGTGAATGAAAGCATGGGCCAGGTAACTCAGCCGGTAACCATTTCTTAACAGACTATGACTGTGGCATAAAATAGCGGTCATCAGTGTTCGTGACAGAATAGCAAGTGGCGAAGGCAATGGAAAATTCATAGCGGGTAGTGGACAAGCCATGGAGGGTGACAAGAGTGGGTGCAGAATAGTACTCGAACATAACAGGTTTCGGGAGAATGGAAATTTTCCAAGCAGTTGTGGAAGTGTAGATAATCCACATGGCTTGACCATCAGGTAAATAGGTTGACAAACAAATCCCAGGACAGGTCAAAGTCATGAAGGAAACATCATTATTTTGAAAACTCAGGAGAGGTCAAACTGACCAGAGGTTATATTGGAGTCACAAAACAGCCTGTTATTGTAAAGTCTGAGGCATAGGTCAGCTGTGGGTGAAATGTGGCTCAGGATTGTGGACTCTAAATGGTAGGTGGCGTTGCAAATTGTCAGTTCACGACTATTGCAACACATTCATTGGCTGCAGATATTCCACGTGCAAAGTTATGGTTGGGTATTTAAGCTTCGACACAATATGTTTTAAGTAAGTCAGGAAGAGTAGTTAGGAGGAAGACAGAGTTAGTCAAAAGTTAGAAATTTCCAAAAGTTAGGCCCGTAAATTACAACAGTCAGTAAGACATTTTGAAGTTTTAAACTAGTTGAGAAGTTATGAAGGAACAGAGTAGAGAGTAGTAGAAAGCAGTTCGAATCATACACGTAGAATAGCTTAGAGTAGAGAACACATAGGAAAAGATAGCACTGTCTTTGGAGATTAGTTGAGCAGTAGACAGAACCAGAACAAGTGAATTAGAACATAAACATTTAGCCGTGAAAGTGGTTTTGAAGAGTGTTTCCAAAGTTGTGCTTCAGAGAACAAGTTTGTAAGTTGTGAGAGAGATTAATTTATAATATGCTCTTATGGACAATTCAATATCCATCGATGTCAGTCTCTGGATGTCCATTAGAACATGAATTCTAAGAAAAGTGCTTCCACTATTATGTATCACGTGCCAAGTTAGAGATCAATAAACGTGATGATGAATTATGACTGACAATAGTCTGTGATGATTAACGTTGTAACCTATAAATGTGCTGTGCTATGAACATCAATACAAATAAACATCACAAATTATAACATAGCCACATTGCTCCAACTTTTTGACAACATTTGATGGTGCCCGGTTGTAACTTTTTAAATATCCTTTCTCAACGGTAACTTTGTTTCTAGCTAATTATTTTATGTCACAATTGGACAATCGTAGTAGCAATTAAAAATAACATATGTAATGAACAATCGGCGTTATAGTGAAGTCCACTTTAATTAAAAAGAAAAGACTTTAGACCATAGAACAGATTGATGTCACTGTAGGCTGATAATTGCCATATGTGTTACGTCCCCCGTTCCAGCAACCAAAAAATGTTCATCCTGATCATTCAGACTGTTCTAGTGAACGTGTCGCGTTCTGCAAAAAATGGTGCGCAACACTTGGTGCACACTCCAGGGTCGCCGTAACGGTTATCGGGGAAACAGCACACCCTTCATACGGCCACACCGAATCCGTGTAAACTTCGTGGTTATTGAGCGTGATCCAAAATTCGCTGTCATAACAAATGAAGTAAAGACTGACTCTGGTGGAACACTCGATCCGACCACAGTCTATGTGATGGCCAAATATCAGTCGAACATAGATTACACATCCCTTACCAGGACAAAAGCATGGCATGTCCCATTTCAATCAACGGTCAGTCACCTGCAGCACGAATATCCGTACACTGACGCGAAAACCATATTGACTAGTGGTCAGGTGAATATTAATGTACCACCGCTGCCTTCGTAAATGAAAATCTAGACCAGAAAGAATAATCTTGAAGACACTTTTCATAAAAAAATTGCCTCGTGTAGCAACCTGATTTGACTAGTCAGCAATCGTGTCACACCACACCAACCGGAAGTAGCAAGCCCCAAAAGCCGTTATTCTGTTGAGCGATGTCTCGCCACCGACATTAAACTCAAATCCTACAAAACAAATCCTTAAACAGGAAAATGTCAGATGTCAAGATCAATTAGCGCTATAGGGAAGTTTCCTTTAGTTAAACCAAAAAATACCAGGTGTAGCATGTTTCAGAGCAGTTTAATCACGTTTTCTTCTTTGATACCAAATACTGTGAGTATCTTCTAGTACATTGTAGCTCAAAGGACCAGAAGGTTCACCCAGCCTTAAATAGGTACAGGATTTTTTTTCTGGGAAAGTAAAGCAGCACATACGTAATACCGACCCTATTACCACAAAAATCATGTGCCGAAGATCTATAAAAATGATGGTTCTTTTCATCCAATTCTATCTAATCTTCTATAAATTCACATTTCAAAGGCTTCAATTTTCTGTTCTGTTTTCTTGTCTAATGTCCATGTTTCTTCACCATACAAGAATATTGAGAGGATGTAACATTTTGCTATTCTTAGAAGGATTCTCAATATTATTCAGTCAATCTATCAGTCAATCAATATTATCGAGTTATTTGCGGGTCATTATCATTGCACTCCGAACATGTCCATAGGTGCTCAGATCCCCTACTCAGCAATTCCCTCAGTGTCCAGCGACTGACGACTCCTGTTCTATGTTGGTTGATAAGTCTTCTTACACGCCCACTAAGTTTCTCATTTCTGGCTGTGCCCAACTTAACTTCCATCTCCATCATCCGTAGAAGTTTCTAGACCACCCACAGTATCGATAAAACCATCTATGATACTATTCTCAATAAGAACAGTATCCAAAGAATATCCACTGATAATCTATGCTTTGTTCACCTGCATGAGGTGAGGTAGTGCTGTGGATCTAAGGCATGGTTACAGTTTACAGGCCATTACGTTCGACTGCGCGTATACCTGCTTTACGTTCATGGGTTACTATTGCGGGCGGGTACAGAAGGGCGTTTCACTTTCTTACGCAAAAATGGGTAAGTGATGTCGAATGTTCCACATGTAAGTTTTTTATTTAATTTATATTTGTGATTAAGTTAGGAATGAGAAATGTGTGTTGAGCACTGAAATAAGTAAAGTAAAGTACCACCGTCACGCCAAGTGGCGTATAGGGAGTATGCTGTTAGTGACGTTATATTTTACAGACCTTCAGCACATGATTTTTGGGGTAAATGTGGTCGGTATTACGCCCGTGCCGCTTTACTCTCCCAGAAACAAAATCAGGTACCCATTTAAGGCTGGGCGAACCCGGAAGCCGTCGGTTGGGATCGAACCATACCTCTTGTCCTTTGTAGTCCAGTTCACTAACAACTGAGCTATCGCGGCTCCCGATCACTTATATAGTCAAGGATTGGATGGATGGATGGATGCGGTCGCACGATGATTTGAGGTATTCTAACGGATACGAACCGTAGACTTCCTCCTCGTCATTCGCCCTTAAAAGGACGTTAAGTGGACGTAGTTACGTTGTGTTGAAGTTTGCAGTGTAACACTGTGATATCTGCGCCTTTCGGCCCAACACATCCGATTTCAGCCGACGTTTTTTTTAGTACCGGGTTCGTCTTCCCACTTCGATCCCTGCTCGCTTGGCCAGACTAGACAGGTTAGTCTGTTTCTGGAGGCACCACGAAGAGGTGTAGCAGGGTCTGGATGGTTCTGGTTCACCGATACTGGCGCAAGCCATCAGTTGTGAGTCACTGACAACTTCTAGCTCTGGTGCTGGGGGGGGGGGGGGGGGGGCAGCGCCTTCGCCTCCTAGTCAAGGATTAAGGTTCTTGATCAACAGTTATGGCTAGGGTTTGAGCTCGGTCATCGGGCGTGTTAGGATGTCACAATCTTCTTGTAATTGCGTCATTTCTTGACGTCACAATGTTGACTAACTAACCAATGAATCCAAGTTAAGAACAAACGAGGTTGTGTACTCTCTGTTTCACTCATTAACGCATTGTAATCATAGAAGCATTGCATAACGATAAATTATTCCAGATCATGAAGTAAAAATATGTAGATGATTCAGTAAATGATTCATGAGTAGATGGATATCATGCAGATCATCATTATGTGCCATACCGGTTGGCGTAGACGATCATGTTCTTCCGGAGTCTTCTATCCACAGTACATCGTATCAATTCTGTTTTTGATTGTTTTTCATGCCACGACACCAAACTATCTAGTATCTACTCTCTTTGTCGTCCGCGATCTCTCTTTCCTTTTATTTTGCCAGTTGTAACCAAGTATTCCAACTTTCCTCTTCTCATGATGTGCCCGAAGAGTGTTGATTGTTTCTTTCTCATGTTTTTTATTAGCTGCCTTTTTTTGTGCTGGCCTCTTTGAGAATTTCTCATTGGCCTTTTTAGCTGTTCAGGGAACTTTCAACATTCTTCTAAGAAATCACATGGCCTCTAATCGTATTTTTATTTGTTTGTCCACTGTCCATGATTTGCTTCCATAGGTCAGAATTGGCTCTATATAGCACAGATGAACCTTCTTTCTGACTTCTATTGACATTGATTTGTTGTTTAGGACATTTTTCATTTTCTGAATTGGTATTTTGGCCTGAGCTATTCTGCTTTTCATTTCTATAGTACATCTTCCATCTGCTGTTATTAATGTGCCCAAGTATTTGACTCGTTGCACTTGTTTGAAATTTGCAATTAATTCTTATGCTGCTTTCTGCTGATTATTGTTATGGTATATATAAGAAAGTTTTATAAATAAAAGTGAAAATGAACAACAAAGAACACTCCATTACGATCGTGAGGAATTTAACGTGAAGTTCATCATTTGAGAGAAACAACAAGGATGTGTCGATGACGTGGCCTACATGACATTCTTATTAATCATCCCAGAATTTCAATTCCTGGAAAGAATGTTCAGAAAAGTCGTTAACATCGATATTGAATTTAAAACGATATGCCAGATGTAAAAAACAAGGAAGTAAAATAAGCTGTAACAATTACTCAAAACCCAAACCATCAAACTAACAATAAAGTAACAAACTAACAACAAAGTAACAAACTAACAATAAAAAGTAACAAACGGTAAGTTTGATCTTTCAGCCAACCCGTCTGTTATCAATGGCGAACACAGTCATACATGAAATCCTGAACACCGGAATTACTTGTTTACTATGGGCAGGATTATATCTCTGAACATCAAGTTCAATCTGTTGTGGAGTGTTCTTTATTAAAACTGAGTTAGTTCTTCTCAAGCACGTTAACTTGTCGGGCTGCAGACAAGGACGACGCTGGTTTGAGCCCCTGTAGAATCAAAGTTTTTTTTTTTTCTATCGGGGGTCAAATAACAAGTCAGACCCGGCCACCTCGCGTCAAATCCATTGGACAAGCGGCTCTTATTCTCCGTTCCATAGGTTCCCCTTGCAGATCCAAGTAATGGGAAAATGCCATAGTTCTACAGCAGACGAGTGGTGGATATGTTGCATGTCCGATCATTAACTGCTGTTGTCCTTCCAGCATCGCCATACTTTGCATCGGACCCGCAGTGTGTCTCGCCACAAGTCCATGTTTGAACGAGCCTCTTTGTGAATGAGTTGATGCCTGCTGTCGCTGGCTTTCATGTCAGTGGTCATACTGTTTCTATTGCTCGACCGTTCTTCTTTAATTTTTGTTATGTTGCCTGAATTATTGTCCACGCTCTACACCATAGAAGAATATAGTAACTGACATTAGATCATCATCATCGAGTGCCATCTCCGCAACGAAGGTTGGCTACCATGGACCGCCATTCTGCTCTGTCTCTTGCTTTGATCGTGCAGGTTGTCATAGGCTAATTTGTCCATCTTTTGATGTTACTCGTCCATGTTAGTCTTGATCTGCCTCTGCCTCTTTTACCTTGTATTTTCCCCTCCAAGATTACTTTTAGTAGGCTTTTGTGTCTTTTAACATGGCCCAAAAATCACATTTGTCTTGTTTGAATTGTGTTTAGTAGTTCTCTTTTCATTTTTATTTGTTTTAAGACTTCATCGTTTGTTTTCTTTTCCTTCCATCCATTTCTACCTATTCTTCTATATATCCACATGTCAAAGGCTTCAATTCTCTGTTCTTCTGACATTAGATACTCCAGAAGAATACCGAAGTTAACAAGAAAGGGCAAGACCAGATCGGACATTTTTAGAAAAGTATAACACCAGTTCTAATTAACATCATTCAAAACAACAAATTAATTGGCTTGGGCCACAAAGAGTCTACAAGCCAACGTCATCGCACAACAGAAATAACGACGATATGAAGTTTAAGTGGACTACCATCCAAACACACACACACACACAAAACAGACATACATTTTTTAAAGTAAATGCTTATTGTTGTTTCCTTCATGCTTGATATGGGCGGTTTATCGAAAGCTCATACGTCAAACTGTAAAAGTTAAAAATTGGCGTTGAAAATGAATGCTTCCGACGATTCTTAAAAGTAAATTGGAGAGACTTTACAGTAAATTATATGAAACTATAATAGAATAAACGCAACAATAATAGGTATTAAAATATAGACGGAGAATACGTTTGATGTACATCGGGCAAGTGCCCAATGTGGATGAAAGATGATTCCCACACTAGTCATGACTCCCACACCAGGGGTGACCCCCACACTAGGCATGACTCCCACACCAGGGATGACCCCCACACTAGGCATGCCTCCCACACTAGGGATGACCCCCACACTAGGCATGACTCCCACGCCAGGGATGACCCCCACACTAGGCATGACTCCCACACCAGGGATGACCCCCACACTAGGCAGGACTCCCATACCAGGGATGACCACCACACACTAAGCATGACTCCCACACTAGGGATGACCCCCACGCTAGGCATGACTCCCATACCAGGGATGACCCACACACTAGGCATGACTCCCACACCAGTGATGACCCCCACACTAGGCATAAGTCCCACACCAGGGATGACCCCCACACTAAGCATAACTTCCACACCAGGGATGACCCCCACATTAGGCAGGAGTCCCACACCAGGGATTACCCCCACACTAAGCATAACTTCCACACCAGGGATGACCCCCACACTAAGCATAACTTCCACACCAGGGATGACCCCCACACTAGGCATGACTCCCACATCAGTGTTGACCCCCACATTAGGCATGAGTCCCACATCAGGGATGACTCTCACACCAGGGATGACCCCCACACTAGGCATGAGTCCCACACCAGGGATGACCCCCAAACTAGGCTTGACTTCCACACCAGGGATGACCCCCACACTAGGCCTGACTCCCACACCAGGGATGATCCCCCACACTAGGCATGTCCCACATCAGGGATGACCCCCACACTGGCATAACTCCCACACCAGGGATGACCCCCCCCCCCACAGTAGTCATGACTCCCACACCACGGATGACCCCCACACTAGGCATGGATCCCACACCAGGGATGACCCCCACACTAGTCATGACTCCCATACCAGGGATGACCCCCACACTAGGCATGACTCCCACACCAGGGGTGACTCCCACACCAGGGATGACCCCCACACTAGTCATGACTCCCACACCAGGGATGACCCCCACACTAGGCTTGACTCCCACACCAGGGATGACCCCCACACTGGGCATAACTCCCACACCAGGGATGACCCCCACACTAGGCATGACTCCCACACTAGTCATGACTCCCACACCAGCGATGACCCCCCACACTAGGCATGACTCCCACACCAGGGATGACCCCCACACCAGGGATGACTCCCACACCAGGGATGACCCCTACACTAGGCATGACTCAAACACAGGGTGGTAAAAGAAAATAGAGAACACCAAACAGAAACTCGGCGAAGACAAGTTAATAGAGTGGCCTCAACTTTGGGCTACAGAAGAAAACAAGAACTAGCTGGAGTGTCGTGGGCATGAACACTTAATTATGATTGTGGTCAGAGGAACTAACAAAACAACTTTATTAATGAATAATGTGGCTTTATAGAAGAAATAGAAGAACTAATAAAACAACTTTATTAATGAATAATGTGGCTTTATAGAAGAAATAGAAGAACTAACAAAACAACTTTATTAATGAATAATGTGCCTTTATAGAAGAAATAGAAGAACTAACAAAACAACTTTATTAATGAATAATGTGGCTTTATAGAAGAAATAGAAGAACTAACAAAACAACTTTATTAATGAATAATGTGGCTTTATTGGAGAAATAGAAGAACTAACAAAACAACTTATCAATGAATAATGTACCTTTATAGAAGAAATAGAAGAACTGACAGAGAACGAAAACAAGTAATGAAGTTTTGAAATAGGTGAAGATGAAGAAAGCACTTTCTGCAAGACAAATGAAATTGATATAACGTGTACAGAGAAACAATCACCTTTTGAAAATTGTCTTGGGTGACAAACGAGGCAGAGGTAGACAACACTGGGGGCCTCGGTAGCCTAGTTGGGAAAACCACCCGACTAGACTACCGACGTTCGGACAACCCGTGTTCGATTCCCGCTGGAAGCAGTGTGAGTTGTACTCGTGGTTGAAAAAAAAAAATACCCCCCACGGTCGACCCAGCAGCTGGCAGAAATGGGTACTAGGGTATTACCCTGGGAAGGTGAGGAATGCCGCCTCGCATCGTGAGTTTCTATGCGTGAAACGACACTATCCAGAAATCTCCGAGCATTTTTGGATAAGCGGCCGGGCACATATGGGTGGAAACTCGCGTGCGAAGACGCCGATTCAAGTCTCGTACTTTACCTTTACCTTACCTTTGACAGTTAGCATATGCCACTATCACATAACAATGTGCACTATCAATGCAGGAAGTGAAATGGCGTTCCATGATAGCCAACTTTTGATGCGAACACGGCACAAGATGATTATGAGACAATAATGAACCCACTCATCTATTAAACAGCATGTCATAGTCAAATAACCCACTCATTTATTAAACAGCATGTCATAGTAAATAACCCACTCATCTATTAAACAGCATGTCATAGTCAAATAACCCACTCATCTATTAAACAGCATGTCATAGTCAAATAACCCACTCATCTATTAAACAGCATGTCATAGTCAAATAACCCACTCATCTATTAAACAGCAATAATTCAGAGACAAACCACATAAACGTCGCTAGATACAGATAACTCATTTACTCGACATGCAAACCACCACACGAATCAAACCAAAAAAATTGTTCTTCTTCATCATCTTTTTCTTAGGTGTTCAACTGTTAAAGGAGCGTGGATTTGTCCCTAGTTGACGGCACACGTGACCTCTGACGGTCATATACATTCATTTCCTATGGTTAGATTTATCTGACAGTTTCTCTCTGGCGGCATCTACTATTTTCGAATTTCATCTGCCAATAGTTAACGTGTGCAGAGTTCACCACACATAGACCGTGAAAGGGTTAGGTCACAATGAAAAGCATGGACTCGAAAAGAAAAATTCACACCACCTTTGGCAGGATTCAAACACTGGACCTTCATGCACAGAGGCCAACTCCTTGCCTCTAGACCAGCCAACCACTAAACACATGTTCGTCTAGCCCAATGCGTAGTGTTCGTGTTTGTTCTCATTACTTCTACACAGAGAGCGTGTGCTAATCAATCTAACAATGTAGCACAATAAGATGCCAACAAATTAGTTCATAGGAAATACCGCTTAAGAGTGGCACAGGAAGGGAACAGCACAGGAAGGGCACAGGATTTCGAAAACCATGATCCACGTAACTCCTACCGATGAAAGAGATGGGAGTTAAGATGGGCACAGTCAGAAACGAGAAACTTAGTGGGCGTGTAAGAAGACTAATCAACAAACATAGAACTGGAGTCGTCAGTCGCTGGACACTGCGGGCATTGCTGAGGAGAGGATCTGAGCACCTATGGACATGTTCGGAGTGCAGTGATGATGACCCACAAATAACTCAATAACCACGTAAGAGAGAGAGATGGCATAATGTGATCGCCGAAGCCTCCGGGCACGGCACCCGATGACGATGTCTCGAGCGTTCTCCCAATAAACTGAACCATGGGCCCAACAAGTTTGTTTTTTATTTTAATTCTTAGCTAAAACAGAAACTCTAACCCGAACACCTCGTGGCGACAGCACTAGGCTTGTGATCATTATTCTCCAGCTTAACGAAAGCCACTGCCACACACTAGAGCCGAAATAAAAGTCGCACCGATAGTTTATTAAAAGATGTGATGATAGCTTATTAAAGCTAGTAACGATAGCTTCCTAATTACTTGTATCCGGCCTGTTCTATAAAAAATGTGCGCTACTTGTTTTTGCTTCACATGATGATGATTATTTATGTGGCTTATGAGTATTCTGATGGTCTAAGATTTGTTTTGGTTTCTTTCTTCTTCATGTAAGAATTTGATTTCATTGGCTTCTTGTAACTCCCCGCGAATTCGGTTCCGTGGGAGTTAATATTAAAACTGCAGGCGGCTAATGCGTTATCCTGTTCTCAGAAAGTTGCAGGCGACCTGATCTAAGTCTGTCTAAAGCTGTGACGTTAAGACTGCACCGGATCTAACATTGTGATATCGCAATCTGTCAAAACAAACATCATGTGACATATATCAGCCAGTGTATTTTTTTCATTATAGCGACTTTCAAGAGAATTAAGATTGAGCTTTGAAGGATGGGATACGAGAGATGGTAAAGTTATTTTTAGCATGTCGAGGGAGAGAGAAAGAGAGAGAGAGAGAGGGGGAGAGAGAAATAGAACGCGCCGTCTTGCTTGCCTGGCTGAGTCAATACTGTTAACGCTGACTCAGCTACAATATCCTTATATCTTTCTCGTTCTGACGCTGCAGACATTTATGTACTTAGCAAGACAGCGTCTGTCCATTATTTTATATTGTCTTCCCATACAGGTCTTGACCTGTCCCATTTTTCTATAACTGGATAAATAATCTTTGTTAAGCCTATAGATTCAGATATAAACCATTTACTTGCCTCTGGGAGCTGTTTAGTGGGTCCTCATACTATGTTACTTCTTGATCAATTGGCTTTGATGTCGTTGTGTGGTGGTTTATATTGTGATATCTATGCCTCCCGGTCAATATGGCGGATAGGCAGCAGTAACCATTCAGGCTTAGTTTGAAATGTATTCTTTGTTGCAGTTTCTTCATGTACCAAGTCCGGCATGCTGCAGGAACTACTGAATTTAGTGATCTGTGCACACCACGAGCTGTCGTTTTCATCCGGATCATGTTTCGATAATTCGATTGCTTACCATGAATGATAATATCGTATAACTAAGGACAGTTCAGGTGCGTTTACTTTCGGTGCCGCTTGGCATTATGTCTTTGGCGAGTGTTGTAGCTGGTATGATGGGGACTGCAGCTGCCTTTGTTTTGACCCTTCAATGAAATGAGTTTGAATTCGGATGATTCCACTGGCAAGTGCGGTTGAGCAATTATGGATTTTAATTCATTTGAAGTGATACCGGGGCCTTCGACTAACTATAACCATATTTTGGTTATTTGGTTATGGAAGGCCCCGGTATCACTGCAAACGAATTAAAATCCATAATTGCTCAACCGCCAGTGCCAGCGTAATCATCCGAATTAATATCTAATCTCCCAAACAAAGAAAGGTAACTGTAGTCCCCATCGTAGCAATCTCAGTACACGCCAAAAGACATAAGGCGAAACCGCGCAGAAAGTGAACACAGCCAAATGTTCCCTGTCATACGATATCATCATTCATCGTAAACAATTGGAATATCGAAACATGATCAAACCGGATGAGACACACAGCTCACGGTAAGCACAGAGCACATAACTCAGTAGCTCCCGCAACAAACCGGACTTGGAATATGAGGAAACTGCAACAAGGAACACTTTTCAGACATAGCCTTCAATTGTTCCGCCGCCTATCCACCATATACCGGAAGTTCACGTCCTCCTGAAAATGATGATCGTCTATGTATAGCGCTTGATGATGTTAGCCATCGTTGTTGACTCCAGTTTCGAACATATAAACACACAGTTAGTCGTCAGATTATTCCCGTCACACATCAAACAACAGACCGTAAGATTAGCGTATGGCCGGTCTAGGGATGTACGATGAGCCAATCTAACCATAACCAACTATGACTTTCGACCATACCGTATTTTGACCTCGCGTTTTCCCGATAGAAGCCCGAGAAGTTATCGATTTGGCGACCTACACTCCGAGACTAACATTATCAAATACCGTGCCTGCAGACACAGGTGATAATATACCTCAACAACTTTCTATTTTAAATTACTTATTTTGTGACTCTCTGTCAAACCATTATCTTAAACTCTCACCTATTTTATATCAATCCCCACCCGATCTCTTCTTCGCTCAACATTTCTTGTTATGTTTCAGCTGTTGCCCTCTCCTACCACGACCAATAATTATGTTTGTTGCCTCCTGATCTTCTAACTTCCTGATGTGTATCGCCTCCTAATGTTTGTTACCTCCTGATTTTTGTTAACTCCTGATGTTTGTTACCTCCTAATGTTTGTTGCCTCCTGATGTTTGTGCCTTATGGTGTTTGTTGCCTCCTGATGTTTGTTACATCCTGGTGTTTGTTACCTCATGATGTTTGTTCCCTCCTGATGTTTGATGCCTCCTGCTATTTGTTGCCTCCTGTTGTTTGTTGCCTCCTGGTATTTGTTGCCTCCTGATATTTGTTGCTTCCTGGTATTTGTTGCCTCCTGATGTTTGTTACCTCCTGATGTTTGTTGCCTCCTGGTGTTTGTTACTTCCTGATGTTTGTTACCTCCTGATGTTTGTTGCCTCCTGGTATTTGTTGCCTCCTGATGTTTGTTGCCTCCTGGTATTTGTTACCTCCTGATGTTTGTTGCCTCCTGATGTTTATTACCTCCTGATGTTTATTACCTCCTGATATGTGTTGCCTCCTGATGTTTATTACCTCCTGATGTTTGTTGCCTCCTGATGTTTGTTACCTCCTGATGTTTGTTGCCTCCTGATGTTTATTACCTCCTGTTGTTTGTTGCCTCCTTATGTTTGTTACCTCCTGATGGTTGTTGCCTCCTGATGTTTATTACCTCCTGATGTTTGTTACCTCCTGACGTTTGTTACCTCCTTATGTTTGTTGCCTCCTGATTTTTATTACCTCCTGATGTTTATTACCTCCTGATGTTTGTTGCCTCCTGATGTTTGTTACCCCCTGATGTTTGTTACCTACTGATGTTTGTTACCACCTGATATTTATTACCTCCTGATGTTTGTTGCCCCCTGATGTTTGTTACCTCCTAATGTTTGTTACCTCCTGATGTTTGTTCCCTCCTAATGTTTGTTACCTCCTGATGTTTGTTACCTCCTAATGTTTGTTACCTCCTAATGTTTGTTACCTCCTGATGTTTGTTACCTCCTAATGTTTGTTACCTCCTGATGTTTGTTACCTCCTAATGTTTGTTACCTCCTGATGTTTGTTACCTCCTGATGTTTGTTACCTCCTGATGTTTGTTGCCTCCAGATCTTAGTTGCGTCATGTCTGTAGCAAGCTTTCTCTTCTATAACATCCCCATTACTCCACTACCTGCCCACACTATCCCCAACCTTCTTGTGTACAACTACACCTTCATCCCTACAACGATGTTGTCCGTTGTCTTATTGTTCAGCATTCACTGGCTGTAGTAATAGCAGTAGCTGTAGCAGCGGTAATAGCAGTAGTCATAGAAGTAGTAGTAGCAGTAGAAGTAGGCATCATCATCATTTGCCATATCAGTTGGCGTAGGCGATCATGTCCTTCCACAATCTTCTATTCACAGTGCTACGTATCAGTTCTGTTGTTGACTGTTTTCCATGCCATGACACCTAGCTATCCAGTATTTTCTCTCTTATAGAAGTAGTAGCAGTAGTAATAGAAGTAGTAGCAGCAGTAATAGCAGTAGTTATAGAGGTAATAGTGGCAGTAGTAATAGCAGTAGTTATAGAGGTAATCGTAGCAGCAGTAATAGCAGTAGTTATAGAGGTAATAGTAGCAGTAGTAATAGCAGTAGTTATAGAGGTAATAGTAGCAGCAGTAATAGCAGTAGTTATAGAGGTAATAGTAGCAGCAGTAATAGCAGTAGTTATAGAGGTAATAGTAGCAGCAGTAATAGCAGTAATTATAGTAGCAGCAGTAATAGCAGTAGTCATAGTAGTAGTAACAGTAGTAGTAGTAGCAGCGGTAATTGAGGTAGAGTCATAGTAGTAGTAGTAGTAGTAGTAGTAGCAGTAGCAGTAGCAGTAGTAGCAGCAGCAGCAGCAGCAGCAGTAGTAGTAGTAATAGCAATAGTAGTATTTGTAACAGCAACAGTACTTGTAAAGGTAGTTACAGCAGTAATAGCAGTAGTTATAGAGGTAATAATAGCAGTAGTAATAGCAGCAGTCATAGAGGTAATAGTAGCAGAAGTAATAGCAGTAGTCATAGATGTAATAGTAGCAGTAGTAATAGCAGTAGTTATAGAGGTAATAGTAGCAGCAGTAAGTAGTAAGTAATAAGCAACAGTAATAGCAGCATTAGTAGTAGTGTAAGTAGCATCAAGATTAGTAGTATCAGTATTAGCAGCAGCAGCAGGTATAGTAGAAAGTCGGGGTATCAAGGCAGGCATAAAATAACGTTTTATCACATCCCACATTCAATCTTCGATGCGGAAGTGGCGTAACCGACGTTAACCGTATTTACAACATCATTCAGCTTTTGAACCCATGTAATTTTTCCACGCCTTTTAAACGAGTTACGCCTGGCCGACAAGCCACAGGAGGCAGACGTTGTTGCATTAACTACAAAAACAAACACAATTTGAAGGTAAAAAGTGCACCTGCTAAATACTGCCTGGAAATGTAATATTTTAGTGCTGTTTTCACAGGTGCTGTCCGTCGCTCCAATACGTGCAACGAGGCAGCTCCGGTGCGACCTCGTAATTACGTGTGACAACTAGACACGTTTTTTTTTCATATATTGTGTTTACATCAGTTTTATTATACCTTACAGCACTGATGAGAAATGTAGTATCCCTGTGAGACTTGTGTGATTGACTTTTTATACACAGTAATTTATGTATGTAGTCTGTAAGTAAAAGTAAAAAGTGAAAAGTACCGCCGTCACGCCAAGTGCTATAGGGAATATGGTGTTAGTGACCATAAAATCACATACCAGCTTTCACCATTGCTAAGACATCCAAACATTTCTATGCCAGCTAAACAACAAATGATAAATAGCATTTTCATACCAACGTTGTGCTATGAAAGTCAAACATGGACCCTTTCTAAATCACATTTAAGAAAGATCAATACATGTGAGATGCGTTGCTTGAGAAAAGTAACAAACAACACAAGAAGAGATAGAATACCAAATGAAACCATAAGAAAAATAGTAGGAACAAAACCCTGCCAAGAATATATAGAACAACAACAATTTAAATGGTTTGGCCACCTGGTCAGAATGAATCCTCACCAATCACCATCAAGGGCGTTCTTCTCGAGAATGCATGGAAAAAGACCAAGAGGAAGACCCAGAAGAAGATGGATAGATGCAGTGACAGAGACATGTAACAATAAAGGAAAGTCATTAATTCAGACAGTTCTAGCAGCTCAAGAATGACAAATGATATAACCACGACACCTTTTAGGTATCAGTGAGAAAGAGAAAAGAAGAAGAAGAAGAAAGGTCATACATTTTGCAGACCTTAGGCACATGATTTTTCGGGTAATGTGGTCGGTATCACGCGCGTGCCGCTTTAATTTCCCAGAAAAAAATCCCGTACCCATTAAAGGCTGGGTGAACTGGAAGCCGACCCTTGTGGGATCGAACCCTACCTCTTGTCCTTTGTAGTCCAGTTCACTAACCACTGAGCTATTATGTCCTCAATTATTGTTGTTATGTCCCTTAATTTTGTTCACGATGAACATCCCTTATTTCTCTCATGGAATTTATCCCTTAATTGTGTCATCCCATAATTTACTTTGAATCATCCCATAATTTACTTTGTATCATCCCATAATTTACTTTGTATCATCCCAACATTTATTTTGAATCATCCCATAATTTACTTTGTATCATCCCATAATTTACTTTGTATCATCCCATAATTTACTTTGAATCATCCCATAATTTACTTTGTATCATCCCATAATTTACTTTTTATCATCCCATAATTTACTTTGTATCATCCTATAATTTACTTTGTATCATCCCATAATTTACTTTGTATCATCCCATAATTTACTTTGTAGCATCCCATAATTTACTTTGTATCATCCCATAATTTATTTTTGAATCATCCCATAATTTACTTTGTATCATTCCATAATTTACTTTGTATCATCCCATAATTTACTTTGTGTCATCCCATAATTTATTTTGAATCATTCCATAATTTATTTTTGAATCATCCCATAATTTACTTTGTATCATCCATAATTTACTTTTTTAAAAATCATCCTATATTTTTTTTGAAACGATATTTTGTATAAGTACAGATAGTAGACTGTCGAAAAATCAAAACAGTTAAAAAGAATAAATCCTAAAGATCAGATGTGAGACCTTCTGAACAATGGAGGCTGCCAGAAAGGGCTCAGAAGAAGATTAGCAGTAGCAACACAACAATTATACGTCATGAACAACAAGCACAATACCATAGCGAAGGGGTAGCTATAATGCTATCAAAAAATGCACAGAAGACACTAATAGAATGGGAGGCAGTGGGACCAAGACTGGTGAGAGCAACATTTAGAACAACCAAAAACAAAATAAAATACACATTATACAATGCTATGCACCAACCAACGATAAAGATGACTCAGTTAAAGATGATTTTTATAAACAGCTACAATGGCAGATGGATGCAAGACGAGCCAAGGATATTATAATCTTGATGGGAGACCTAAATGCTAAGGTAGGATCAGACAACAGAGGCTTCGAAGAGATTATGGGAAAACATGGACTTGGAGATATAAACGAGAATGGAGAGATATTTGTGAATTTCTGCGCCCTTAATCAAATGAGCCTAGGAGGAACAATATTCCAACATAAAAGAATACACAAAGCTACATGGGTGTCACCAGATCATAGAACGGAATATCAAATTGATCACATATGTATTAATAATAAGTTTAAGTCATCCTTACAGGATGTAAAAGTATATAGAGGGGCAGATATAGCTTCTGATCATCATCTTCTGTTAGCCAAACTTAAAATTAAATTAAAAAGGTATACTACAACGAATAAGGGTAGAAAGTATTTCAATGTAGGGTTTCTTAAAGAACAAGGAATTAAAGATAAATTCGCAGTCACAATATCAAACAAATACCAAGTCCTCCAACAACTAGAAAATACAATAAATATAGAAGATCATTGGAAACAGGTAAAAAATATATGGAAAGAGACATGCGAAGAAACACTGGGAAAAGAGAACGCCAGAATAAGGCATGGATGACAGCAGAGACCCTGGATAAAATTAAAGAAAGAAAGAACAAGAAAGCAGACATAAATAAAAGCAAAACAAGAAGTAATAAAGCCAAGACACAGGAAGCTTACACAGAGGTGAACAAAGAAGTGAGAAGATGCATTAAAAGGGATAAGAGGAAATATATAGATGAACTAGCTAAAGAGGCAGAAGAAGCAGCAAATAAAGGGAATATGAAAGAACTGTACAATAGCACAAAGAAATTAGGTGGAAAATACAAACAGATCAACGCCTTTATCAAAGACAAGAAAGGAAATCTGCTTAGTAATATAAGGGAACAAATGGAGAGATGGAAAGAACACTTTGAAGAACTTTTGAACAGACCCGGCTCAAATATCCTCCAGATATACTACCAGCAGAAGAAGAGTTACACGTTAACTGCGGAAAACCAAGCAAAGAAGAAATAATGAAAGCCATCAAATTATTAAAAGATGGTAAAGCCACAGGACCAGATGAAATTCCTTCGGAAGCCATCAAAGCAGATATTAACACCTCTACCAAGATGTTACAGGATCTATTGGATAAAATTTGGGAGAGGGAAGAAATACCTAAAGACTGGAGAGAAGGTTATATGATCAAACTACCAAAGAAAGGAAGTTTACAGGAGTGCACAAATTATAGGGGAATTATGCTACTATCAGTGCCAGGAAAAATATTAGGCAGAATCATTCTGGAGAGACTAAAAGAGGCTATAGAGAAACACTTAAGAGATGAACAAGCAGGTTTTAGGAAGAACAGATCATGTGCTGATCAAATAACTACCCTACGTATAATAGTTGAACAAAGTTTAGAACTAAAATCCCCACTATATATTGGATTCATAGATTACGAAAAGGCATTTGATAGTTTAGACAGAAGAATGCTTTGGAAGTTGCTGAGTCATTACGGAATCCCCATAAAGTTTATTAACCTGATAAAAACAATGTATGAAGGAACAAAATGTAGTGTGGTGCATGAAGGACAGCTTACAGAAGCATTTGAAATAAGAACAGGAGTAAGGCAAGGATGCCTCCTGTCTCCATTTCTCTTTCTACTGGCCATAGATTGGATTATGAAAATAACTCAAAACAACAGAAATGGGATCCAGTGGTCACTGACCAAACAACATGATGATTTAGACTTTGCTGATGACATAGCTCTCCTATCACACAGCCATCAACAGATGCAGGATAAAATGAGTATATTAGATGAGAGATCACAACAGCTAGGACTAAAGATTAATAGAGATAAGACCAATATTATGAGAATTAATGCAGTTGGCAATAACCATATAAAACTAGGAGAAATACCTCTACTAGACGTACAATCTTATATATATCTGGGCAGTAATATAGATAAAGAGGGAGGAACATAAAATGATACCAAAATAAGGATATCAAAAGCAAGAGGAGCTTTCATTGCACTGGGAAACATATGGAAATCCAAAGAAATTAGGCTAAATACAAAAATAAAATTTTCAACTCAAATGTTAAGTCGGTCCTATTATATGGCTGTGAAACATGGAGAATGACAAAATTGACAATCACGAAAGTACAGACTTTCATTAATGGATGCTTGCGCAGAATAAAGGGATGGAAATGGCAGGACAAAGTCACTAACGTGGAATTATGGAAATGTACCGGTCAAATACCAGTTGATAAAGAGATACAGCGAAGACGATGGCGATGGATAGGACACACACTACGGAAGCCAACTGAGAGTATTACACAACAGGCCCTTTTTTGGAATCCCCAGGGGAAAAGACAAAGAGGAAGACCAAGGAATTCTTGGAGAAGACAGATAGAAGCAGAGATGAAGATGATGGGGAAGACATGGAATGATCTTAAAAGAATGGCAAAAAACAGAACAGCTTGGAAAGTGTTTGTTGAAGACCTATACTCCACAGGGAGTTCAAAGGTAAAAAGAAAAAGAATCCCATAATTTACTTTATATCATCCCATAATTTACTTTTTTAAAAATCATCCTATATTTTTTTTGAAACGATATTTTGTATAAGTACAGATAGTAGACTGTCGAAAAATCAAAACAGTTAAAAAGAATAAATCCTAAAGATCAGATGTGAGACCTTCTGAACAATGGAGGCTGCCAGAAAGGGCTCAGAAGAAGATTAGCAGTAGCAACACAACAATTATACGTCATGAACAACAAGCACAATACCAGCAAGTCAGTAACATTATAATTGCACTGGGAAGCATATGGAAGTCTAAAGAAATTAGGTTAAATACAAAAGTTAACATTTTCAAATCCAATGTTAATGCAGTCCTATTATATGACTGTGAAACATGGAGAACAACAAAATTGACAATCATGAAGATACATACTTTCATTAATGGATGCTTGCGCAGAATAAAAGGATGGAAATGGCTGGACAAATTCACTAACATAGAGTTATGGAAATGTACCAGTCAAATGCCAGTTAATAAAGTGATACAGCGAAGACGATGGCGCTGGATAGGACACACACTGCGGAAGCCAACTGAGAGTATTACACAACAGGCCCTTTTTTAGAATCCCCAGGGGAAAAGACAAAGAGGAATACCAAGAAATTCCTGGAGCAGACAGACAGAAACAGAGATGAAGATGGGGAAGACATGGAATTATCTTAAAAGAATGGCAATAAACAGAACAGCTTGGAAAGTGTTTGTTGAAGACCTATACTCCACAGGGAGTTCAAAGGTAGAAGTAGAAGAAGAAGTAACATTAAAATGTCTGAGGCCATGTGTCTTTCCGATAGCAAAATATGGCTGTAAATCATAGACTACCTCCCTAACAGCAGGTAGGAAAACCGCTTCATTTAAACACAATGCTACAGAAAAATCCTTGATATATCATAGATAATGGAAAAGAGCAATTGAAACATATCAAAAGATTGTAAACATTAAAAGAATTACATGATAAATACAATTCTGCAGAGAAAATTAGAATGATATAGCCATGCCAATAGGCACAGCGGGCTAGAAAGAATAATAATGAAAAGCTTGGTTCCTGGACGACACATCAGGGAGAAGACCAAGAAGAAAGTGGTTTCAAGACATGAAAGAGACTGAACATGACAGCAGAAGAAGTGGATGAACTGGCTAGAGACAGAGATTCTTTCACACGGTCTGTGATGAGTTCAACGTTCTGTGGAAGAACTGGCTAGAGACAGAGATTCTTTCACACGGTCTGTGATGAGTTCAACGTTCTGTGGAAGAACTGGCTAGAGACAGAGATTCTTTCACACGGTCTGTGATGAGTGCAGCGTTGTGTGGGAGAACTGGCTAGAGACAGAGATTCTTTCACACGGTCTGTGATGAGTTCAACGTTCTGTGGGAGAACTGGCTAGAGTCAGAGATTCTTTCACACGGTCTGTGATGAGTTCAACGTTCTGTGGAAGAACTGGCTAGAGACAGAGATTCTTTCACACGGTCTGTGATGAGTGCAGCGTTGTGTGGGAGAACTGGCTAGAGACAGAGATTCTTTCACACGGTCTGTGATGAGTGCAGCGTTGTGTGGGAGAACTGGCTAGAGACAGAGATTCTTTCACACGGTCTGTGATGAGTTCAACGTTCTGTGGAAGAACTGGCTAGAGACAGAGATTCTTTCACACGGTCTGTGATGAGTTCAACGTTCTGTGGAAGAACTGGCTAGAGACAGAGATTCTTTCACACGGTCTGTGATGAGTGCAGCGTTGTGTGGGAGAACTGGCTAGAGACAGAGATTCTTTCACACGGTCTGTGATGAGTGCAGCGTTGTGTTGGAGAACTGGCTAGAGACAGAGATTCTTTCACACGGTCTGTGATGAGTTCAACGTTCTGTGGAAGAACTGGCTAGAGACAGAGATTCTTTCACACGGTCTGTGATGAGTTCAACGTTCTGTGGAAGAACTGGCTAGAGACAGAGATTCTTTCACACGGTCTGTGATGAGTTCAACGTTCTGTGGAAGAACTGGCTAGAGACAGAGATTCTTTCACACGGTCTGTGATGAGTTCAACGTTCTGTGGAAGAACTGGCTAGAGACAGAGATTCTTTCACACGGTCTGTGATGAGTTCAACGTTCTGTGGAAGAACTGGCTAGAGACAGAGATTCTTTCACACGGTCTGTGATGAGTGCAGCGTTGTGTGGGAGAACTGGCTAGAGACAGAGATTCTTTCACACGGTCTGTGATGAGTTCAACGTTCAGTGGGAGAACTGGCTAGAGACAGAGATTCTTTCACACGGTCTGTGATGAGTTCAACGTTCTGTGGAAGAACTGGCTAGAGACAGAGATTCTTTCACACGGTCTGTGATGAGTGCAGCGTTGTGTGGGAGAACTGGCTAGAGACAGAGATTCTTTCACACGGTCTGTGATGAGTTCAACGTTCTGTGGAAGAACTGGCTAGAGACAGAGATTCTTTCACACGGTCTGTGATGAGTTCAACGTTCTGTGGAAGAACTGGCTAGAGACAGAGATTCTTTCACACGGTCTGTGATGAGTGCAGCGTTGTGTGGGAGAACTGGCTAGAGACAGAGATTCTTTCACACGGTCTGTGATGAGTGCAGCGTTGTGTGGGAGAACTGGCTAGAGACATAGATTCTTTCACACGGTCTGTGATGAGTTCAACGTTCTGTGGGAGAACTGGCTAGAGACAGATTTTTTCACACGGTCTGTGATGAGTGCAGCGTTGTGTGGGAGAACTGGCTAGAGACAGAGATTTTTTCAGACTGTCTGTGATGAGTGCAGCGTTGTGTGGGAGAACTGGCTAGAGACAGATTTTTTCAGACTGTCTGTGATGAGTGCAGCGTTGTGTGGGAGAACTGGCTAGAGACAGAGATTCTTTCACACGGTCTGTGATGAGTTCAACGTTCTGTGGAAGAACTGGCTAGAGACAGAGATTCTTTCACACGGTCTGTGATGAGTTCAACGTTCTGTGGAAGAACTGGCTAGAGACAGAGATTCTTTCACACGGTCTGTGATGAGTGCAGCGTTGTGTGGGAGAACTGGCTAGAGACAGAGATTCTTTCACACGGTCTGTGATGAGTTCAACGTTCTGTGGAAGAACTGGCTAGAGACAGAGATTCTTTCACACGGTCTGTGATGAGTTCAACGTTCTGTGGAAGAACTGGCTAGAGACAGAGATTCTTTCACACGGTCTGTGATGAGTGCAGCGTTGTGTGGGAGAACTGGCTAGAGACAGAGATTCTTTCACACGGTCTGTGATGAGTGCAGCGTTGTGTGGGAGAACTGGCTAGAGACAGAGATTATTTCACACGGTCTGTGATGAGTTCAACGTTCTGTGGGAGAACTGGCTAGAGACAGATTTTTTCACACGGTCTGTGATGAGTGCAGCGTTGTGTGGGAGAACTGGCTAGAGACAGAGATTTTTTCAGACTGTCTGTGATGAGTGCAGCGTTGTGTGGGAGAACTGGCTAGAGACAGATTTTTTCAGACTGTCTGTGATGAGTGCAGCGTTGTGTGGGAGAACTGGCTAGAGACAGAGATTCTTTCACACGGTCTGTGATGAGTGCAGCGTTGTGTGGGAGAACTGGCTAGAGACAGAGATTCTTTCAGACTGTCTGTGGAAAATGCACCTTTCCACAAATGGCATGCGACCTTAATGATGAATTTGTTCTATATTTTCTTTTAAACTAAGAAGAAAAGTCTCTTCAAAAAAAAAGTCCGCGACAGCTCAGTGGTTAGTGAGTGAACTGGACTACAAAGGACAAGGGGTAGAGTTCGATCCCAACCGACGGCTTCCGGGTTCACCCATCCTATAATGGGTACCTGATTTTTTTCTGGGAATGTGAGGCGGCTAGGACGTAATACCGACCACATTACCCCAAAAATCATGTGCCGAAGGTCTGTAAAATGTATGGTCACTAACACCATATTCCCTATACGCCACTTGGCGTGACGGGGGTACTTTACTTTTTTTTTTATCCAAGACACTCGCCACATTAGGTACAATTTATATATTTAATTTAATTGTAAATTAAAAAAAAAAAAAAACTAGTTTTGATCCTACAGAGACTGGGGCCTGTGTTCACCTGCATGGGAATTGTTTGAGTCTACTAGATAGTCGGTCATTATTTTTATAACTATCCTCATCTAACCCGCCATTATTCTACAAGATGCATCTTTTATTCTACAACACACCTCTATTATTCTACAACACGCCTCTATTATTCTACAACACGCCTCTATTATTCTACAACACGCCTCTATTATTCTACAACACACCTCTATTATTCTACAACACGCCTCTATTATTCTACAACACGCCTCTATTATTCTACAACACGCCTCTATTATTCTACAACACGCCTCTATTATTCTAAAACACGCCTCTATTATTCTACAACACGCCTCTATTATTCTAGAACACGCCTCTATTATTCTACAACACGCCTCTATTATTCTACAACACGCCTCTATTATTCTACAACACGCCTCTATTATTTTACAACACGCCTCTATTATACTACAACACGCCTCTATTATTCTACAACACGCCTCTATTATTCTACAACACACCTCTATTATTCTACAACAGGCCTATATTATTCTACAACACGCCTCTATTATTCTACAACACGCCTCTATTATTCTACAACACGCCTCTATTATTCTACCACACGCCTCGCCTCTATTATTCTACAACACGCCTCTATTATTCTACCACACGCCTCGCCTCTATTATTCTACAACACGCCTCTATTATTCTACCACACGCCTCGCCTCTATTATTCTACAACACGCCTCTATTATTCTACCACACGCCTCGCCTCTATTATTCTACAACACGCCTATATTATTCTACCACACGCCTCGCCTCTATTATTCTACAACACGCCTCTATTATTCTATGAATCAATTCAGAGGAAGAGGTATGTTTACAGCACTCGGAAAAATGACAAACAGAATAACTCTATTATTCTACCGTTTCCTTCCTTTATTGTCACGGTCTTAACCCTTCATTTCCGCCACCATTTTTTTTGTGTAATCGGGTTAGATAGCATTGCTGTCACCGCGCCCCATTTCCACCAGACCACATCTGCACCACGCCCCTGTTTAATACGCCTCTGTCTTTTACTTCAATTATTTCTAGTCTTGGTAATAAAAGTAGCTGGTTATAATACTCCTCTGCATTTTACGCTCTATTGAATGCTTTAAAAAATAATTGTTTGTGTAACGCCTCTGCAATTAACTTAACCTTAAGATCCATAAAAACAGTCTTTGCTACCTTCAGAATGTTATATACTTTTTTTGGCCTGAAAAAAAGTTCACTGCTACGCCTCTGCATTTCCCCGTACTTCTATAACTGCTCTTTGACAAAATAATTGGTAGAGGTAAGAAATATGGAGCAGGTGTGAAGTTAACATGCAAACATCCGTTAATGTTAAAATGAACAAAACCTCGTCGTTGATTACCTTTGAAGTACGAAGTATAGCACTTGGTCATGCAAGCGCCTCCCAACCGATTCTCAACGTGGCAAAATAAGTTTCAAGTTGGGCTCAATCAGTTCCAGCTTTTTAATCTTGATTTTGCTATATCTGAGAATATAGTGATCTCTTCAGCATACAGGGCGCTTCAAAGGTGGCGGAAAGAGGGTGTGTGGGTAATTAAGTTAGGATAATCACTGGGGTCAAAGCGGGGAGGAAGTGGAGTGGGAAGAGAGAGAGAGAGAGAGAGACAGAGTGAGAGAGAAACAGAGAGGCCAAAATAATAATGAACACAAATATAGAGTTATTTTAGATTTGAAAAAAAAGAAGTGAATGGATGGGATTATATATGTGTAACCATATCCGTGTATACATAGTAACGTTTTGCTGAACTATATTACCCCATCCTATATAATTAGAGAATCGCAACACATGCTCCGGTACACCTATATTTATCGAATGTTTTTTTTCTTCTATTTATTATTGTTATACTATTTTAGTTATATTTATATTTATAACCAAACAACTCAAGCCCAATGTAAAATTAGTCCAACTATATCGCTGTAAAACATGAAAAACATCAATAAAAAATAAAGAAACTCAACATAAAATGCAATTGAGCAGCTAATGTAACGGAAAGACAAGACAAGCTAGAACGTTTCGGCAAAAAGCCTTTATCAGATAAACACAAAGTTCCGAGTTAGAATACTGAGCTATAAAAATAAGTCACGAAGATAGCGATATTTTATTAGCAGATGCTTGCGCAGTGTTAAACGATGGAGACAGCAGGACAAGACAACGAACCTAAAACTTTTGGAATCATCATCATCAAGTACCGGGCCTGCTGGCGTAGGTGATCATGCCTCTCCACAACTTTCGATCTCGACAGTTATTTATCATTTCTGTTGTTGACCTTCTGCCAAGCCATTCTCTTAAGCTATCTGATATCTTTTCTCTTTGCTTCCCTCTATCTCTTCGTCCCTCAAGTTTCCCAGTTGTTACAATATATTCCAGCTGTTCTCTTCTCATTAAATAGCCAAAAAATGATGATTGTTTCTTCCTAATATTGGAAATTAGTTCTCTTTTTGCTGTGGCCTCTTTCAGAACGTTTTCATTATTCTTCTTAGATGTCCATGGTATTCTCAACATTCTTCAGTAAAACCACATTTCTACAGACTCCAGTGATTTTCTTGTCTGTTGACCTATTGTCCATGATTCACATCCATATGTTAAGACTGGCTCTACATAACATTTAAGAACTCTTTTTCTTGTTTCTATTGTCAAAAATGGATTGCATAGTATCTTCCTCATTTTTTGGAAAGCTGCTTTTGCCTGAGCCATTGTGCATCTCACCTCTTTTGTACATCTTCCGTCTGAGGTTAACAAAGTTCCCAAATATTTAAATTCATTTACCTGTTTTAATATTGTTCCACTTGTCTTTATTTTGCACTGAGGCGATGCCTTTTTCTTTGATGTTACCATTACTTCTGTCTTTTTGCTATTAAGGCTGAGTCCTTTATTTTTGTAAAGAACTCTTGGAAAGTAGCACACTAATACTAGTAGACAAAGTGATCGACAATGTCGCTGGATGGAACAAACACTGAGCGGAAGCCAACCGTTGATATTGCACGGCCAGGCATTTTTTTTTTTTAATGCACAGGGGATGAGACAAATGGGAAGCCCAAAATATACTTGACAGGAGATGCAGAGGTGAAGAGCTTGGGGAAGACATGCATCTATCTTGAGAGAATGGCACCACAAAGAACTGCTTGAGAAGTGTTTGTTGGAGACATATGCTCCACAGGGAGTTGGAAGGGAGGAGAAAAATGTGACATTTATAAAGTGGAAATTACGCGCCACCAGTAAGTGAATTGTGAAGTTCGGCTACAGGTAAAATCCATTTAAAGTTGACCGAAGTGCGTTCCGGACAGTTCCTGTGAGAACAAGCCCTGGGTGTAAGTCACAACGAACGTTAATGCTGTTCTTCACATTCTTCTCCATTTCTCTTCTTCTCTTTATTTTTTCTTACTTGTTAGTCATCCTTAATCTTCGAGTAGGTGAGATTGATCAGCCAGGTATTGTGGAAACACGTATGTTCCGTGCAAGATTTGGGGGCGCCAAGGAATTGTCGGTAGTTAAAGAAAAAAATAAGCTGGATTCATGGAATTGTCAACGCCACATACACACACACGCCCGCGTGCATACACTCACTCACACACACTCACTCCCGCGCGCATACACGCAAACACACACACGCCCGCGTGCATACACATACACACACCAACAATATTAACTATCATTCGCAAGTTGTTTCAAGGATCACTATCGCTGCAGCGGAGGTCTTGTACTACCGTCGGGTAAGAAAATAAAGTCACAAACGACCAGATACTGTTTTTTTTTTATTATAGAACTTTTGGAGGTTAACCCAACTCAACACAAATTCCAGCTATAAACTTTTGACAACTGTGCGTTATTCAATGCTGTAAAGTAGATTTGAATTCAGAAAAAAAAAATTATCATTATTGTCAAGAAAAATAATGACATAATATTGGAACCAAACAAATAGGGGGCCTCAGTAGCCTAGTTGGGAAAGCCACCCGACTAGACTATCGACGTTCGAACAACCCGTGTTCGACTCCCGCTGGAAGCAGAGTGAATTGTACTCGTGGTTGAAAACAAAATACCCCCGCGGTCGACCCAGCCGTTGGCAGAAATCGGTACCAGAGTATTACTCTGGGAAGATGAGGAATGACGCCTCGCATCGTGAGTCTCGATGCTTGAAGCGACACTATCCAGATGTCTCCGAACACTTCTGGATAGACGGCCGAGCACATATGGGTGGAAACTTGCCTGCTAAGACGCCGATTCAAGTCTCGTACTTTACCTTTACCTTTACCTTTACCTTTACCTTTACCTTTACCAAACAAAATTAGAAAGCAATAGGATGTGTAGAGTAAGAGTAGTTATGTTGTGTCGATTATAATGTACGTTTTAGAGGTTAGTACAACAGGAGATCGACAGCTCGGAGTCTTGACCATACAATAGTATTTTTCTATTGAAATGTTAAATGAAACCCCTCATGTCTTTAACATATCGTCACTCCACTACATGATTAGATGAACTCATCTTAAGTGTGAAAGTTACTATTATAAATATGATGTTCTCTCCCGTGCAGCAGCATACAGCTTATTTCCATTTTTCAACTGCTTGTGGTTCTTTTATTTGTCCATTTTGACATTTGGACATTTGTATTATTTTTTTTTTACTCCGATAGGACTAGATACTTGATATCACCTACTACAAATTTAGCGGTGACAACAAATTAAGGGGAGAAAAACGTTAAAAAGTTAGTTCTGCTGGCTTGAACAAATGAGTACCTGAAATATATAGACAATCAGGTATGGCTAAAAGTAATTTTAATGCCTTAAAAAATATACTAACAACAAAACAAATAACACCAGGGCTGAAGCTAAGAATAGCAAAATGTTACATCTTCTCAATATTCCTGTATGGTGCAGAAACATGGACATTGGACAAGAAAACAGAACAGAATATTGAAGTTTTTGAAATGTGGATTTATAGAAGAATAGGTAGAATTGGATGGAAGGAAAAGAAAACAAACGATGAAATCTTAAAACAACTGAAAATAAAAAGAGAACTACTAAATACAATTAAGACAAGACAAATGAAATTTTCAGGGGCAAGTTAAAAGACACAACAGCCTACTAAAAGTAATATTGGAAGGGAAAATACAAGGTAAAAGAGGCAGACCAAGACTAACATGGACGAGTAACATCAAAAGATGGACAAGTCAACCTATGACAACCTGCACCATCTTAGCAAGAAATAATGTGTAATGTCGATCCATGGTAGCCAACCTTCGTTGCGGAGACGGCACTCGATGATGATGATGGTGCTGATGATGATGATAGACACTTATTTACACAGGCGCACGCACACACACACACACTTAAGCTAAACGACTAGAAAATGTAGCTTACCTCCGATCAAGGAATGAACTAAAGTACACCCGTGTTCTCGTACAGACATGTACAACTAATAAGCGACCGGAAGAATCAATGTGTTCCATTAGATGATGCTAATAAATCCAATCTTAGTTTTCTTATTTCAAGTGTTTTAAAAAAAAAGCTGTTTTCATAACAATAAAAGTATGGCATTGATTCCATTTTGTTATAAGAGGATAGTGGAAAATAGTTCTACGGTTTTATTTAGGCATTAGTCTTGATATATGGAGGTGAATCATGGACAACCAGAAAACAAACAAGAAGATCGTAGGAGACCACAGAAAGATGGTCCTACAGATGAATGTTGAGAATACAATTGATCTCTTACAAGTAATTAGGTGAAAGTTATAAAAGAGGCTGAAGCAAAAAGGTCATTTATTACCAACATTCTGTTTTGCTGTATTCTGAGAACTGAGTAGTTCTGTAGAACTGTGATAGAAAACTCTTAATACAGAGCTTTGCAGCAGGTGGTAATCTGATCATCATATGACGACTACCATTCGAGCAAGTGTTTCAGGCCTTTAGCTTAGTAACACTCTAAGAGAGGTGAACCCTCCTGGGTCAAGACTCCCAGGCGTCGACCTCCTGCTGTACTGAACTCTAACACTTACAATATATTCGGTACAACATAACTACTCTTACTCTACACAACACTTCTGGTCAATGGGGAGAGATGATCGCTGACGCCTATATGATTTCGTAGAAATAAACAAATTAAGCAAACAAAAAAAAAAAAACTTTAGACATCGAACGTTGTGGAGGACATGATCACCTATCTCAGGAATATTTTTAGAAGTGAACAAGTAAAAAGTTGGAGACTTTCGTTTCCATGATGGCGGAACTAAGTCACGTTCTCTCGATCGCTGCAGAAATTGCTTTGGAATCTGATCAATTTCGGCTTTCCGTTGCAATTTTCTGCATTCAAGTCGAAATGATGTTCTACTTATCATATCTACGCCAATGAATTGGCGTTGCACGCACGGCAATACTCCGTTTTGACAAATCAAGTGCTGTGAATGCGACCTTCCACCGTATAGTGTTGATGTGCGTTTTACGTCACAATGAGTGCTGTTCAATGACCGTTGATGGTGTTGTTTGCCACAAGTTATTTACAATTTCCAACGCATTAATGGGGTGGGCTCCGTCAAGTCAGCCGAAGTTTTATCTCGTTGGGGAATTTGCACCATGTTTCGTTCGTTGTAGACTGCATTCATAGAGTAATCATGAATCCATGGGCGCAGCCATTTTATGCGTGCTACGTCATCATAATGGCTCGTCGTGTGTCCCAAGACCGACCATGCGCTAATCTTGCGGTCTGTTGTTTGGTGTGCAACGGGGATAATCTGACGACGAACTGTATTTTGTATGTTCGGAGTTGGAGTCAAACACGATGTCCTAACATCATCAAGCGCTATACATTTAAATACTTTGACGATCATCATTTTCAGGAGGACGTGGACCTCCGGGCAATATGGTGGATAGGCGGCAGGAACCATTGAAGGCTGTGTCTGAAAAGTGTTCCTTGTTGCAGTTTCCTCATATTCCAAGTCCGGCTTGTTGCAGGAGCTACTGAGTTAAGTCACACCATGAGCTGTGTGTTTCATCCGTTTTGATCATGTTCCGATATTCCAATTGTTTACGATAAATGCTGATATCGTATGACAGGGAATAGTTGGCTGTGTTCACTTTCTATGCGGTTTCGCCTTATGTCTTTTGGCGTGTGCTGAGACTGCTATGATGGGGACTACAGCTACCTTTCTCTGTTTGAGAGATGAGTTAGTAATACGGATGATTCCACTGGCACGGGAGGTTGAGCAATTATTGATTTTAATTCGTTTGCAGCGATACCGGGGCCTACCAT